>CAWUFW010014354.1:0-418332 GCA_963921515.1 Calotriton arnoldi | reverse complement strand
CAGCCGCAGACGGACGCGGCCTGGCCGCAAGGGCAGCCACAGCCACTGGGTGTCGCAGGTGGCGGATCCGGAAGGCGAAGACTGTGATGCATAGTCCATGCAGGCCGGGTCTCCATTTGGGGCACCACGCAGGTGGGCGGCGTCCCGCCACACATCATACCCTGAGACAGCCCACTCGTGCAACTGGACCCACACATACACTCCTTGCCCTCTCTGGTGCGAGCTTGGGGCTGCCTGTGCAGGCGCTAGCCTCGCAGGTGAGCATGCATATTGGGGGAGCGAGGGAGGACATGAGGGCTGGGGCGAAGATGACTGTATCACTGTCAGTAAGTACAAGGGATGACCCAGATGTGGAAAGGAAGAGACGTGTCCCGTGTGTACTGCAACTAGTCGCCAATCCAACTAGCCCCCATGTCCGGAATGTAAGCCCGCACCTAGGCCCGCCCATCCGCCACATCGAACATACCACCAGCACGACAACCTTCCCATTCGAAACACTGACTGGGGGTGGCGACCAGTGTACAATCATGTGTAGCCTACCCACGCGTACATGTGGGCCCTCCATGATCCATGTCACCTGCGGCAAAGTCATGACATGCGCAATGAGGGAAGTGAGGAGAGCTGTCCGCCCCACGCGCAGAAGGTGCATCAGCTCCACAGACCCAGCAGCGAGTCCAGCAGGGGTCACATGTGCAGGGGCAGCTGTGCCTGGTGTGAAGGCACATGCATATAGACAGCACATCGACCAATGTGTAGTCTGCCCACATCTACAGTCCATCATCATGCGGACATAGGAATTGAACACAGGGCAACACATCTTCAGTTGGTGCACCCACCGTGACCAACAATGCGCAATCATCGACGTACCCGCCCTGTGCATGGCCCCCACCCAACGGAGGCACATCCAGTGCCACCATCCCACACACACAAGCCTTCCACGGAACATGCTGTGTCCAATGGTCAGTACAGAGTCAGCGCCCATCTGGTGGATCCTGAACAGGAGACACATGCACACACATGCCAGCTCCCACTATGTACGTCTGCCACCTGGCACGTGCAATGTAACCTCTCACCTGTGACGTGTGACTGCAAGCACACAGCCGTCTTGGCATGGGGCTGTCAATGTGGACACCTGTCAATGTTTCGGGAGGTGTGATCCGTACAGTGCTGTACATAGGGTGCAGTGCTGACACCTACTACTGTCTCATATCCCCTCGTGCCACAGGTCCCACTTGTTTTGGCCGCTCAGCCTGTGCCCACATCGTCGTCGTCGTGTGCCATACTCATCCAGCCGCGGAAGCAGTTCCATGCTCAGCAGACATTCATGTTGCCGTGGCGTTGCCGCTTGACGGATATGCAGTCAGTCCCCATCAGCACGCCCGCAAGTCATTGGGGCCTAGATCCCCATGTGCATGCACATGGCAGTGGTTCGTATCACTAGCCATTGCCATTGTTGGGAGACCTGTGTAAGTGTATTGTGGCCGTGCCGTCCCAGCTTGACAGCTGGGCTGTGGCTCATGTGCTTGCTCAGTCATGTCAGTGATGTGTATGCGAAATTGCTATGTGTCGTGTTGCTTTGACATGTGTCCTCTGCCATTGTCCCTAGGCGGAGACCGAACATTGACCGCCCATACCAATTGCTGGCGGACATGGACGATACAGAGGTTATTAGGAAGTTTCGGCTGGACAGGCCAACCCTGCATCGACTGTGTGCCATGTTAGAACCCCATCTCCGTCCCCGCAGGGTGTATCCGACTGCTGTCACCCCCACGGCTAAGGTGATGGCCGCCATGCATTTCTTCGCCACTGGGTCATTCCAGCACACAGTGGGCATTGGAGGAGGGATGTCCCAGCCCATGTTCAGCAAGGTGCTGAGGGATGTACTGGCAGCCATGATGCTGTGCCGAAACAGGTACATCCGCTACCCCAGGGCTCGTGAATTGGCGGCAGTGAAGGGTGCATTCTATGCCCTTGGCAGAATCCCACACGTCGTTGGAGCCATTGACTGCACACATGTCGGCCTTGTTCCACCACAGGCCACTGAGCACCTGTACCGCAACAGGAAGCACACGCACTCCCTGAATGTGCAAGTGGTGTGCCTTGCGGACATGGTGATCACCCACGTGTGTGCAAAGTTCCCAGGCTCGGCCCATGACGCACACATAATGCGCAACAGCATCTTGCCACGACTGATGTCCAATATGCAACAGGATCGTGCCTGTATTGTCGGTGAGTATGTGGAGTGGTGTAGCGTGCTGGTTGTGCGATGCTGTCCCCTGTCCAGTTGGAATAGCAACGGTTCTCTGTGTCCCTCACACCCAGGTGACTCTGCGTACCCGAATGGGGCATGGCTGCTCAGTCCATTGAGGAATCCTCGCACCCCAGCAGACGATCGCTACAATGAGGCACATGGGAGGACCAGACGTGTGGTCGAGCGTACCTTTGGCCTCCTCAAGTCCAGGTTCAGGTGCCTGGACCGCACCGAGGGTGCGCTGGCGTACTCCCCACAGAAGGTGTGCCAGATAGTGGTGGCGAGCTGCATGCTGCACAATCTGGCCATTCGGAAGCAGATCCCCCTCATCGTGGATGACGGAGATCAACCAGGGCCCCAGCCCGCAGACCAGGACAGCTCGAGTGAGGAGGACAGCGGAGAGGAGGAAGCTGGTAATGTGCGGCAGCAGCTCATCGCCCGCTACTTCACTTGACGGTGAGTGTCCATGTACGACGGCTGATGTGGCTGTATCTGTGCAGGTGTGTGTGTGCTGTGTCAGGGTGGCCGTTTGTTCACTGCGTGCTGTGTGTCAACGCTCCATGGCCAGGGTAGTATGCCACTGTTGGTGGCTGTGGCATTGTGCCTTATTGCTCTGTGCGATGTGTGTACATTGCTTGTAGTTGTTGACATGTACTGTGTGATGGGTGTGTGACACACTCATTGAATGTGCTCCTGTTCTGTCTCCCACCCCTAGGTCCCTACAGGTCCTCCGGATTCCATTGCCATGCCACGCATCAGGTGCCTTTCCGCCCAAGGTGGCCGTTGTATTCCGTACAAATAAAACACAGGGCACAAACAGCAGTTAGTGAAAAAGGTGCATTTATTACAAACTGTGACATGTGATTGTGTGTAAGGTGATGACAAAAGTGGTGCGTGCAGTGACAATGAGCTGTCGGTCATGGCTGCGTGATGATCAGGGTGTACCCACTGGTTCTATGTCCATAGTCCAACACACACATGCCATCCAGATGGCTGTGTGGAGTGGGATCGTAGTCCAAGTCAATGCAGTGGCTGGTCAAGGAAGGCTGGCGGAAGGCTGGCTGGCTGCCTCACTTGCGTTTGGAGCGTGCGAAGTCCTCCCGGGAGATCTGTTTCCACTTCGGACGGCCCCTTCCACGTTTGCGAGGGGGTGCCTGCTTGCGACATGCTGGTGGTTGAGGTGTGCTCACTGGCTGTGGACGCAGGGGAACTGGACACTGCTGCTCCACCCTGCGCCCCGGCAGGTGGTGGCGGAGGGGAGCTGCTGTCCCTGGCTGTGACCTCACCGCCACCACCAGCTGTCCCATGAGGTCCACGATTTGGCCCATACGGGCGTCCATGGACCTCAGCACCCCCAGCACCTCACGCGTGTCTGAAGCAGACCGGACCCATTGTCCTTGGGCCTCTTCATAGGCCCCAAGGACTCTGGCCATTTGAGGCAGGGCATGGCTCCCAGGGGAGGCTGGCGTTTCCCTGACCCTGCTCCTCCTACCAGTCCTGCTGCCACCGGCCCTGCCCACTAGCCACATTGCTCACCACGGTCCTCGCTGTGGCTCCCAGGGTGGATCCAGTCGGCCGGGCCACCACCTGCGCTGGGGCTGGTGCCAGCGAAGACGTGGCGGTGGTGGCGGCGGTGGTGGTCGGTGCGGCGATGGTGGCGGTTGCGGCAGTGGTAGTGGCCACAATGACCGTGGGTGTGGCCGCAACGACAGTGGCAGCAGGGGGCTGGGAATGTTCAGCAGCCCTGGATGATGGGTTGGTGGGTAGGAGGGGTCCTGGGGAGCGGCTGGGCCCTGCCACACCAGATGGGCCTGCTTGGTGGTCCGTGTCCGAAGAGGAGGACAGATCCTCCAGATCCGTGTGTCCTCGTTGGGGGCTTGTAGGCTGGCTGTGCTGGCTGCTGGCTCCATCCCCAGCATCCAGCAGTTCGTCACCTGTGGCGAGAATGAGATTTGTTATTGTGTTGCACCTGGCGAAGTATGTATTTGTCGTCTGACATTGACAGTTCGTGCAATCTCGTACATGGGTTTCCCGGAGGCGTGTGTGTGGCTGTAGCATCTGTAGTTGTGTGTGCTTGGCAATGGGACTGTGTGCTGTGCACATGTGGCATGGGACGGATTGGCCATGCCGATGGGTGTGTTGCTGTGCCCCTACTTATTGTGACTCTGGTGTATGCGGGCTCCTGGCCCATCCTGGGTCTGGTTTGTACTTTGCTTTTGGTGTTCAGATGGGACGCTTAGGAACGCATATGGCAACATGGGGGCCATGCCCCAGATTCGCATTTGGGAGGGAATATGCTTTTGGGGTTCAAATGGAACGCTTAGGAACGCATATGGCAACATGGGGGCCATGCCCCAGATTCGCATTTGGGAGGGATATGCTTTTGGGGTTCAAATGGAACGCTTAGGAACGCATATGGCAACATGGGGGCCATGCCCCAGATTCACATTTGGGAGGAATATGCTTTTGGGGTTCAAATGGAACGCTTAGGAACACATATGGCAACATGGGGGCCATGCCCCAGATTCGCATTTGGGAGGGAATATGCTTTTGGGGTTCAAATGGAACGCTTAGGAACGCATATGGCAACATGGGGGCCATGCCCCAGATTCGCATTTGGGAGGGGATATGCTTTTGGGGTTCAAATGGAACGCTTAGGAACGCATATGGCAACATGGGGGCCATGCCCCAGATTCGCATTTGGGAGGGAATATGCTTTTGGGGTTCAAATGGAACGCTTAGGAACGCATATGGCAACATGGGGGCCATGCCCCAGATTCGCATTTGGGAGGGAATATGCTTTTGGGGTACATGCTGTGAGCCATGGGTGCCGAACGTGACATGTGTTGTGGCAGCATGACAGTGCATGGTTTGAGGTGTGTGCATGCTTGACATGGCCTGCATATTTGCTGTCTGTTGTGATTACTGGACATGGCATTGGACGCATCGTTATGAGTGAGTGATAGTTGTGTGCCAGCCAACGTATTGCAGTTGTCCCATCTCCTTGGTGTGCGTGCTGCCCTGTGCCATGTGCATCACTGCAGTGCTCGGGGGGTGTGGCCCATGTTGTGTGTTGTTGCTCACAGTGTGTCGTGCGCTTCATTGACTTCTGGCACATGGTTGGTCATGGGCATGTATCTTAGCGTGACTGCTGTATGTGTGGCAGCTGTGCGGATGACATGCCTTTCATGAGACTGGGGCTGACGGATGGGATGGATGGTATGTTGTATGTGCATGGTGTGTCTGTGAGTTTGATGGGTTCAGTGGTGTTCGTGTGCATTTATGTTGTTCCGCTCTGTTGAGTCTAGTGTTGTTTGTCTTACATAGGCGTAGTTGTGGGGTGTGTGGTTGACAGGCAGTAGGGGCTACATGGACAGGACTTCGATGGTGTTTCGGTTGTGTGTGATGAGTTGCACAGTGGCTGCCGTGTGGGACTATATTCAGTGTGGCTTGTGCATGCAGACGTGGCTCCTTGGGTGTTGCTATGTCTGTGATGGGTCATGTGGGGTGTGAGTCTGTTGTTCATGTCCGTGTGCACATTGTTCACTTGTTCGTGACGGTGGGCGGTGCTGCGTGTTCGTCTGCTACGTGACATGTCCCATGTGTTGGTCGTGTTATGGTCCTCATGCCTCCAGTAATCCAGCCCTGTCCAGTTTCCCACCTGCAAGTTGTTCGTGCGTGCACTGTACTGGATGCCACATGGCTCTAAGCGGGGGTGCTCCATGTTGCAGGTCTGTGGGGGTGGGGGGTGTTGTGGGTCGTGGGGGTGGCTGGACACCCACTGACACCGATTGCTGTGGACCGTGATGTCTGCCTTTCGGCTGTCGTTGTGCACTGCGGTGGCTGACACGTGGCTGTGGGGTGTGGGGGATGCTCCTCCTTGCTGTGCTGTGGGACTGGGGCCTGGTGTGTGTTGTACTTGGGCTGTCCACCCTCCCACCCACTGCACTTTGTGTTCCTGCCACTTACCTGTTACTTGTCGGTTAGTGCAGCTGTGGCGGACACATGGGTGTGGTGGGTGCTCGTTGTGGCGCTTCTGGCATATTTGGGGACCTGTTGGTGGTTACGTGGCTGGCTGAGTGTACACATGTCCCCACGCATCTTACAGTTGTTCGGTTTGGGCTGTGTGTGGTGGTGTCTGTTGCATGTGTGTGTGATGTGTTGTGTATTGTGTGCTGGACATGGGGGTGTTTGTCCCTGGGAGCTGTGGCATGGTAGTTGCGCATGTGAGTACATAGCGGTGTGCTGGTATACATTAGTTTGTACTTACCAGCCTCCACTCCCCCTGCTAATCCGGCGAGGATCTCCGGATGTATTACGACTCGCACCTTCTCCTCCCACGCTTTGAAGGTCTTAAAGAGCGCGGGATTCCCTCCGCCAGTGACGGCAGCCAGCTCTCTGTTTTTGCCCTCCTTCTTCTTGACCAGGCTCTTTACGTCATTCCAACGTTTGTTAATTTCTACTCTGTTCCTGGGCAGGGTCCCGACTGCATTGACCTGGTCTACGATCCGGTTCCACATTCTGTTTCTGGTGGCTAGTGGTGTGTGCTGGACCATGTTCCCATAGATTTGTGGGTACACCTTGATGATCTCGTCGACCATGACCGTCAGCTCCATGGGCGTGAACTTGGGCATTCTTTGTGGTGCCATGGTGTTTGTGGTGCTGGTGCGGTGTGTGTTGTGTAATGTGCAGGGGGTTTGTGGTGCCGGTGTTTGGTGGTGGTGGTGGTGGTGTTTGGTGGTGGTGGTGGTGGTGGTGGTGGTTGTGATGTGTGCGTTTCTGTGGTGTGCTGCTGTCCTTGCTGTGTCACTGTGTCCTCTCCTCTCCTCTCTGGTTTGCAATGTAGCAAGGGGTTGTGGTCTGTGGGAGTGCTGCTTTTGTACTCACCTATGTGGGTGTGTCCTCATGGTCTGTTGTTTTCAGGTGTGTTGTGTCTGGGGTTCTGGCCTTTGTATTTTTTGTTTGTCCGGGGGGTGTTTTCGGGATGTGTACTGTGCTTGTGTATTTGTGCGTGCCTTGCTGTGTGGACTTGTTGGCCATGTTGTGTGCTATTGGTTTTGTGTGCGGATGGTTTCTGTGCAGGTACGTTGGCGCCATGGCTTCTGCCGTGTCGATTCTCATCTGCGTTGTTTGCGCTGGCGGGCGGTATATTTGTGGTTTTCCGCGCTCATGTCGGTGCGATCGTAATTTCACGTGCGGTGTGTCGGCCGTGAGGGCGGGCGGTTTTGTGTTGTCGTGCGTGTTTCCGTCCGTGGCGGGCGGTTTGACTCCGACTCGGACGTTGGCGGGCGGTATTTTGTGTGGTTTTTCCGCCGATGGCGGTTTTCGGTTTGTGTAATCGTAATGGCGTGGTCGGTGTTCAGGCGGTGTGTGCGGGCGGATTTTTGCCGCTTCCATGCCTGGCGGATTTATTTACGCCGGGTATCGTAATGGGCCCCTAAGTAATTTTTATTTATTAGTATTTATTCAATTTAGATTTTATAGTGTTCATTGTGGGAATTCATTGTTTATTAATTAATTATTAATTGGTTGTTTATTTTTATTAATTAATTAATTGATAATTATGCTAATTGTGTTATTTTTTTTAGGAGCGGGTTGTGGGTTTATAGGGGAATAGGGTGGGAAGTAATTTAATTATAATAAAGTAATTAATATTATTTATTTATTAGTATTTATTTAATTTAGATTTTATAGTGTTAATTGTGGGAATTAATTTTTATTAATTAATTATTGATTGGTTGTTAATTTTTAATAATAAAATAATTGATAATTATGTTAATTGTGTTATTTTTTGGGGGAGTGGGTTGTGGGTTTATAGGGGAATAAGGGTGGAAAAGTAATTTAATTATAATACATTAATTAATTTTTTTTTATTAGTATTTATATAATTTAGATTTTATAGTGTTAATTGTGGAAATTAATTTATTATTAATTAATTATTAATTGGTTGTTAATTATTATTAATTAATTGGTAATTATGTTAATTGTGTTATTTTTGTAGGAGCGGGTTGTGGGTTTAAAGGGGAATAGGGTGGGAAGCAATTTCATTTTAATAAATGTAATAATTGTTACATATTAATATTTATTTAATTTTTAATTTATAGTGTTAATTGTGGGAATTCATTTATTAATAATTATTTATCAATTGTTTGTTAATTGATATTAATTAATTAATTATTTTGTAATTAATTATGTTAATTGTGTCATTTTTTAGGAATGGGTGGTGGGGTTTATAGGGGAATAGGGTTTGAAGTAATTTATTTAAAATTAATTTATAATTAATTGATAATTAATGGTATTTAATTCATTAAAAATTAATTACGGCAATCGTGTAATTAATTTGAGATGTGAGTTGTGGGGTTTATAGTGGTAAAGGGTGTGAAGTAAATTATTTTCAAATATTTAATAAGTTGTTGTTAATTGAAAAAATTTTAAAAATAGAAAATTAGTTATGGAGGTTGTGTACTGACTTTTATGTGTGTGTTGTGGTGTTTATTGGGGTAGAGGGTGGGTAAGTATTTTATGTTTTATTAATTAATAATTATTTGCTCGTTATTATTCATTCTTTAATTGATAAATTTTTATGGTTACTGTTTACTTTTATTTTGTGTGTGGAGTTTGGTTTTATAGGGGTAATGTTTGGTTAGTAAATTAATTTTTATATGTTTTAATTTGATTTTTAATTAATATTTGTTTATCTGATAATTAATTATGTTAATTATGGAGGTACAATTGTTTTTAAAATTTAGATGTGCGTTGTGAAATGTGTGGTGTTATAGGGTAGGAAATAAAGAATATTTATTTTATGTAACAATTTAAGTTTTTTATTTTAATTAATTTATAATAAATATAGTTATTTGTTTGTAAAACATTTTTTTAATTTTTATAAAATAATGTTTGTTGGTAATTTTTAGATTTGTTTTACATTTTAACATGTTTTTATTTTTTGTTATTTTTAATATTGTTATATATTTTTTATTTTTGTGTTATTTACAATTTTTGTATTGTAGTTGATCTTTTGTTTGTTTTTATTTTTTTGTTGACTTTATTGAGAATATTAATTTTAAGCCTCTGCTATCCAACTCTTTCCCTACTGTTGCACTCACTGGAGTGGGAATAGTAATTTGTACCCCTCCGCTATCCAACACTTTCCCTACTGTTGCACTCACTGGAGGGGCAATAGTAATTTTTACCCCTCCGCTATCTAACACTTTCCCTACTGTTGCACTCACTGGAGTGGGAGTACTAATTTTTACTTCTCTGCTATCCAACACTTTCCCTACTGTTGCACTCACTGGAGTGGGAATAGTAATGTTTACCCCTCCGCTATCCAACACTTTCCCTACTGTTGTACTCACTGGAGTGGGAATAGTAATTTTTCCCCCTCCGCTATGCAACATTTTCCCTACTGTTGCACTCACTGGACTGGGAATAGTAATATTTACAGATGCGCTATCCAACACTTTCCCTACTGTTGCATTCACTGGAGTGGGAATAGTAATTTTTACTTTTCCGCTATCCAACACTCTCCCTACTGTTGCATTCACTGTAGTGGGAATAGTAAATTTTAACCCTATGCTATTTAACACTTTCCCTACTGTTGCACTCACTGGAGTGAGAATAGTAATTTTTACCCTTCCGCTATGTAACACTTTACCTACTGTTGCACTCACTGGAGTGGGAATAGTAATTTTTAGAGATGCGCTATCCAACACTTTCGCTACTGTTGCATTAACTGGAGTGGGAATAGTAATCTTTTCACCTCCGCTATCCAACACTTCTCACTACTATTGCACTCAATGGAGTGGCAATAGTCATTTTTACCCCTACGCTATCCAACACTTTTTTTAGTGTTGCACTCAATGGAGTGCAAAATGTAAGTTTACATTTTTTAAAATATATTAATATTTTCATTTATAATATAATGTTTTTTTTATTAAATTTTGTGTTATAGGTATATGTATATTTATATATATTTGTTTTTTAATTTTTATATATTTATATCATTTTAAAATAAATTAAAGTTATTAGTTTATTAATTGTTTTAAAGTAAATATACATTTATATATTACATTTTATATATGTACATTTACATTTTTTAAATTACATGTATTTATTATATTTGTTTAAATGTACATTACATCTACATTTTTTTAAAGTTAATTTTATTTTTTAATTTATTAATAATTATTTTTATATATATATAAAAAAATCGATATTTTGTACATCGATATATTTTTTTCGATATGTTTGTATTTTACATTTTAAAGATAGGATGTCGATATTGTGGATGTCGATATTTGTGTATGGAGATATTTTTGTAGTCGATATTATGTCAGTGATCCGCTTGCGACACAATTGTAGCAACGCATGACTTTAGTGCAGACAGAAACATCAGGAATACTGACATATCTGTAAATCCTTGTGACATGGAGTGCCATACAGTAAATACGGTGCATCCATTGTGTCGCAAGGAGGGCGCAGTGAAAAGTGTGCCAACAATGTTTTGTTGCAGCAATGCAACACTTTTCATGAATGTGGCCCAGGACTGCGCCCTATCTTATTGTGGGGCGCATTCCTGAGCTTTTATTTTGGCGCAGGGCAGTGCAGCAATATTCTTTGCTGCGCTGTCCAGCACCAAAGCCTCTGAAATGAGGCCCCAAGTGTTTGCACTAATTTCAAAACCAGCTATTTTCTGGTCTTAAAAAACTGCCTCTAACTGAACTTAGAGGCAGTTTTTTTTGTTTTGCACCATACAAGGAATTCCTTGAAATATCGCAAAGTGGGGCTAGCGGCAGTGTTTTGACTGGAACGCCCACCTTGCATCTCATTTTCGTTACATCCCACTAACAGAAGTGGCGATCTTTAAAATTAACGTTTACGATGGAAAAGTACCACTAACTGCACTTAGTGGCAACTTGCAAATACGGCGATAAAAAAAAAGCAGCCGTAAAGTCAAAAAATTGACGCTACGGTGGCGTTAAGTTACGTTCTTGTAAATATACCCCATAGTATCTTTCTCCTTGCAATGTTTAAAATAGAATGATTTACGGTGAAATTTAATTATTTTATTATGTCAAATAGAAGATGCAAGGAAGCACTGATAAAAATCAAAACTGGTAGAAAATGATATATGTTACAAATATTGGAAGTGTTTCAAAATAGGGTTTGTAGAAATAAAAGTGATATTAATTACATCAGTAAATGAGAAGTCCTTCAATAAAGAATGTTCAAATACAATCCATCGTGGTATGGAAGCATCTTGAAAATCATAAGTTAAAGCATAAAATTGTCAAGTAAAAAATGCAGAATGATGCAACTTAAAATCAGGAAAAGGAAACACCACCTTCATTCTTTGGACATTTGAGTTTTGCTAAGGTAATATGTTAAAGTTTATTATTCCAGAGAAATTTGTTACATATAGAATTATTCTGGGAGTAATAAGAAACTGGCATTTTAAAAGGTAACATGGACAATATATTAAGGACATGTAGTACAATCAACATATTATTGGTATCTAACCTACCCTAAACACCAAAAGACCTGATCAACAGGGGCTTGATCCACTTTTGCATATAGGATTGAAAGTGGGTATTCAACTTCCTATACCCACCTATTAATTTAGAAATTTCTCAGTTTTCCTCAATCCTTATAGCCCACAGTAAATTTTTATATTTATAAAAAACTATGGTTTGTCAGTCACTTCACTCCAAGTATACCCCCCACTATACAGGTGTGTAGACAACAAAAGATTGTATGTAGGTGAGATAGCACCTCACGTGCGCTACACCAGAGGAGCTTACTGGTCGGTTCTCACCAGTTGTGCCCACGTTTCTCATCATTGGAAGCTATCTCACCTGTGATAGCTTCCAATGATGGCAATACAAGCATAATGATAGTCAAAAAGAAAAAATCACTCAAGAAAGAACAAGTAAACACATGAAATGATAGAAAGAGGAAATGAAAAAGGGATATAAAGATGAATAACCAAGTCAAGGAGAAAATCCAGATCTGACAGGAAGAGCATTGGAAGTCAGCATGGGAAGTTGCAGCACCAAAAACAAGAGGAGCAGCAAGGAAATAAAGAATAGAATGTAGAAAAAACAGCCATTCAGTTTAATGTTAGAAGAAAAGAAAAAATAAATAAAACATATAAGTAGACTAAATGTTTAGGAGTGCTGAAGAGTAGTATCCATAGAGTAAGACAAAATACTTTAGATAAATAATTATAGTTCAAAAGATCAAAAGATGGCATAGTGCCTTTGTGAGTAATTTTACATAAGCACAGATGTAGAATGCCATAACAAATGTTCAATTATTGCAGTTGAGGCCGTAGAGCAAGACATTATTTTCTTCTGGTGTTAGTGGCATTGCAGAGGTCTTGAAATATATAGATATTGTGGCCAGGCCAAGTAAGGTGTGTGAAAGGTCTAAAAGATCAGGTAGGAACTTCTTCAAGAAGGCAAGTAGGTCAGGAACTTCCACATTCTCTGGTAGCCTATATAAACAAATATTATTAGTTCTGTTTCTGTTTTCAAGGTCCTCGTTATGCAATTTCAGTTTATGGGTTTCTTGCTCCAACAGAGGAATTTTAGTAGTAGCATTCTGAGGTCACCTGTGTGTTGCTCCATATCAAATAGTTTAGTTTCCATAGCAATCCATCGATCTTCAATATGTTGAAGGTTTTTGTTAGTGGCACTCATAAAAGGTTTCAGACCCCTCACTTCATCAAGTATAGGATCCAAAACAGGGTTATGACATAATGGGTGATGGGAGATCATTTTACACCCTGTTTGGTTTTGTGACAGAAGAAGTGGGTTTAAAAGTTGCAAGAAGATCACTGGCCATTTTAGCGTAATATAGCAGATGATTTGTGATCTTTGGAGTGGTATAAGCTTGCCCATACACTCACTATGTTGATGGAATTTAAGGGTATAGAGGCAAATAAAGTAAAAAGCAACAAAAAGTGTAGACAAGTAATATAGGTATCAGGTTCAGTGTAAAAGTATGATACCACGAGCAAAAAAGTCACTTAACAACTTTAATCCAGCATGCAGAAGTGGTTAAAATGTAGGAAAAAAGATTACAAAATGAATAATATTTGAAGGTAAATGTTGTGAAGAGCTAACGTTGTATAAACAGAATTACAGGTATAGTTGAAGGGGATGCAGAGAATAAAAGTCAAGGAAAACGTAAGCAAAAAACCACCCACATAGCTTTTGATGAAGGGGCAGCTGCAGCGTTATTTCAGTTCATTAAAAAGGCCATAAAAGGTTGTAATGAGGAGGAAAACGTCAATGCGCACTAACAGAGAGCCAAATAGCACAAGCGGCGCATTAGCAAGATCGCAGCCACTTGCATCTGAGGAAAACTCACCGCTGCAGCTTCAGAGTGATGAAATGCATCAATGGAACCGTGGGAACAGCTCAACATGCCCCAGGGATGATGCGAGGCATTCTGAAAAGCCTTGGTAAACACAGCATGCAAAAGAAGGCTGTAAAAATGTCAAAAAGCTCCATGCCAAAATGGAGCTCAGCAACTTGCTGCCATCTTGATCGGCGGGCACACCACACCCCTTCATAATTTGATATTTCTGTAATATGGACTTTATCACAAGTATTTGTGTCTAATTCTAACTTAGGGCCCTGCCTCACTGCTAGCTTAGCCTACACGTGATATTATTGTTATAATCTATTTTGTCATATATTGCATTTACTACACTGTTCAAATCTGGTGGTCAGCCTTATTATTTAGTTTAGCCTGCACATGGACAAGACGTATTTGGATGGAGTCTGGTTCACCTGAAGAACAATAGCAGAGCAGAATATTGGGCTTACTAGTGAGCAAGAACATACACTTGCAACAAGGCAGGATGTTATGCTTGCTGTTTATTCATCATCATCATGTTACCTCTCTTCAGGCTTCTCCTGTACCACCTCCTCCTGCATCCATCATCTCAAAATATCCTCAAAACCAGAAAATACCACCACTACATTATCAGGCCATCCTAAGGAAACCCAATGTGGTTCCTCAACACATTTATCTGGGTTTTGTCTTTAAAGCCACTCTTCTCCCCAGTTTGGGGTGTCGTAACTGTTAGATCGAATTAAAAACACTATGCTGACCGTTCCATTCCATACAATTCAGTGAATTGTTTGAAGCTGGTTGGACATCTTGATACTAAGGACACATATGCCCATTTGGGGAACAAACATGCAATTAAAGGGGAGCAACATCTCAAATGCTAGGTGAAGCACCTCCATAAGAATCTGAAGTGATGAAATCCATGATGTTGATAAAGAGGATTTTGTTGCCTGGGCTCTATACCCTGCCACTTATGTTGCCTATTTATTCCCAGAAGCAGTGTCTGTAAGACTTAAAGAAAGGTTAGCATTGTTGGCCAAAGCATCCTGGCAGCTGACTTTCTAGATGAAAGTCAATTCAGGTGTGACCACCAACAAAGTGCAAAGCATATAAACTCACTCTATGTTTAGTAAGGAGCAGCATACCAGTGAAACCATAAAATTGTCAAATTATACAATGCAAACCTTGTTTAAATGTTGTCACTTGATGAACAAGGGAATTAACCAAATTACCCTCCTCCAGTGCCATCAGTGCTTTCTAAATATACTGAACAAGGACATCCCTATATGCCCATGAGACAAATGGTCAAATCGTATGCTCCAAACAGATGGTCACATGGGACTCATTTGCAATGGGAACCCTCAACAGGATATTAGTGGAATCCAAATCAAATTAGAAATGCAGTGCAGGGCTTACTGAATTATATTAGGAAGCAAATCTGAGTTTCTGACACAACTATTAAATCAATCCATGTACAGCATAATGTAATACAGGATGGGGCAAGTGAATAAAGTGCAGATGATGCAGTGCTCACATAGTGATCATATTTACAACATGCTATATATAAGACACTGTACAAAACCCTAATAGAGGGAATAGGGCAGTTCAACTAAATCAATGGTCCCTTTGCTCGCTAATTATCAATGACTACCAGTGGAGGGGATTTTATACATTTTGACCCCAAACTATTCATAGGGTCCCCTCAGGACAAAGACATCTGACTGAAACAGCATATGGTGGTATATGGGTATGTCTGGAATATGGTTTACGTTGTCCAAATATTCCAATTGCCTGCTTCTGTAAAGGCAACAGGTCTACTTCATAGACCCTCAAGTGCTTCTGGTCTCAATACCTTAATAGTCAAACTTCTGATATTTATGTTCCACATCCACTTCACGAGCAGGGACTGCCTATGCTCCTCACTGAAACATCTCATAATGACTGTGCGTTCTCAGAAAAATAAAAGCTGGCGGCTACCCTTTGCAAAGGAGTCCACATAATATTTTGTTTAGAGAATATCGGTGATCTCTAAGGCATTTTTCAGAATGCAACAGTTGTAATGTTCTTCATGGAGAACACCTACTCATCTACCAACTTGTTCAGAGAATTCAGTGCCAGTCATTCAGTCTCAGCTACCTACAGTTATTGGCAGAGTCGACAATTATGCTTTTCAGTTGAGGACACAGTTGTATTTGTGGTAAGCTGGTGTTAAAGAATTCAGACACAATGGCATTTTTAACAGTTCACAAATAATACATATGATAGGTGTTAGTCGTGAAGTGACAGGTCATGAATGGGTGGATGGTAATTTGAGACATTGGCAGAGTTGATCACACTGGCTGTAAAGTGGGTAGAGGCTCTAGTTGGGATTGCTTGGGCAGCTGCAGTGGATGATGGGACTACTTTTGTGATGGACTAGACTTGGGCCTCTGTTGTTAGGTAGACCTTCCTTGCTTTACCTTGGAAGTCATTGCTTAGCAAACAGTACATTAAGCAAACCTCTTAAGACATTGGGTCTTATTTTGACAGCAGAGACTCTGCACACAACATAGCCTCCGCCACATGTGTAGAGACTCCACAGTCAAAAATTCTACATGCATAACTGCACTTGTAGTTTGTGAATGCCAAAAAAATGTATCTTTGTGAATACCCCCATTTACCATTGCATAGACCCTAATGTATATAAAGCAATATATTTATTTTCAAAAACTCCTACAAAAAGAAAAGAGGTTTTTTTTTTATATGGGAGAATTTTATAAATACAATTACAAAAATAACAAAGATCTATTAAGTGGAACAGGAGATACAGGTTTTTAAAGTTTTAGTAAAAATAGAGCCAAAAAGCACTAAGCGCCAACCATGGGTATCTGGTCATGCTAGACTGGGTAAAGATCAAAAGTTAAGGCTGACAGTGACAGAGTGCATGTTGGATACAGAGGCCAGGTTCTCCCTAGTCAGAAAGTTACCTTTGGACTTAGAAAATTTTAAGGAGGTATAGGTCAGGCAGCTGACTGGATCTGACAAGGGGTTCGACGATGACGGGGAGTCATAGCGTGAAGTCTCAGGGTTGATCGGAAGCTGCTGTGCACTGAGCCTGGCAAATTATGTACAATGATTGTCGGCAGCAAGTTAGATACTGCTTTGCATGAAGTCTGATGAAGCCATTGATTGTGTGCTGCTAGGCGTCGAGTTCAGTGAAGATGGGGACCAGGAGCTTCTTTGGCATCCAGTCCAGGAAAGCCCTCGACAAAGGTTACTGGTGTTGAGGTTCAGCTTCAGATCTGGTGAAACCTACAGTTAGGCAGGGAGACATGCATTCTAATGACAGCCTAAGATTCAGGACCTTGGGGATAGTACTTGGGGATCAGGACTCACTCCCACAGAAGCCAACAGAGGGCATCAGGTGTTGTGGAGAAGTGTGGCTCAATGGTTAGAGCGGCAGACCCTGATGCAGAGATCTGGCCCGGGACCAGGGTTCAATTCCCGCCTCGGCGGGTCTTGGGCTCAATTTCCTCGGACCTGATAATTCTTGCCTCGGTGCCTATTCTAATCATGGGTCCCACTCTGCAACTCTGGGCAATAGCTTGCTTAATCGCCCCAACAGCGCTGGGATGCCTGGCTTCACCCTGGGGGTGCCCAGGAGTGGACATTTCACAGGGAAAAGCCAGGAAGGGTTCCACAGCGGTATGCGTACAGCGCCAGGACACCTCTTTGGGGGTATAAGTGCGCTTTACAAGTACAAATTTCATTTCATTTCATTTCCAGTTGGGGCTGTCCAGCTGCTAAGCAGAAAAAGTCCTCTGGAAGCTTATTGTAGCGCTATAGTTTAAACAGGAGGTCAGCCAACTGACACTTGGAGTCACTTCCTGGGTCCTCGGTTCAAAGCCAGAAGGTCCAATTTTCTGTCAGGTTTTTCAGAAAGCAGGGCAGTACCTCTTCTGATTCTTTTTAGGTCCAGGTGTGTTGCGAGAAGAGTTCTGGGGATGCCATTGTTATGCCTAGTGCCAGCCTTTGGTTGAGAGGGTAATCCTTTATCTGCCCTCTGAACCATTTCTAGGCCAACCCCACTGGTTTTGGAGCCAGCCTGACTAGAAAGGCAAAAGGCAGACAGGCCTAGGTATGAGCTTCATCTGCCAGTGGCAGGGTAAGCATCCTTTGACGCTTAGGAAGAAGCTGGGCACCGCTCCCCTAGGCCATCTTCTCGTGGAGCGACACTCCCTCCCAACTCCCAGGTCCCAGAGCAAAGCACATCTCACAACAGGGAGCCATCAGTAGTCACGTGGCAGTTGGACACTGGCAGAAGACACTTTGGTTTTAGTCAGCAAAGGGACAAACTTTTAAAAGCGTATTTTCTTTAATAGTAATATAAAAATCGACTTTACCATTAAGTTGGTTTTTGAATTGCCTTTAGAATGATTCCTTGAATATTTGTTCTACCTACTCCCAAACTGAAATTAAATTTATAAGTTGTTATAATGTGATCCAGGGCTTCCCTATGAGAGAGACAGTCTTGCCACAGAGAAAAATGACTTTGGTGGCTTTTCACTGCCAGGACATTTAAAATATTGAAAATGCAGGCCTTTTAAATACCATGCACCAATTCCTATGGGCATTCAGGTTTTTTCAGGGCTTCTTTTTTGAGTGGTATAATGAGTGCTGCAGGCCATTGGTAGTATTGAATTTACAGACCCTGGGTATATTAACTACTATATATTAGAGGCTTACAAGAAAATGAAATGTGCCGGTTAGATGTATACCTATTTTAACATGTTTGAAAGGGAGAGCACAAGCACATTACCACTGGTTAGCAGGGTAAACTGTGAAGAATCTGATGGCCAACAAAAATGTGTTCAGCAAAGAAGGCAAAATCTGGGGTCCTACCATGCTAAAGATAGTCATGTCCAAAACTGTCTGAAACAACCCCAGAGTCATTTATTGTGCTTTGAATTAAATATTTGCATCTTAGCCCTAATCGTTTTGTGTTTTAATGTTATTCTTGGGTTACTGACGGCTTATGGTGACTTGTGGGAATGGTCTCAATGAGAGTAAGATATTGCATAATGGAAGTCGTTATGTATCGTGATTAGGGTTGGCGTACTGGTAAAGGGCCTGATTAAGTCAAAGATGAAGTTAATTGAATATTAGGTTAGGGTTAGTATCACTGGCTCGGTTACTGTTAAAATATTTGGAGGTTTAGTCAGATGGTGTAAAAGATAATGTAGGCAGGAACCCATGAGGTAACATGAGCTTGTTAAAATGTAAATGACTGAGATCAATAAGTAGTTTGATGGGAACGTCTAAGGATAGGGTTATCGACTTTAGTTCAAAGATGGATTGAGTGAGGTTAGGTTAATTAAAGTATCTTTAAAAAATTCAGAAATGGAGTAGTAAATTTCAAAATATATTTTCCTTCCTCCATACTTTGGGACTGATTTATCATAGTTTTGCGGCACCCTTGAGCCACCCAAGGGGATGCAGGGCAATGCAGAATCTAAAGGTCACCCTGCGTGGCCCTGCATGGCTTGGCAAATCTGGTGTAACACAAGGCAACACAAGTCGCTGCCTTGAGTTACACTGCATGGTGGGGGTGTTTCATGGGTGGAGCGTGGGTGTTTCCATGCATCCACCCATGCATTCTAATGCATTCCAGATTTACCAGATTTGCCTCTGAGGATTGTTTTTGTGCAGGAAGGTGCCCCTTCATGCACAAAAACAATCCTGCCTACAACACAGGCACCTTTGCAACTATGACAGAAGGGTGCCTGCATTGGCACAAGGCAGCATATTGTGCGTCAGTGCAGACAGAGAGCAGGAGTGCACTATATATTGGAAAATATGGCACATTCCTGCCAAATGATGAATCTGCACCTTTGTATTTTCTATTGGAATTCATATTGACATTGCCTATATACCTCTAGACTAATAATTCATATAAATTTGCTTCATCACTTGAAAATGCATAATGGAGGTGGAAAATGCAACCTAGCTAGGCGACCCTAGCCTGTAATTTAACAAATGCCACCCACTACTTCATATCTCATCCAAATAAATATAATAGCTCACACTACCAAGCAGAAACACATCTATACTATCACAAGAACAAAGAAAATGCATGAGTCATCCCACTAGCACACCTTACACCAAAACATTTATCGCTTAGGCCACACAATTCCAAGTGTCACCAATAATACAATATCAAGAAGATGCAAATTCTACCAGTCCCAGACTCCTCTTCACACTAATGTATGGTTGATTGGACTTACGTCCTAACTGAGATTAGAAACACCACTCTATTCAATCACGCATAGTGCTAGTTTCCCACATGCCACACATTAGAATTCATCAGTTTTCTAACCATGCAAATACTCTTCCCTGGTGTAGGGTGCGACTGATCCACTCTTGCAGTTTAGCTCTGTGCACTATTTCAAATTCAATCCCTTTATTCAATCTATAATATTGCCACTAAAATCCATTACATTCTTCACTTTGAGCTGTATAAAACAACCATGAACATTAACACATACCCCTATAGCCTGCAGTCCCATGGCTAGATATGGGACTGCTGGCAATTGTTTTCTACCTCTGCTGTCCCACACAGGGCTGTCCTTGCAGCCTTTAGTGACAACCCGTAGTCTGTCTGCCTCTCACTTTGTTCAAGAGACACAATGTTCCTGCCAACAGACCCACTCAGCAGCATGGACCAGCTGAGCATACTGCGGCCAGGACCCCCATGTCACCCTCCTCATGCCTGATGGACAGTGTTCATACAGCATGACTGACTACTGGAAGGAGCAACACAAAAAGACAGAGGCTTAGGAAATCAATTTGCCCAAACGTCTTCACAGTGCTTTCTGATCATCAATACGTTTCACAAGCAATGTGACATCAGATCTGTGGAAAGTTGATAAAATTCACTGGACTGCTCCGGCTGTGGTGAACAATCTGATTGGCAGGCCGCAACACAAACAGAAATGTTGCTACTGCCATTGCCATGTTCTGAAGTAAAAAGAAAATAAGGTATAAGGGACATGATAGGGGTACCCTGACCTCCTAGGACCCCCTGTGGCCAAAAGAAAAAAAAAGTTTTGTGTTGGTAGCCCCTAGGTACTCCCACGGGACCTAGTGTGGATTCTCTGTGGTCTCGCAAGAATAGAGTGCGACCCACCCAAAAAGGCCAAAAAAGGACAATGTGGGGTGGGATTCTGTGGGGGGCTGGCTGCATTTAAGGGGTTGGGAGCAGGGTCTAGCCAATGGCCAGGACCTGCATTTAACCCTTAAGTGTGCGCAGTCAAAGGATATGTTTGTTAAAGATATGATGATATAGCTAGTTATAGTAATAAGATCTTACTTTACGTTTCAAACATATTACAAATTCACTGAAAATGTCAAAGGTTAAAGTGACGCTATAGTTTTGTAATACGTTCTTACTTGTCGTAAAAAAAACATTAGAACTTCACTGAAATACAAAGGTTAAAGTGATCTTATAGTTAAGTCTGGTAATAAATCTTAGTTTATGTTTAAAAAAAATGAAATTCCCTGAAAAATCTAAAGTTAAAGTGAAGTTAGATTTAGGTAAGATACTAAGGGGGAGATTTACCAAAAGGTCACACGACGCTGCGCTGCATTACGCCTCAGGGAGGGAGCAGGAGAGCGCCATATCTTCAGAGATATTGCTCTCTCCTCCCCTTTCCTTTGCGCCTGCCCTGATTTCTGCAGCCGTGCGCCACAAACACACCTTGGTGCCATGGCACTAGGGTGTGTACATTAGTCCAGCATAGGTTTTGTACAGGAAGGGTACCCTTGCTGTTAAATATACAATGCCCAGACACGATGCAAAGCTTTTCCCAATTTGTATGCGTGCTGCACAGTGCAGCATGCATGCAAAGTCGGGAAAGGAAGGAGAAATGATAGCATTTCTCCTTCCTTGCACCTACTTGAAAAGGGCGCAGTTTTCTCATGCTAAACCCAGCGTACTTAATTTAGTAAATTGGGTTTAGCGTGAGAAACCTTGGATGGTTGCATGGGAACGCCCATGCTCCACCCTTGGAACGCCTCCATGGCGCAAAGTAAGCAGAGCTATGCGCTGGTTTGCTTTACTTTGCCGTTATTTCAAGCTCTAAACAAGTTTAGCACTGGAAAATAAATTGGAAAAAAAGATTTTGCGCCAATTCGCATCACAACGGCGCAAAATCTTAGTAAATCTCCCCCAAAGATTTTAATCTACATAAAAAAATAGAAATTAACTCCAAAAAACATTTTATTTAAGTTTTGCAATAATTTAAAAGCTATTGTGGTAAATCAAAAAAGATTGAAATTCACCAGTTATAGTTTTCTGAGGTTACTAGAACTAGTACACCTGCCACGTACTGCTTAACTGCTTGTGGCCTGAAATATTAAAGCACTTATGACATGTTCAATGACAATATCGATGACATCACTGATGATATCTCAAATGACTCTGAGTCAGCTGAGTCTTTGCTGAACTAAAAACAGCTCTTCCCCTACCTCTAAAGAAAGCAGGGAAACTGTATGTTTGGAGGAGCAGCAGTACTACCCATTTATGGTAGTGCTTATGCTTCACCTGTTGCACTGCTGCAGTGTTCCACCTGATGTTAGTGCCCTGTCAGTCCTTTTTCTGTCCCAAAAAACTTGTGAGGATTTCTGAGGAATAATATTTTACCCAATTCAAGATGGTTGTCACAGTATTGAAGTCTATAACCTTTTTCCAGATAAAACATGGGCTGTGAGGATCCGTTCATTCCTTGCATCACAATGCTTTTGTGCAGACCTGTCATCTTGTTCCAGCATGCCTAATTGAATTGAATTATCTCTTTGGGTTTTGACAGTTTTCATCCTATCCTTCTTCTAAAAAGGTTATCCTACTCTTCCAGTTCTCTCCTGGAACCTCCTTGGAATACTTATGGTTTAATCGCTTCTTCTCCAGCAGTGTATTTTGCCTCGGGTCATGGTCAGCATTGGTCAGTTTTCAAGTCGAAGACTTCTTTATCCTCTCAGAGTTTTTTTGCTTTGAGGTCTTTTTCTCCATTTGGGGCCTTTTCTGGGGGGTGGCTTCTGATTTGGCACTACCTAGTGTTGGCAGCAACATGGCTATTGGGAAGAGTCGACCAATCATCTGGAAGGCTAAGATGGTGAAACCTGGGCCACTGGACTGAGTCGCAGCCGGAGGCTCTCCATCCGTCATCAGCTTCATGACACCACCAAACCCAAATGACTCCCTCAGTTTAATAAAAGACATCTGCTTGGAAAAACTATATTTTTCCAATTTCTTTCCTAAATTTTACCCCCAAACCATGTTTTGTGCTGCCCATGAAGTCCAAAATCCAAAACTAAAGTCAAATAAAACTGTGTTATTCCAACAAAGGTTTGGGACAATTGCTTTTATTGTCTGAGGACATAGTCCCCCGTTAGACACTTACCAATAATCTCTGAAAAGCACCAAATACACCCCAAATACACCCTTTAGGAGCACAGCTGAACAATACAACCCTCACAAAACTCTTTAAAATTGAGCTATTCCAAAATCCCTTTGACTTCAATCCGGAAATCAGAAGAAATTGGAAGTCTCACACCATTTTTTCAATTTATCACAATGGATTTAAAAATGGATTTTAGCTGCAGGGCAGACAACATTGCAGACATCTCAAATGAAAAAATAACCATACTTGAAAGCACCTTACATGGCGGGCTTTCAAAATGTACTAAATACTGCCGGGAGGATTCCTACGTCAAAGCAGTTTTCTGAAATAATTCTGATCACAACTTTATCTTGTATCTTTTTTTTAAAACTTCAGATTTCGTTTAATCACAAAACTACTTCACATTTGAAAGTAACACTATACTTTTGGTACTACACGCTTTGACCCAAACTTAATATTATGTCATCATTACTCACCTTACTTACTATGAATATCAGATACTTTCCCAGAGACACCGTTGTTATATCAGCGAGTTAAGTGCTTGCTTATGAGCTTTGTGAATTACTTCTAGTCTGCAAAGTAGAGCGCATTTCAAATCAATAAAACATTTAGGTACATGTCATTTATGCAAAGTGTTTTGGAAAATGCACTACGCATATACAGTATGCTCAAGTATGTTTTATGTTTTATTTATTACGCCGATCGTGGAGAAAAATGTCAATGGAACATCATTTTTGTGCAAGGTAACTGGCTGTATGTACTAGCTGTTCTGTGTCATTGATGTGCACTCATAATTAAGTGAAAAGAATGTCCAATACACTTTTTGCCTAAAAGCATAAACATGCAAACCACTTTTTCAGTCAGAAATCCCACTTTTTTATTTGTTTTTTTTAACAGTGTAATTGTCAAAAAGAGTGAGGCTTCTGTACATGGAGCAGCAACTTCTTCTTCCTGTCTTGAAGATTCCTGCCTGTTTTTGTCGATGCACTTGGTCAAACTGGATTTGGATGCTGGATGGAAAACATCACTCATTCTTCTGTTGCAATCTCTTCTGCATCATCCTCCCTTGGATTCCTTGGAAAATAAACCAGGCTCAGCTCATTTTCCAGGAAAATATTTGTTTTGATGAGCTTATGTTTGAGGGAGGGCAGTTAACATTAATCTGTTTTTGGATATATTTCATTTTGTTTGTTTGCTGCTGGAGGACCATGGCTAGGAGATGCAGTGCACGCTTATGGGTGAATAAGGAACACAAGTGTAACGGCAATGCACATTTTATTACAATGGAGAGCTACAGGCATGCTTCCTTAATTTGCTTTTATGGCCATATTTATTATTGCAGTTCATAATTGTTTTTTCTAAGTCGAAATGAAATCGTAGTTTTGAATATAAATTCCCTGTTTCTCTATACGTCCATACATATAAGAATTAGGGGCATATTAGCAAGACCGGCGATAAAATTAACGCCGTTTTAGCGACAGGAAACTGCCGCTAAAACGGCGATAATGAACTTGCTAATATGCGTTATAAACTCAATAGAAGCCCAGGTTAGATGTCCTGCACATCTATCCTGGGCTTCTATTGAATTCTATAACGCATATTAGCAAGCCCATTATCGCCGTTTTAGCGGCAGTTTCCTGCCGCTAAAACGGCGATAATTCTATCGCCGGTCTTGCTAATATGCCCCTTAGTTCCTAACTCGTTTGTTGGATAAAAGAGCAAAATTATTACTGTGTGGTACAGTGAACATATACTATCAGAAACAATATCTTTGTGATCCTTCTTTCTGTGGGAAAGAGAGGTGTTTCATCTTGGTATTTTATTGTCATCCAATGTAGTGGATTGGTTTAAAAAAAAGTTAATTTAGGCTGCAATTTAGGGCTGCTGAGACTTCTTGGCAGAGTTCAAATGTAATCCATTCGCTCTTTTAGGAATAGCACTCATTGTTCTGTCTGGCCCTGTAGTTTTGCTATTTTGCAGTTGCTGCGGGGATTCTCCCATCACCCGAGAACTATGAAGTCGCGTGACCGTAGGCTACAAGGAAGCACCGAGGATCTACCTGAATTGCCCCTGTGAACTGAAGCAGGCACAATGGGTGCATTGCCGCATCAATAAGACCCTGACTGAGAGCATCAGAGTCCAACCCACCCTCCCTTATTGGGGAGTGCAGAAAGTGCAGGAAGAGTACTGTAACTCCTCTGACCTCTGCTGGAGCCGGCTGCGTAAGCTCAGAGGAGAGCCCAAGTGCAGGGTGCTTCCACACCTCCCGCATGCAGCTGTCACTCTGGACAGGACTGAATAATTTTGAGTGCCCGTGGATGGGGCACCCACTGAGTTGCTGCAAGCTTCCTAGCTGCTGGAGCTGGTTATGGCCCTTTCGGACACCTCCCTTGAGAACTCGCTGCTAAGGGCGAATCAGCAACAATACACTTTTAACTATTTCGCTAGGAGTTGGAGTGAACTCTTGAGTCAAGGCCTACTAGTGAGCATTCCATGGATGCAGGTACCAGTGAATTGGGAATAACCCCTACCACATTACGTAGAGCGGGTGGAACGAGGATTTACAAGTGAAACACTAGAGCCCGAAACTGAAGGAGAAATGTCTTATTGTTTATATAAGTTGTAACACTGCTTTCCATGTGTAGAGTTAGAAATAAAATACTTATTTTTTATTAAATATTAAGTATGTGACAGGACATTGATTTATTGACACTGCTGTCCAATCTTTGAGGTAAGAGTCATGTTCACTAACCTGCATTCACACTTCCCCTATCCTTCACCCTGCCCTTCCTCCAGAAAGCAGTCTATCACACCATGAGTGACTCCAAATCTGATATCCCCACAACACAGGCCATGGGCGTGAATAGAGTTTCACTCCTGGATGTCAGCCACAGTGTTATTTGTATTAAAAGGTTACCCCAGGGCCTGAGCCATACTGTTTAGGATTCTCTTATGTCCTTCCTGAGATGTGCCCAGGCCCCTTTCCAGAAACCTCTCTCTGAATCAAAGGGCACCCTTTGAAGTGTGCTGGAGAGCCTGGATCTCCTTACTCCAGTGTGTGTCCCACACAGCTTTCAGGAATGCAACAATCCACAAATTTGTCTGGGGAATCCTCTTCCCTCATGCTCCTCCAGTCAGCCCGGGGTGTACCATTCACAACCACACACCTAGTACATGCATACAATATACATGCACTGCACAGCACTACATAATAACTTGATTTAGACCAAGGGTGAGTTAAGCACATAGCAGCGGAACTTTACATGAGTGAGCTGGTAGATCTCACTCCAGTGACACAGGTAAACAGGCCTGTTAACATCTACTGATCACAACACACTATGCTGCCATCACCATACTTGTGCTTCTTAACTGCTGGCAAAAGCAGCAGCATTTACCCACTATGAAGGCAGTGCATTTGGTCCCTCTCCCGATCCATCAAGACCTCAAACTGTTAGACAGGCCTGTATCATGGCGCACATGCATGATCCATGTTTGCCAAAAAAAATGAGCACCATGGGTCCAGACATCATTGCAGCTGGGGTATTTAGGGCAGGGGTGCACGTCCATCATCATGGGAGGGACTTTTCCATCACAACAAAAGTAGTGCACATCAGGTGCTTATGTAAAGTTGGCTTTGTAATGTTTTGGATGGTCACTTTGGCAACATGCTTCTAGATGGCTCGCTGAGTGGTACGTTCAATTTAACTGCACAGCAGTAAATGTCCCTTTATCTCTCATCTCCAGGTTATTCCGAGTCCGCTGTATTTACCTTGCTTGTCAGTCTGAAAGCATGTCATTTTCTCAACTGGTTTGACTCTTATTGGGAGAAAAAATGTGTATGTTTCATTGGCCACCCTCTTCCATGGGAAAAGAGAGGCCCTCCCCTCTGGTTTAGAAGTAGGTGATTTATTTGGAATAATAATGTCTAGTTGGTAGAAAAGGCAAATGCAAAGCAATTAATGTGGTTAAATGGAAGGTGTGAGAAGGTGGTTCTGACCATCTGAGCCACCCGGATTTTTCACTTTTTGATCACCTGATTTTTGAGCTTTTGCTGTGGGAGAACTTCATAAGCAGGGACTCTCCCACGGTAAACACATGGTAAAATGGACTACATGTGTTTTCCACCGGTGTCCGTCTTGTGAGATAAGGCCACTGTGCTGCAGCCAGAGTAAGGGGCACTGGACTGGTTACATGTCGACACATGTGCACACGTGTTTGTCCCCCTGTGTAAGGGCTGTGCGGGGGAGATTCCTGTTGTGCGCAGCCCAGGAGCTGGGTCCAGATAGAATGGTGTAAACGGGACAATGCAGATTTGGGTGGTGACATGGAATAGGCCTTATAATGTTGGGGTACACATGTAAGGGTATAGTCAGTGTGCTTTACTGTTTCACAGTAGGAATACTCCATCATACTCCTATGGAAAAGGGGACCACATGGGGTAGTTTCAGTTCCCTTGGGCCTACAAACTCCAGACACATACAAAAGTGCAATCTAAGTTTTGTAAAAAGAGCCATTCTGCTATGTCCACAGGCATATCTTTACTGCTTATGGGTCATCCAGAAATGTATCCAGAAATGTCATATTCCTTTGACTCATCTCAGAACCAGAGCCCAGGTCTGGCGTGACCCTGCCAGGCTGGATTAATTACTTTCCTACCCAAGCTGTAGCATCAGAGGCCTAGCCCTTCACAGCAAGCTTTCCCCAGGGTGGAGGTCTTTTCTCCAGGAGGGAGAGATGGGGTGAAAATGCAGGACATCAATCAGCAGCTGTCACCCGGTGCCAGGAACCGGGCCTGCTCCAGTCCCAGGCCGTGATGTCAGCAAGTGGGGGAAGTGGGCTCTTCACAGACCGTGTGGCATCTTGAAGTATCCCAGAGGCCTGTGCAGGTAGGAGGGATCAGGGGCAGAGAGGTGATGTGGCACTGCAGGTTAGGGCAGAGGTGCATTCCTGCCAGCATCCTCTGCCCCTGCTTAAAATGTTTTGCACAGGAAGAGGAGCTCTCTCTGGGATGTGATCTTGATGAGGAAGACTGGTACTGGAGGCTGACACCATGAGCAGTTGGAAGAAGGAACCCCCTGACTGCCCCCAGGATTCTGGACTGTGCCTCTGAGGGAGTCCAGTAGCAGTGAGGGAAGTTATGAGTTTTTGCACAAAAAGAGAATCCCAGAAGAGGAAACCAGGTGAAAGGCTGGTGCAGGGAGCCAATGAAACTTGCTTCCTGCTGAGTACATTCTCTGGGAGGCCAGGAGGCAGAAGGAGGCTGCTCCCAGTGGCTAGGGCTGCCCACCAGGAGAGAAAAGAGGCCAAGATCGTTGAATTCAGCCCAACAGGGTCCGAGATCGGCCCCCCAGAGGGTAGGCGACCTTTGTCCTCGACCAGACTGACGACGAAGCATGTGGGGCTCCGCCGCCAGTCTGGGGGCTGCCTCCAGGTGAAGACAAAGCCAGGGAGTGCTGTTGCAGTCCCTGTGAAGTGGTGGACGTCGGGGAGCGCCGTCGCACTCTCCACAAAACTGGTGAGGGACCCAGGATCCCATCCTGGGCACCCAGAAGCAAAGTAAAGGCTTGGAGCACGTCACGCCCCCATGAAGGTGTCTTGGGGGCCCAAGATCCCATCCCCAGGCACCATTGATGATGAAGTCAGGGAGCACCGTCGCTCCCCCCTGAAGCTGGAAAGGGACCCAGGACCCAATCCCTGGGCCCTGATGGCTGCAGCAGGGAGGGAGGAGTGCTGCTGCACTCCCCCGCATCACCATCAGGCCGGCCGCAGCACATGCGTCTGCCCGTAGGAGCGGGCAGACTGGAATGAAGGGTCGGCTCCCGCGGCTGCAGGCGAGTGTGTTGGTTGCCCCGGGAGCCGGCGAGAGCAGCTGGGGGTGGGCTTCCCAAGCTGCCCTCCAACATCTTGCCTGCATGGGGGGTGCCAGGTCAGGGTTATATGTCACTATAATGTTCCCATTATTTAATGCTTGTTGAAATAATGTGGTGTACAGCCACTTGCTTTGTGCCAGTAGTAAAGGCCCTCACTCCAAGTTATGGTCAACCCGTGGCATTTGGGGGCAAGATAATATTTATACATGTGAGTGGTGATACTATACCCCCTGCTTTGGGAGGGGTGGGAATGTTTATGCAATGTATTTAAGAAGTATTTTCATCAGCTTATGTATATTTGTAAATTGTTGCGTAGTATTGAGTAGTGTATTAAATGTGCTTTTCCTTTTTATAAAGAAAAGCACAGACTGGACAATCATTACTTGAGTGTTATTTCTGCATATCTGTCAGTGGTGATTCCTAGCTCACATCACCTCCCTTGAGTAAGCCTTGTACTGCACTGCAACGCTGCACTCTGAGAGTCAAGCACTACAATGGGGTGTTTGGTTTCCAGTGAAGGACAAATGCAGACCCATTACTTGTGCAGGCGACACAACTTATGCCTCGTTTTCCAACAGAAGGCCTTGGTAAAACTTTTTCTTTATCACACCTGGATGATAAGACATTCAGAGTACTTGCTACTGCGTGTCTGAGATTGGGAATAGATTGGCCTTTAGTTAATAGTACTAATGTCAGCATATGCTCCTCTACCTCTTATCCATATAGTTCTTCTGAGACCTCACAGACATCGTTTACTTTGACACTCAAATATTGTTCTTTTCCTTTTTTCATTCACTAGGTCTTTTGCAAAAAAGATGTCGTAGAGCTTCTGTTCTGCCATTCAGCTCTGCTCCCAAAATGGACAATGCTAGAAAGCAGGTGGACTATTTTTATATACTAACACATTTCCTTATTATAAATAATTTTGAAATGTGTGTGTCCTTCCTATTTTGCAATCCATGAACTAATTTAGGAGTTTCTGGAAGTCGTCTATTTGAATTATGTTAACTCAACTATCATCTTTGCTTTTTGACAAACATGCCATTGAATTGACTGAAAGCTGTATCATTCTCTCTCTTTCAACTTTTGCCTCACTACCCCTACACATCCATTGACTGATTCCGTGACCCTCATCCGCCACATGTTAGATCTATTGAGCTGCAATCTATTTACACAATCTATTACAACACTTATTGGAGCAGGTGTTGTGTAAGCAAGACGAAAACTCTCCTGGAGAAATGCCAAAAATGCATATCATACTCTCTAACCTGTCCTTGGGACACCCTAGAGCTTGGAATTGTGAGTGATAGGTTAAGGCCAGGTAGTGTGTACTATTCTTTTTTATGGCCTTTACCCTAATGATTATCTAGTAACCTCATGACTTTTACATGGGTGTTAAAAAAGGTATACTTTGAGCTCACCTGGGTTCTAACTTAAATAACATAGTTGCATTAAATATTTGGAGTACTTTTGTGTTTTAAAACTATAAAATGCTTTCAGTTGAAGCCTTTATCACAGTCAGAAGTACTGTGGTGAATGTTGCTGGCTGCTGTTTTGGGTTTGCCCATCACTCTGTCCCCTTTCATGCTATTGCTGAATATTTTGTGTGGATTCATCTGGCTGTAAAAATACATTTTGGACAGGTTTATTAAGAAATCTTGCAATGCACTACTGCAACCAATGTTGCTGACCTGGGTTGCAATAGGGGCAGGGCCGGACTGGCTACCGGGCGTTTTGGCATGCTGCCGAGCTGGGGGCTGATTTCGTTGATGGGGACCTGTGTGTGCTGAACGAAATTCGTTTTGCTTTGTTTATTTCGTAGCACACGCAGGTCTCCATCAACGAAATTAGCCCCCACCGCAGTGACATCAGCCCCCAGCTTGGCAGCATGCCAAAACGCCAGGTAGCCAGTCCGGCCCTGAATAGGGGGACAGAGCAGTGTAGAGCAATATTTTTTAAATATGGCCTGCGGCTGCTGCTTTCTTTCCCTGTGCTGGTTCTCCTTAAGACTGCCTAGTGCTGTGTAAAGACCTTTACACTATAGTATAAAGATGTGCTTGCTGTCTAGCATAGGTTTTGTATTGAAAAGATACCCATGCAGTATGAAATCTGATGCTTAGACAATGTATTTAATGAATTTTGTATATCAGATGTGTGCTGTACAGTATAGCCCACATGCAATGCTTGAATTATTTGGAGGTATTAAGTTTGAGTTTGCCTCAAAGAGGCATTATTTTTTACACAAAGCCAGATCTGATAATATTTGTGAATCTGGCTTAGTGCCAATGTAAGAAATGTGGGTTACTGATTGGGTGGGAGAAAACCCTACTTAAGCAAAACCACAAAATTCACTAAATTAACCTGTGCTCAACATTCTGGTAACTTGGCATTTAAGCTGTCAGGCTTAATATAGAGGCAATGTGTAAAGTTGTTTATGCAGCACACAAATGTTCATAAAGTGAAACACAACACGAGAAAAAACCCACACCAATTTTGAAAAACAGAGGAAAGTTTAATAAATAAAATGATGCCATAATGACAAAAATCTAATCAGTAGAACTGGAGATATTCAGTTTTAAAGATTAGATGAAAATAGCGCCAAAAGGCACAAAGCGCCATCTGAGGGTATTTGATTGCACTGGATCAGGACGAAGATACAAGTTCAGGCAGACAGCAATGGAGCACAGGCCGAGGACAGAACCGAGGGGCATATTAACAAGCGGCAGCGATAATAATCGCTGGCCGCGCCTAGCGCGAGTTTCCCTATCACCGGCTATCGCTGGAATTCATCGCCAAGCTAGCGCTGTATTCACAACGCTTAGCGCATTGGCGATGAAAATTCCAGCGATAGCAGGGAAATGTCCCAACATCGCTGGAAAACCAGCGATGTTCCCTGCAAAACAGCGATGACCTTGTTGATACGACCCTGTGGTCTTAACCCCACATTCCACCTCCCATGCAAAGTATGCCTAACACTGGATTTTAGCAGACGTTAAATTCCAGCGTTAATGGCGGTTAGCGTGATTTTGTTTATCGCTTCACCGGCCGGGGCATTGTTGTAAATATCGAAGCTGCCTTCGCGATATTTACCCATGTAGTCTATTGAGGCACGCCTACTTTGCATCTCATTAACGGTGCAATGCAAAGCGGGTGCTAAATCACGGAAACACGCGCTAGAGTGTCCTTGCTAATATTGCGATAAAATTATCAGCGCTTTTCGGCCAAAAACGGACGCTAAAGCGGCGATAATTTTATCTCCCCCTCTTGTTAATATGCCCCCAAGTTTGGCCCACTAGGAATTGCACCTTATGTCTTTGCTGCAAGATCTGCATGGCAGTGCTTTGAGAGGCTTCATGATGCTCCGAGTCTCTCAGCGTCGGTTCCGATGAGGCTTTTTGGGGCTTTGCGTCGCTCAGCATTGCTTCTGATGAAGCTCACAGCTGTGCGGTGAGGCTTCTCGGGCTTTGCGTCGCTTAGCCTAATTTCTGATGAAGACTGTAGCTGTGACGCGAGGCTTTGAGGGGCTTTGCATTGCTCTGCATCAGTTCCAATGAATCTCTCAGCTGCGAGGTGAAGTTTTGTAGAGCTTCGCATTGATTTGCACCGAATTTGATGAAGTCTTCAATTAGGCAAGGTGGAGTTCTTCATGATGCCAGCTAAGGGTCCAGGACCTGGGAGGCACCTCTTGGGGATTAGGGACTCATTTCAGCAGAGGCCAGCAGGTCTCAGGCAGGCCTAGTTGCAAGCACAGGCAAGTCCAGTACAGGACATCTGTACAGTTGCAGGGAGATCTCTGGAGCGTGTGTCCATTATAGCTCAGCAATGACGTCAGCTGACTGGAGTCACTCAGGTTAGACTGGGAGGAAGGGAGTAGTTCCAGTATTTCTTCTAAAGGAGCCAGGCAGGCCTCATGCAGCAGAGCAGTCATCTGAAGAAAAAGGCAGGCCTCAAGCAACAGGGAAGCCATCTGGTAAGCAGTAGATCAGCCGTCTGAGGAACAAGGCTCGCCTCAAGCAGCAGGATAGTCATATGGGGAACAAGGCAGTCCTTATTCTGCAACGTCCATAGGTTCAGGAGTGAACCGAAGAGGTGGTTCAGGAGGTCCAATGCTTATACCAGGTGCCAGCCTTTGCAGTGGGACTGACATCCTGGCTACCCCCAAATCTGATTCTGTAAAGTTCTTCCTTTCTTCTGTCAAGGCTGTAAGAAGTCTGGAATGACAAAAGACTGGTGTCAGTTTCCTTTGTGTGTGTGCTGGAGGCAGCCCTTTGAAATGTAAATTGGACATGGAACATCTAGTCCCCCTTTGTCTACTGCCTGGGAGGAATACAATGAGGCCAGCGGCAAAGCAATTCACAGTCATGGATCCTAGGATACGGGCATCAAGCACCAAATTGTTAGGGCTAGAAAATGGCAACTTTTTAAAAGTGGCATCTTCAGAATTGTGACTTAAAATCCAACATTACCATTAAAGAGGAATTTAAATTACAATTCATTTGAATCTGTTCCCAATCAAAAATCAGCACTTGTGAAACTAATAAGGTAATCCAATGCTATCCAATGGGAGAGAATGTAGGAGTTTTTCAATACCAGGACATGTCAAACTTAGAAACGTCCTACTTTTAAATACAATGCACCCTGCCCTATGGCCTGTTTAGTTCCTACCTTAGGGGTGACTTCAATGTTTTAAAAGGAACGTTTAGGCCTGGCAATAGGTTTATTTTGCCAAGTCGAAATGGCAGTTTTGAAACTGCACCACAGGCTGCAGTGGCAAGCCTGAGACATGTTTTAAAATGCTACTTAAGTGGGTGGCACAATGGGTGCTGTAGGCCCACTAATAGTATTTAGTTTACACCCCCTCAGTACGTGTAGTATCATTTACCGGGGACATATAGGTAAATTAAATAGACCAATCAGGTGTAAGCCAATTGCACCATGCTGTAAGGAGAGAGCAAGCACTTTAGCACTGGTTAGCAGTGTTAAGTGCACAGAGACCTAATGCCAAAAAAATGAAAGTGAGAAAAAAAGAGGGATAAAGTCAAAAGGTTTAGGGGAATACCACACCACGGAATGCAGGTATAGCTTCGAAAACCACGGATGATTGCATTTGGACTGCCTAGGTAGCACCCTTGAAACACCCTCTTGATGCAATGTAATGCAAAGCAGCACAAACACTATTTGCACTCCAAAAAGGACATCCTTTCAGTAGAACAAAAAGTTTTATACTGGAAAGTACATGTCATAACTTTGCACCACTTTGCATGACGTAGTGTGAATTTATGGTGGCACGGAAACTTGTTAAATATGCCCCCTCATTTCTTATCCCTTTTTACATGTTGTGCCTGTTGATATGTCCAATTTGGAGCTAGCACCAAATCACTCTTGCCCCAGTGTTCCACCATGTCAAGTTAGGTTTCTACTCATAGAGGCCAGGATATCCTGAGTCTCCTACCCAAGTTACATCATGCTCATCAGACTCATTTCAACACACTCCAGCAAACATCATTCAAAGTCAAAGCTGAATTAAGTAGCAGATGTGCTTTCACTGAGCCGAGAAAGACATTGTAGCAACAGCTACTCACAGGTATTGATGGATTTAATCATGATCCCTGCTCACGTGAGGTGAGGGCTGGGTTTGCAGTATGGAGGTTTTAAACAAATGGACATCTACCTTTTTGATACTTAGTCAGAGAGGATGCCAACTGCTACCAGGGCACAACGCGACACAGCACCAGTTCAGAAAGGACCTAATGCTTGGTTCTTCAAATGGCTCTAACTGAGTTGCTCACCCCCCCCCAGCGTCTTGAGACCCTCCCGGGGAGTAGTGCACTTCACAAATCCCTGATTGATTGATTGAACTATTGCTAAAGGTTAGGATTGCATCACGCCTCTACAATTAGAGATTTAGGAGAGCAAGGTGCTGGGTTAGTTTTCATCATGAAGGGGTATGAGTGGATCTCTTATAAGGGTTAGCTGAATGTCATTCACAGTGGGTTGGAGGAGAAATGGGAGGCAGGAGAGAGCATTGGATGACTGAATTTATATTGTGAACAAACCTTTTTTGCTTGTTATGCATACCCTGGATCCTAACAACCCCTTTGAGTGGATTGGGTGGTGGGTCTCAGTCACTTCTGAGATTCTGTGTGGACTTACATGGCCTACAATATTATAGTTTATCTTGACTGATCAACTGTGCTTCCAGAGGAGTGAATGTCATGAAGCACTAAAATTGTTACAAAATATCAAACTAAGAGCACTTCACTTGTCCTCCCAAAAGTGCTTTCAATCCCTTCATGTAACCATGCAACATACAAAATGAGAAAATTCGGTCTGGATTTTAGCAGACGTTAAATTCCAGCGTTAATGGCCGGTTAGCGTGATTTTGTTTATCGCTTCACCGGCCGGGCATTGTTGTAAATATCGCGAAGCTGCCTTCGCGATATTTACCCATGTAGTCTATTGAGGCACGCCTACTTTGCATCTCATTAACGGTGCAATGCAAAGCGGAGTGCTAAATCACGGAAACACGCGCTAGAGTGTCCTTGCTAATATTGCGATAAAATTATCAGCGCTTTTCGGCCAAAAACGGACGCTAAAGCGGCGATAATTTTATCTCCCCCTCTTGTTAATATGCCCCCAAGTTTGGCCCACTAGGAATTGCACCTTATGTCTTTGCTGCAAGATCTGCATGGCAGTGCTTTGAGAGGCTTCATGATGCTCCGAGTCTCTCAGCGTCGGTTCCGATGAGGCTTTTTGGGGCTTTGCGTCGCTCAGCATTGCTTCTGATGAAGCTCACAGCTGTGCGGTGAGGCTTCTCGGGCTTTGCGTCGCTTAGCCTAATTTCTGATGAAGACTGTAGCTGTGACGCGAGGCTTTGAGGGGCTTTGCATTGCTCTGCATCAGTTCCAATGAATCTCTCAGCTGCGAGGTGAAGTTTTGTAGAGCTTCGCATTGATTTGCACCGAATTTGATGAAGTCTTCAATTAGGCAAGGTGGAGTTCTTCATGATGCCAGCTAAGGGTCCAGGACCTGGGAGGCACCTCTTGGGGATTAGGGACTCATTTCAGCAGAGGCCAGCAGGTCTCAGGCAGGCCTAGTTGCAAGCACAGGCAAGTCCAGTACAGGACATCTGTACAGTTGCAGGGAGATCTCTGGAGCGTGTGTCCATTATAGCTCAGCAATGACGTCAGCTGACTGGAGTCACTCAGGTTAGACTGGGAGGAAGGGAGTAGTTCCAGTATTTCTTCTAAAGGAGCCAGGCAGGCCTCATGCAGCAGAGCAGTCATCTGAAGAAAAAGGCAGGCCTCAAGCAACAGGGAAGCCATCTGGTAAGCAGTAGATCAGCCGTCTGAGGAACAAGGCTCGCCTCAAGCAGCAGGATAGTCATATGGGGAACAAGGCAGTCCTTATTCTGCAACGTCCATAGGTTCAGGAGTGAACCGAAGAGGTGGTTCAGGAGGTCCAATGCTTATACCAGGTGCCAGCCTTTGCAGTGGGACTGACATCCTGGCTACCCCCAAATCTGATTCTGTAAAGTTCTTCCTTTCTTCTGTCAAGGCTGTAAGAAGTCTGGAATGACAAAAGACTGGTGTCAGTTTCCTTTGTGTGTGTGCTGGAGGCAGCCCTTTGAAATGTAAATTGGACATGGAACATCTAGTCCCCCTTTGTCTACTGCCTGGGAGGAATACAATGAGGCCAGCGGCAAAGCAATTCACAGTCATGGATCCTAGGATACGGGCATCAAGCACCAAATTGTTAGGGCTAGAAAATGGCAACTTTTTAAAAGTGGCATCTTCAGAATTGTGACTTAAAATCCAACATTACCATTAAAGAGGAATTTAAATTACAATTCATTTGAATCTGTTCCCAATCAAAAATCAGCACTTGTGAAACTAATAAGGTAATCCAATGCTATCCAATGGGAGAGAATGTAGGAGTTTTTCAATACCAGGACATGTCAAACTTAGAAACGTCCTACTTTTAAATACAATGCACCCTGCCCTATGGCCTGTTTAGTTCCTACCTTAGGGGTGACTTCAATGTTTTAAAAAGGAACGTTTAGGCCTGGCAATAGGTTTATTTTGCCAAGTCGAAATGGCAGTTTTGAAACTGCACCACAGGCTGCAGTGGCAAGCCTGAGACATGTTTTAAAATGCTACTTAAGTGGGTGGCACAATGGGTGCTGTAGGCCCACTAATAGTATTTAGTTTACACCCCCTCAGTACGTGTAGTATCATTTACCGGGGACATATAGGTAAATTAAATAGACCAATCAGGTGTAAGCCAATTGCACCATGCTGTAAGGAGAGAGCAAGCACTTTAGCACTGGTTAGCAGTGTTAAGTGCACAGAGACCTAATGCCAAAAAATGAAAGTGAGAAAAAAGAGGGATAAAGTCAAAAGGTTTAGGGGAATACCACACCACGGAATGCAGGTATAGCTTCGAAAACCACGGATGATTGCATTTGGACTGCCTAGGTAGCACCCTTGAAACACCCTCTTGATGCAATGTAATGCAAAGCAGCACAAACACTATTTGCACTCCAAAAAGGACATCCTTTCAGTAGAACAAAAAGTTTTATACTGGAAAGTACATGTCATAACTTTGCACCACTTTGCATGACGTAGTGTGAATTTATGGTGGCACGGAAACTTGTTAAATATTCCAACTCATTTCTTATCCCTTTTTTACATGTTGTGCCTGTTGATATGTCCAATTTGGAGCTAGCACCAAATCACTCTTGCCCCAGTGTTCCACCATGTCAAGTTAGGTTTCTACTCATAGAGGCCAGGATATCCTGAGTCTCCTACCCAAGTTACATCATGCTCATCAGACTCATTTCAACACACTCCAGCAAACATCATTCAAAGTCAAAGCTGAATTAAGTAGCAGATGTGCTTTCACTGAGCCGAGAAAGACATTGTAGCAACAGCTACTCACAGGTATTGATGGATTTAATCATGATCCCTGCTCACGTGAGGTGAGGGCTGGGTTTGCAGTATGGAGGTTTTAAACAAATGGACATCTACCTTTTTGATACTTAGTCAGAGAGGATGCCAACTGCTACCAGGGCACAACGCGACACAGCACCAGTTCAGAAAGGACCTAATGCTTGGTTCTTCAAATGGCTCTAACTGAGTTGCTCACCCCCCCCCCCCCCCCCCCCAGCGTCTTGAGACCCTCCCGGGGGAGTAGTGCACTTCACAAATCCCTGATTGATTGATTGAACTATTGCTAAAGGTTAGGATTGCATCACGCCTCTACAATTAGAGATTTAGGAGAGCAAGGTGCTGGGTTAGTTTTCATCATGAAGGGGTATGAGTGGATCTCTTATAAGGGTTAGCTGAATGTCATTCACAGTGGGTTGGAGGAGAAATGGGAGGCAGGAGAGAGCATTGGATGACTGAATTTATATTGTGAACAAACCTTTTTGCTTGTTATGCATACCCTGGATCCTAACAACCCCTTTGAGTGGATTGGGTGGTGGGTCTCAGTCACTTCTGAGATTCTGTGTGGACTTACATGGCCTACAATATTATAGTTTATCTTGACTGATCAACTGTGCTTCCAGAGGAGTGAATGTCATGAAGCACTAAAATTGTTACAAAATATCAAACTAAGAGCACTTCACTTGTCCTCCCAAAAGTGCTTTCAATCCCTTCATGTAACCATGCAACATACAAAATGAGAAAATTCGGTCTGGATTTTAGCAGACGTTAAATTCCAGCGTTAATGGCCGGTTAGCGTGATTTTGTTTATCGCTTCACCGGCCGGGGCATTGTTGTAAATATCGCGAAGCTGCCTTCGCGATATTTACCCATGTAGTCTATTGAGGCACGCCTACTTTGCATCTCATTAACGGTGCAATGCAAAGCGGGTGCTAAATCACGGAAACACGCGCTAGAGTGTCCTTGCTAATATTGCGATAAAATTATCAGCGCTTTTCGGCCAAAAACGGACGCTAAAGCGGCGATAATTTTATCTCCCCCTCTTGTTAATATGCCCCCAAGTTTGGCCCACTAGGAATTGCACCTTATGTCTTTGCTGCAAGATCTGCATGGCAGTGCTTTGAGAGGCTTCATGATGCTCCGAGTCTCTCAGCGTCGGTTCCGATGAGGCTTTTTGGGGCTTTGCGTCGCTCAGCATTGCTTCTGATGAAGCTCACAGCTGTGCGGTGAGGCTTCTCGGGCTTTGCGTCGCTTAGCCTAATTTCTGATGAAGACTGTAGCTGTGACGCGAGGCTTTGAGGGGTTTTGCATTGCTCTGCATCAGTTCCAATGAATCTCTCAGCTGCGAGGTGAAGTTTTGTAGAGCTTTGCATTGATTTGCACCGAATTTGATGAAGTCTTCAATTAGGCAAGGTGGAGTTCTTCATGATGCCAGCTAAGGGTCCAGGACCTGGGAGGCACCTCTTGGGGATTAGGGACTCATTTCAGCAGAGGCCAGCAGGTCTCAGGCAGGCCTAGTTGCAAGCACAGGCAAGTCCAGTACAGGACAGCTGTACAGTTGCAGGGAGATCTCTGGAGCGTGTGTCCATTATAGCTCAGCAATGACGTCAGCTGACTGGAGTCACTCAGGTTAGACTGGGAGGAAGGGAGTAGTTCCAGTATTTCTTCTAAAGGAGCCAGGCAGGCCTCATGCAGCAGAGCAGTCATCTGAAGAAAAAGGCAGGCCTCAAGCAACAGGGAAGCCATCTGGTAAGCAGTAGATCAGCCGTCTGAGGAACAAGGCTCGCCTCAAGCAGCAGGATAGTCATATGGGGAACAAGGCAGTCCTTATTCTGCAACGTCCATAGGTTCAGGAGTGAACCGAAGAGGTGGTTCAGGAGGTCCAATGCTTATACCAGGTGCCAGCCTTTGCAGTGGGACTGACATCCTGGCTACCCCCAAATCTGATTCTGTAAAGTTCTTCCTTTCTTCTGTCAAGGCTGTAAGAAGTCTGGAATGACAAAAGACTGGTGTCAGTTTCCTTTGTGTGTGTGCTGGAGGCAGCCCTTTGAAATGTAAATTGGACATGGAACATCTAGTCCCCCTTTGTCTACTGCCTGGGAGGAATACAATGAGGCCAGCGGCAAAGCAATTCACAGTCATGGATCCTAGGATACGGGCATCAAGCACCAAATTGTTAGGGCTAGAAAATGGCAACTTTTTAAAAGTGGCATCTTCAGAATTGTGACTTAAAATCCAACATTACCATTAAAGAGGAATTTAAATTACAATTCATTTGAATCTGTTCCCAATCAAAAATCAGCACTTGTGAAACTAATAAGGTAATCCAATGCTATCCAATGGGAGAGAATGTAGGAGTTTTTCAATACCAGGACATGTCAAACTTAGAAACGTCCTACTTTTAAATACAATGCACCCTGCCCTATGGCCTGTTTAGTTCCTACCTTAGGGGTGACTTCAATGTTTTAAAAGGAACGTTTAGGCCTGGCAATAGGTTTATTTTGCCAAGTCGAAATGGCAGTTTTGAAACTGCACCACAGGCTGCAGTGGCAAGCCTGAGACATGTTTTAAAATGCTACTTAAGTGGGTGGCACAATGGGTGCTGTAGGCCCACTAATAGTATTTAGTTTACACCCCCTCAGTACGTGTAGTATCATTTACCGGGGACATATAGGTAAATTAAATAGACCAATCAGGTGTAAGCCAATTGCACCATGCTGTAAGGAGAGAGCAAGCACTTTAGCACTGGTTAGCAGTGTTAAGTGCACAGAGACCTAATGCCAAAAAAATGAAAGTGAGAAAAAAGAGGGATAAAGTCAAAAGGTTTAGGGGAATACCACACCACGGAATGCAGGTATAGCTTCGAAAACCACGGATGATTGCATTTGGACTGCCTAGGTAGCACCCTTGAAACACCCTCTTGATGCAATGTAATGCAAAGCAGCACAAACACTATTTGCACTCCAAAAGGACATCCTTTCAGTAGAACAAAAAGTTTTATACTGGAAAGTACATGTCATAACTTTGCACCACTTTGCATGACGTAGTGTGAATTTATGGTGGCACGGAAACTTGTTAAATATGCCCCCTCATTTCTTATCCCTTTTTACATGTTGTGCCTGTTGATATGTCCAATTTGGAGCTAGCACTAAATCACTCTTGCCCCAGTGTTCCACCATGTCAAGTTAGGTTTCTACTCATAGAGGCCAGGATATCCTGAGTCTCCTACCCAAGTTACATCATGCTCATCAGACTCATTTCAACACACTCCAGCAAACATCATTCAAAGTCAAAGCTGAATTAAGTAGCAGATGTGCTTTCACTGAGCCGAGAAAGACATTGTAGCAACAGCTACTCACAGGTATTGATGGATTTAATCATGATCCCTGCTCACGTGAGGTGAGGGCTGGGTTTGCAGTATGGAGGTTTTAAACAAATGGACATCTACCTTTTTGATACTTAGTCAGAGAGGATGCCAACTGCTACCAGGGCACAACGCGACACAGCACCAGTTCAGAAAGGACCTAATGCTTGGTTCTTCAAATGGCTCTAACTGAGTTGCTCACCCCCCCCAGCGTCTTGAGACCCTCCCGGGGAGTAGTGCACTTCACAAATCCCTGATTGATTGATTGAACTATTGCTAAAGGTTAGGATTGCATCACGCCTCTACAATTAGAGATTTAGGAGAGCAAGGTGCTGGGTTAGTTTTCATCATGAAGGGGTATGAGTGGATCTCTTATAAGGGTTAGCTGAATGTCATTCACAGTGGGTTGGAGGAGAAATGGGAGACAGGAGAGAGCATTGGATGACTGAATTTATATTGTGAACAAACCTTTTTGCTTGTTATGCATACCCTGGATCCTAACAACCCCTTTGAGTGGATTGGGTGGTGGGTCTCAGTCACTTCTGAGATTCTGTGTGGACTTACATGGCCTACAATATTATAGTTTATCTTGACTGATCAACTGTGCTTCCAGAGGAGTGAATGTCATGAAGCACTAAAATTGTTACAAAATATCAAACTAAGAGCACTTCACTTGTCCTCCCAAAAGTGCTTTCAATCCCTTCATGTAACCATGCAACATACAAAATGAGAAAATTCGGTCTGGATTTTAGCAGACGTTAAATTCCAGCGTTAATGGCCGGTTAGCGTGATTTTGTTTATCGCTTCACCGGCCGGGGCATTGTTGTAAATATCGCGAAGCTGCCTTCGCGATATTTACCCATGTAGTCTATTGAGGCACGCCTACTTTGCATCTCATTAACGGTGCAATGCAAAGCGGGTGCTAAATCACGGAAACACGCGCTAGAGTGTCCTTGCTAATATTGCGATAAAATTATCAGCGCTTTTCGGCCAAAAACGGACGCTAAAGCGGCGATAATTTTATCTCCCCTCTTGTTAATATGCCCCCAAGTTTGGCCCACTAGGAATTGCACCTTATGTCTTTGCTGCAAGATCTGCATGGCAGTGCTTTGAGAGGCTTCATGATGCTCCGAGTCTCTCAGCGTCGGTTCCGATGAGGCTTTTTGGGGCTTTGCGTCGCTCAGCATTGCTTCTGATGAAGCTCACAGCTGTGCGGTGAGGCTTCTCGGGCTTTGCGTCGCTTAGCCTAATTTCTGATGAAGACTGTAGCTGTGACGCGAGGCTTTGAGGGGCTTTGCATTGCTCTGCATCAGTTCCAATGAATCTCTCAGCTGCGAGGTGAAGTTTTGTAGAGCTTCGCATTGATTTGCACCGAATTTGATGAAGTCTTCAATTAGGCAAGGTGGAGTTCTTCATGATGCCAGCTAAGGGTCCAGGACCTGGGAGGCACCTCTTGGGGATTAGGGACTCATTTCAGCAGAGGCCAGCAGGTCTCAGGCAGGCCTAGTTGCAAGCACAGGCAAGTCCAGTACAGGACATCTGTACAGTTGCAGGGAGATCTCTGGAGCGTGTGTCCATTATAGCTCAGCAATGACGTCAGCTGACTGGAGTCACTCAGGTTAGACTTGGAGGAAGGGAGTAGTTCCAGTATTTCTTCTAAAGGAGCCAGGCAGGCCTCATGCAGCAGAGCAGTCATCTGAAGAAAAAGGCAGGCCTCAAGCAACAGGGAAGCCATCTGGTAAGCAGTAGATCAGCCGTCTGAGGAACAAGGCTCGCCTCAAGCAGCAGGATAGTCATATGGGGAACAAGGCAGTCCTTATTCTGCAACGTCCATAGGTTCAGGAGTGAACCGAAGAGGTGGTTCAGGAGGTCCAATGCTTATACCAGGTGCCAGCCTTTGCAGTGGGACTGACATCCTGGCTACCCCCAAATCTGATTCTGTAAAGTTCTTCCTTTCTTCTGTCAAGGCTGTAAGAAGTCTGGAATGACAAAAGACTGGTGTCAGTTTCCTTTGTGTGTGTGCTGGAGGCAGCCCTTTGAAATGTAAATTGGACATGGAACATCTAGTCCCCCTTTGTCTACTGCCTGGGAGGAATACAATGAGGCCAGCGGCAAAGCAATTCACAGTCATGGATCCTAGGATACGGGCATCAAGCACCAAATTGTTAGGGGCTAGAAAATGGCAACTTTTTAAAAGTGGCATCTTCAGAATTGTGACTTAAAATCCAACATTACCATTAAAGAGGAATTTAAATTACAATTCATTTGAATCTGTTCCCAATCAAAAATCAGCACTTGTGAAACTAATAAGGTAATCCAATGCTATCCAATGGGAGAGAATGTAGGAGTTTTTCAATACCAGGACATGTCAAACTTAGAAACGTCCTACTTTTAAATACAATGCACCCTGCCCTATGGCCTGTTTAGTTCCTACCTTAGGGGTGACTTCAATGTTTTAAAAAGGAACGTTTAGGCCTGGCAATAGGTTTATTTTGCCAAGTCGAAATGGCAGTTTTGAAACTGCACCACAGGCTGCAGTGGCAAGCCTGAGACATGTTTTAAAATGCTACTTAAGTGGGTGGCACAATGGGTGCTGTAGGCCCACTAATAGTATTTAGTTTACACCCCTCAGTACGTGTAGTATCATTTACCGGGGACATATAGGTAAATTAAATAGACCAATCAGGTGTAAGCCAATTGCACCATGCTGTAAGGAGAGAGCAAGCACTTTAGCACTGGTTAGCAGTGTTAAGTGCACAGAGACCTAATGCCAAAAAAATGAAAGTGAGAAAAAAGAGGGATAAAGTCAAAAGGTTTAGGGAATACCACACCACGGAATGCAGGTATAGCTTCGAAAACCACGGATGATTGCATTTGGACTGCCTAGGTAGCACCCTTGAAACACCCTCTTGATGCAATGTAATGCAAAGCAGCACAAACACTATTTGCACTCCAAAAAGGACATCCTTTCAGCAGAACAAAAAGTTTTATACTGGAAAGTACATGTCATAACTTTGCACCACTTTGCATGACGTAGTGTGAATTTATGGTGGCACGGAAACTTGTTAAATATGCCCCCTCATTTCTTATCCCTTTTTTACATGTTGTGCCTGTTGATATGTCCAATTTGGAGCTAGCACCAAATCACTCTTGCCCCAGTGTTCCACCATGTCAAGTTAGGTTTCTACTCATAGAGGCCAGGATATCCTGAGTCTCCTACCCAAGTTACATCATGCTCATCAGACTCATTTCAACACACTCCAGCAAACATCATTCAAAGTCAAAGCTGAATTAAGTAGCAGATGTGCTTTCACTGAGCCGAGAAAGACATTGTAGCAACAGCTACTCACAGGTATTGATGGATTTAATCATGATCCCTGCTCACGTGAGGTGAGGGCTGGGTTGCAGTATGGAGGTTTTAAACAAATGGACATCTACCTTTTTGATACTTAGTCAGAGAGGATGCCAACTGCTACCAGGGCACAACGCGACACAGCACCAGTTCAGAAAGGACCTAATGCTTGGTTCTTCAAATGGCTCTAACTGAGTTGCTCACCCCCCCCCCCAGCGTCTTGAGACCCTCCCGGGGGAGTAGTGCACTTCACAAATCCCTGATTGATTGATTGATTGAACTATTGCTAAAGGTTAGGATTGCATCACGCCTCTACAATTAGAGATTTAGGAGAGCAAGGTGCTGGGTTAGTTTTTATCATGAAGGGGTATGAGTGGATCTCTTATAAGGGTTAGCTGAATGTCATTCACAGTGGGTTGGAGGAGAAATGGGAGACAGGAGAGAGCATTGGATGACTGAATTTATATTGTGAACAAACCTTTTTTGCTTGTTATGCATACCCTGGATCCTAACAACCCCTTTGAGTGGATTGGGTGGTGGGTCTCAGTCACTTCTGAGATTCTGTGTGGACTTACATGGCCTACAATATTATAGTTTATCTTGACTGATCAACTGTGCTTCCAGAGGAGTGAATGTCATGAAGCACTAAAATTGTTACAAAATATCAAACTAAGAGCACTTCACTTGTCCTCCCAAAAGTGCTTTCAATCCCTTCATGTAACCATGCAACATACAAAATGAGAAAATTCGGTCTCAGTAACAAATATTTATTAAAGACCTTCAATTGCAAATACCACTTACACCACCCACAACTCAGCCATCGGCTGATAAACCTTGACATCCCAAAAATACACATACCTATTCACAACCTCCCTAAACTCCCAAAAACCTACAGAAACCAAAAACCATCCTCCATAGGTCCTTCTCCCATCAATGAAAGCTATATAAGAGCAGTCAAGCCTGATTTAAGCTGCATAGATTTTGAGTTAGTAACCTCCTAATCAGGAGGTTCAGTTTCCAGAAAATCCTTCTGGTGTTGCGGACTCTCCTGTCACTGCTACGGCTGGGATTGCTTCTTGAGACTGCTGGCTGTTGTGCAGCACTGATGGTGTAACATTTCAGAGCTGACTTCTTGTCCTCCACCTGCTCCTCTCCCACTGGCTAAAGGTAGGCCTTGGTTATTGCCTCAAGACATTGCCAATGCAGCCACCTTGCGAGGCGCCACCGTTTGCCACTCCAGTGTTCTCTTGGTCACTGCGGAATAAAAAGGCAATCAATGCCATGCTGCAGTAAGCAGATGTTTCAAAGCCACGCAGATCAGTTGGGTGAATAGTTCCAGTATGATGCCCCTACACACCTTATTTAATGTCCTATAAACAACTACATTATGCCAAATTATTTAGGCATAACCTTTTTGTTTTGCTGAATATTTTTTCTTGGTTACGGAAGGAATTTCAGAGCTTATTTATAAAAACTGTCACATCGCTGCGACAAAACAGCGATGCAACAGTTTTCACTGCGCCCTCCTTGCGACACGATGGATGCGCCGTATTTATTGTATGGTGCTCCATGTCGCAAGGAAAGACAGATACGTCAGGAATCCTGACATATCTGTCGGTGCAAAAGTCACGCAATGCTGGAGTTGTGTCGAAAGCATGCCGCAACACCAGAAATGCGTGGGGGAGGCCTATCTTTAATGCACTGCGTCACCCTTATGCCTTCCACGATGCAGGCGTAAGGTTTTGACGCAATTGCGTCCTAGAAGTGGTGCACTGAAATATTAAAGATTTCAATGCACCACTTCTACGAGGCTTTGATGCGGGAAAATGCCCACCCTGCATACATTATACCTGGCACAGTTATAATGTGGCGCAAGGGTTTACAAAGTGACGCATCTGTCTAGATGCGTCACCTTGTAAATATGGTGCAACGTGGTGCATTGATTACGCCGCAGCTGCGTCACAAAAAGTGACGCAACAGCAGCGCAAAAGTGTCACAAGGGGTCCATATATAAGCCCTTACAGGTTTACTTTAATGTACAAGTTGGATGAGAGCCAGAGATGGTGTTAGGAAATCCATATAATGGTTAGGGTTGAGCACGGGTTCATGGAAGGTGCTAAGTCAGAGATAGAGTTAGATTAGGTTAAGGTTCAAAGTAGCACAGGTTTGGATATTGAGGCCATTGTGTAAGGAGAAAGTACTAAGGTTAGCAATGGCATTGGGTCAAGGAGGCAATAACAGCATCAAATTAATTGTTACTATGTTCATGAACATGAACAATTAAAAAAAAGGAGCAGTAAACATCCTTCATTTCTACCAGTCCTTTTTTCAATTTTCCGTAAACATATATTTTAGCAGTTACTTAGCTTATAACTGTAGATAAATACTTCACACACAAATATCCATTCATGGGAAGATACTTCATGTAAGTAATAAATGAAGCCTGGATAGCCCAACCTGCAAAATGAGCTTGTGTAGCATAAACCCCATCCTATGCATAATCCCTTATCCAACTTAACCATGCATAAGCACAGTCAGCTTTTTGAATCATGATGCCAGCATTATGAGGAGTACATTCAGCATCATTCCTGACACCAAATAAATACCAGCGAAAATCCATACACACGTCTAGCTAGTCAAAACAATAACATGTAAGGCAAAAGTGACTTCTATTGATCCGACAATCGCTTCCCTCAAGTATATGATTTTTAGGTGCAGCACTACCATTAACCTAGACTGGAGACACCACTCTGATCATTCATGCATGATTCCAGAAAGTTTACCACACAGGTCACACACTAGAATTCAACATTCTTCCAACTATGCAATCACTGTACTTCGGTGTAGTGTGCTACCCATCCATTAAACATTAGCAGTGTGCTTCAAGGGTGTTATGTATGGCTGTGCAAACATTGATATACAATACCATTCCCCTCTATATTTCCAAAATAAACATGACATACTATGATCCTCTGCAGCATCTACTTACTTAACACCAGTAGCTGGCTCTGATTGTCCTGCACCAAAGGAGAGAATAAAAAGGCACTGATGAATAAACCCTGCAGAAAGAGTCAGTCACACAAATCCGCAAATTGTGTAACCTGACAGTAGTTCGTTGGGCAAGCAGTCTTATATCCTACTTCCCACACCCCCACACATTTTACTTTTAATCCATTATACAGCACAGGCAGTCCTTATCCTCGGCCTCTTGTAATAGTAACAAATTAACAGATAAGGATATAGTGGATGAGCTGTGTTTTCTTTGCTCTCCTTATTTTTCTTTTGTCTTCTTTGCTGGACCTAACTGGTTAATTCTCTAATTGACGGTCATTATGTTCCCTTTGAAACAATAGAATTTCTGCATTCATCAGCTTCGGAATGTATGTTTTTCATGGGCTGGGTAGAAAAAGATCCCTGCATACATAGTAAGCATGGTGTTCAAAAAGGTCACTTCTCATTCTGATATATTTTTATTGCTACTTGTGTTTGCTTTCAGGACTTCTTTGATGAACAGTTACATCTTAAGTCAATTTCTAACAGGTTGGCTGGGTCAGGATCAGTCATATAATATCAGTCTTCTATGTGAAGGAGCGATACAATTGGAGCAGAGTCAGTCACTGTTAATGACAGGAAGTCCTGTGCTTTACGTAGATCATTAATATAAAGTCAGCACTAAAACACACCTCTGCTTCACACCTGTCTCAATAACAAAGGGTTCAGTTAATTCCCCTTTATTTCAAAATCAAACTTGCGCATATTTTGCTGTATGTAATTTTATTAGAATTACTAAGAGATTCTCAGGGACATTTATCTGCTTTACACCTCTCAGAATTTCACCCTAGGGATAGAGTCAAATGCGGATCTGAGATTAACAAAGACCATATACAAGTGGCTCTTGTCCAGCAGTATGGTTTTCCAATAAAGGCAGCAAAAACATAGAATTTGGTCTATTGTGCTTACATTTTTTCTAAAGCCCACCTGATAGCTGGAGAATATACCATTTGCTTGTACGCACTCTAACATTTCCCCAAGTATAAGGCGGCAAAAATATTTTTGTGAGACATCGATTTGACTGATTGGTCTATAGTTACTGGCATCATCTCTTATTACCTTTTTGAAAATCGGGACTATTTGAGCTTTCTGCCATAACCTAGGTATGGGGTCTCTTCTCAAGATAGATTTTAAAAGTGCATGAAAATAAGGCCCCCAAACAAAAGGCTCTAATAGGTATAAATCGTCTGCCACCAAATCAGGACCTGGCACTTTGTTAGGGTTGATATCCTTGATTGCCTCCACAATATCATTGAGTGTAAAATCTAGCTGGTCAACAGTTTTACTCGAAGGTGCAGGCCCAACTGGGATAATGTTTGGGATGATAACGCCCCTGACTGCATGAAGTTTTATTAAATGGTGCACCCTAGTCTGTGGTTGCAGTTGTAAAGCAGTGCAGGTCGTGTCACGTCGAAAGCCATGTGCAAATGTACCCCAGGCGAGTTTGTTGTCTCCCACCAAGACTGCTTCAACCAGAGCCTCCCACAAACCCAATTCCCACTATCTTTTCGCTGCAGACAAAGTAACTTTGTAGCCCTTCCTAGCTGTGGAAATTTCTACTCTATTACCAGTCTTTAATGCCCAAATTCCCATTCTGGTTGAGCCTAACTGCCCTACACTGGGTACTAAACCAGCACCACTTGGTTGCGGCTTGCTTGAGTCACCTACGTCTTTAGTCAGTAACACCTGGAAATCTTTGTAAAACTGATCATGAATGTTATTTAGAAAGTGTTCAAGCAAGTAAGGAGAGGTTCTGGTTTGGATCTTCTCCAGAGTATCGCCAACCAAACTTAAGATTTTAGATAGGGCACTGATATCCTGAGACACATAGGCCATTTAAGAGTGCACATATTATTAGAAAGACCCATCTTACCTACCATTTTTGAGGCGATGTGGGACTGAATTTGGAATGCCATGCTACAAATTTTTACACTAAGTTCATTATGATCACTGTTATTTCTCTCAGCGACCCTCATGGCTGCCAAGGAGTCCCACATTTTTAAGGGTAAAACTATGTAGTCAACGCAACACTTTTGATCATATCCTTTAAATTATGAGCACCCCTACAGTCTGAGCTAGACCTGCCATTACAGGCTCCTAGGCCCAACCGCATTGATAGACCCAACAGCTGAGAACGCACCACAGAGCTTCTTCTAACTGGTGGGAGATTGAGCTGTGGGATATTTCAGGCTATATCCTCCTCTTCAGTGATATCGGAACACAGGAGAAAAAGAAGATTCAAAGGTAACATTAAAATCTCCTATAACCATTAACAAACTGTCATATGGAAGCTTATTTATGGCCTCCTCCAAAATAGATAGTGTGTTGGACAGGCTATTCACCCCCCTGAACCTGTTATATACATGAAAAATTTACAAGGTGCACAGATCTCTCTCAAACTTAATTCACAGAATATCTGGAGTGTCCAGATTAATCCTCTTGATTGTGCAGGCTAATGAGTTCTTGACCAAAAATATAAAGCTGCCTGCAGGCTGCCCCTTGCCCTGTGAAACAGCTAGGCAATAGAAGGGTGTCTACCCAGGTCTATACACTGGCTCCTTACACAAAGTTTCTTGTGCTAGAAATAAATCAAAACTGTCCACAAATGTCCCTCAATCAGGGTCAGCCACCTTCACTTTCAGGCCAGCAACATTCCAAGAGATGAGATTCTAGTTTGTCGATTGGGGCTTGGAGGATAGGAACTGGAGAAAAAGGTTCCCTGTCTCTAATAACAGTCATTCCCTCTGAGCTCCCACTCCCTCTTGTGGCTCTGGGGTGGGTTCTAGCCCCAGATTAGCCTGATTAAGCTTCATCGTCGGTCAAAGCTTCCAATGGGACCTCCTGTAGGGTAGTGAGAGGAGACAGGTAACTACCCAGGAGCCCTCGAGGCCTCCTATGTAGAATCGGTCACATGATGTGGTTTGATGAGGTCAATAAACACAAATCTCTTGTGTTTGCTACTATCAACGGGCAGTAAAATTACATTTCTGCAACAGACAGGACAGGTACGGGTGCTCTATAAGATGGCCTGAATTTCTTCTTGTCCACAATTTTCTCCCGGACCAGATCACAGATATTTGGAATCCAATCAGGAGTTGCTGGCACTTCCTTCACTTCACCAGTGCCGGACCGTTTCTCTTGGGCATCGCTCTAAGCATCTCAGAAGTCATTCAGTTCCTGTAAAACATCCAAACTTTCACTGATATCAAAAGCTGTTTCCACCACCACTGTACTGGGACATTCAAGGTCTGGAACCAACATCTTAACCCCAAACAGGATCTCTTAGGGAGTTCGACCACCCAGGCATTTTCTAGACAGATTATTTAGGGCTCTCTAAACCCCATACAGGTGGTAAACCAAGTGCGACCCGAACGAAGTACTCTAGCTTTTAAAGGCTGCTTTATGTCCCACTTCTTCCTCTCCACTACCTCCTTCCCTTGGGATGATAGGGGGTACTGCACAGTCACACCTACATTTCCCATAGTGTCTCTGCCAGCCCCAGAGGTGATCGCCGGACCCTGGTCCGAATGGAATGTGACTACTTCATCTGTCTAGATAAAGACTTGCACATTTTTTGTAACAGTTTGAGAGTCAGTCAATCACTGTGGCCAAACCCATAGGAATCGAGAGAAGAAATCCACTGCTACCATAATGTACTTGTAAGACCCATCTGAGTGTAAGGGTCCGCAGTGGTCCAAATAAACACAATCCAGAGTCTTGTCAGAGATCAATAGAGGTGTCTGGGGTGGGGGAACTATGGTGGAAACTTGCATCTGCTGGCAGATGTCACATTTGAGGAAAAAGTCCTTGGTCTGTTTGTATAAACCTGGCCACCAATAGTGTTGCTGCAATACTGAAATTGCCGCCGCCATCCCTGCGTGAGCAGATGCTACACCCTCACATGCTGCTACGATCAGTGCTAACCTATGATCTGAATTAGGTATTACTTTGTCCCCCACTCTGGGAATATGAACAAATTGAATGACCTGCGCTCTTAACTGGTAGGAGTATTTAGTTGTGAAGCCTTTTGGCAAGAGGGTGTCATCGCACGCATCGTTGACAGCTGTCCTGATGTCTCCATCTATCCTTGTAATGGAACAAGTAATTGCAGTGACTGCAGCAGTTTGCACTGTTGCTTTTGTAGCTTCGTCAGCAATTGAATTCCCTGCAACATGTATTCCTACACGCTGAAAACTAGCAAACATGCTTTTAGTTTGTCCACTTGTCCACAAAGCATATGTGCGGTTTACTGAATCTAGAACAAGGTCAGAAAAGGCACATAAAATTACCCTTTCCCCTTTGGGGTAATCTATAACAAACTCCAGTGGTCAATCCTTTTCAGCCAAAAGAATGCCATAGCCAGATGACAAGTTCTTCCCAAAGAGAAAATTTATGGTACGTGGTATATCCCCCTCCATCTGGAGTTGCAATTAATATAATTGACTAGGGACACACAGTCTCCGGGCTGATGTTTCCACCTGACATTGTCCCTTGTTGCTACTGCTGCCAGGCACTCCATAAGATTCCGGCAAACTATCGCAACTTCTTCCCCATTGAGAAGCATCGTCCTCAATATCCTTGGCATGCTTGACTTTGATGCTAGCTACCTTCTTCTTCTTGAATTGCGGTTTGGACTATGTAGGTTTGTCTTCTTTTTTTATTATGAAGTCAGAAGATTGTTGTGAGTCCTTTTTTGGTTTCATGTACTCCTCTGATCTGCACTCTGATCCTCCTCCTCTGTCTGAGCGTTTTTCAGATCACTCCTAAAAGGAACGAGAAGGACGTGTATCAGTATCCTGATACCTATCAGGGATTTTAGTTGTATTATGATTGCACATAATGTGAGGCTTGTCCGAGGACTCCTGTCGAGGTGATCAACTCTGTGTTGTAGTACTTTGTTTATTTTTCCTATTATCCCACTTCATCTTAGCAGACTCGGTGCCTGCTTTGAGTTCTCCTATCCAGGATTACCCCTTATCTGTGGTTTACTAGTTCTGGCTCCCAAATTATTATGCATAGGTTTCCTCAATAATTTTTGGTAATTCATGCTCCTGGTCTCCCGGAGCAACCTGCATGAGTTGCTGGCATATAGCCAATGCTGTTGCTTCCCCTTTTATATTACTTAGCATTATTGTGGATAATGCAGCAAAACTGGCCGTAAGTTTCACCCCCAAATCCAGGGAAGGGGCTGCCCTGCACTTATTTGGGATCTGTTTAAGCACCACTGGCAAAACAGTTAATGAGGGTGCACCATGTTTTCTGGGATATACTGCTTCAAAGACTGTGCAGAGTTGTGCAGTCTTCCACTAGGGGAGCCATCCTCATTGGTAGGGAAATTGTGAGAATTCTCTGTTTTTCAAATGGGGATACACCGCTTCAAGCTGAATTGTTTTTTTGTGCAATCCAAAATGGAATCTCATCCCATCTGTTGGGAACCGTACCCCACACTGCATTGATGGTCCCTGGACTAAATCCAGGTATAGTCAATTGTGGTTGTGCAGTTTGAATAGCCCTTGCAGGATTTATTGTAATTTTTCACATCACATATTATGTCAAACAACTATATATTCTGGACAGACCGGTGTACAGTGTATGTAACTCTACTGCAGTCAGATTTGCTATATCTGGGTAGGGTAGGTAACCGGCTAAGACTGGCCATGTTGCTCCTTCATTGTGAGGGGACCCAGTCTAACATTGTTTTCTTATGTGTGGTAGGGTGCTTCAAACCAAGTTTGGTGTTCCTGAAATGTTAATGGTATTTCTAATGCTTCATAAGCTGTGTAGTTCTTAGGAGCTACAGCTAAAGTGTAAGCATGAAAATGTCTTGATTGTGCATTCACTCCTGGGAAAGTAACCTATGAATAGAATACCTCGGTCCTGTATGCTTCGTGGGCCTCAACCATGAAGGTCACGTCTCCTCCTGGAAGGGGGAGCCCAATTTTTTGTGAGATCTGTGTGACTATATGTCTGCAGTTCACCAGTATGATAACTGGTGCTGCATTAGCAATTTAGAAAATAGGGATTCCATACCTAGGTGAGGATGATTCTTCCCCAACACCTCATACGTCTCCTGCTAGTAGGTGAGTAGGGTCTTTGGTTACACAAAAGAAAACTACTTGGGCAATCCATTAAATAGGAACCCAAGCTAGAACATTGGTGGCACAATGTCGTATGGTTCATACTTTCTCGGTAAAACTGTGTGTTTGTTGGACAACATAAACGTCAAAACTGTGCAAGCCAGGTTCTACAAACACCATCAGGACATGTTGGCCTTGGTCCTGCTAGCTCAGAGTGCACCATCTCTACCCCTAACCTGTCAAGGTAACAGGTGGAATGTCCATTCTCAGAACATGACAACTCCGAATCCCCAAAGAAATCATGGAAACAGCTCTAGAACCCTTTTACTTGGTATCTCATTTATATCCAAAGCCATACACAAGAAATACACAACATGGCGTTTCAATATTTATAGAACCATTATGATACTTGCATTATTAATAGATGGAAACAGAACAGTGTAATCTGCATTACGAGAATGGTAAAGAAAGTAACCAATTCAACCATTGTGCTATTACACATGGTATATGCTCGCATATGAGTACTGTTATATTTTGTGCTCCTACCTAGCGCTACCTCTCCTAGTGTGTCTAGGGTGGGAGAATCTGCCAGAATCCCTGTAGGGTGATCTAACACCCCCGTTACCTGTGGGTACATGTCATCAGGGAGCCCGTCTTGGTGAGCTAGGCATTATCCCTCGCAAGAGGTGAACCGGAAATCTCTGGGCTGGTAATCCGGCATCGGTCTACTTCAGCAGTGTCAACGAAATGCTCCTTTTTCTTAACAAAGGAGTGATGTTGTTTATATAATGAAATACACTCATATAATCATACCGAAGCCTCAGTCAGGCCGCAGTTATTGATTCATTCCTGATAGCTCAGTCACCAAGTGGACAATAACAGACAACATCATTTTGCATAGTTAACTTAGCCCTTGTACAGAATGTTCAAGGCACTTGATAATATGCCTACAAAGAAGTGTAAATGTAAATGAAGCCATTTCAAAGAATATTATGCTGCACAGGCACACAATTTAATGTGTGTCAAATGTCAGCATTTAAGAAAATATAGCAACTTTCAAACATGAGCATGTAAAATGGTGGTGTACCTACCCGGGTCTAAATGTGACCACATGACAGGCTGTTTTTAGTTAACTGCAATCCTGCTGTTTGTACTGGCAAAGATAGTCACAATGCATCATGATAATAATATTTTTCTAAAAATAAAGAGGGAAATTTACTAGCACTTTGTTCATAGTTTTGACGCAAACCCAGCACAAAGTGTTGTGTTGGTATTTACTTGTTAATGCAAATCATGATTTGCATTGGAAAGGTGCCTAAAGTAATGCAAAATAGCACTATGCACTTCTTTGCTCTTCCTTGCATCAAGGGAGCATTCACTGGGTGGTACATGGGCATGCCCATACAACCACTCATGGGTTTTGATGCAAATCCTAACGACTAACATTTGTAGACAGGAATCAAAACATTATGCATTCTAGAAGGAGGAGTTACAGTGGAGCAAGTAGTAAAAGTCCCCGCACTTTAAAAAATTTGCATGTGTGCTGTACTGTACAACCCTCACACAAAGTGGCAAAAGCATGAAACTAAGAGAAAGCATAGTATAGGTTTTGCACTGGAAGGATACCCTTCCAGTACAAAACCTTTGCTTGACTGAACACACACACCCTTGGACTACTGTGCAAGGGTATGTTCGTTGGCTCATGGCAGCTTAAAGTGTGCCAACACTGGCGAGAGAAAAACAGCGTCATATCTTAATAGGTATGGTACTGTTTTACTTTAAAGCGATTTGTAGCGTGCACGCATACCCGGAGGTGTTTTGGCACTAGCTTTGCTCGATCACAAACTAGAATGCGACCCTTAATTGTTAAAAAGCCAGGTTTTCAGCTCTTTTTTGAAGGAGAGTAGGGAGGGCAAGGCCCTGAGATGTGATGAAAGGAGATTCAAAATCTTGGTCGTGCCAGTAAAGGAGCTTCTTCTGCCTCAATTTTTCCTCTTGAATCTAGGGACCACTGTTTTCTTTGTCTCAGAGGATCTCAGATTTCTGCTGGGTTCATACCAATCAAACAACTGCTTCAGAAACTCTGGGCTGATATCATGCACTCCCTTGTAGGCTATGCAGAGAGCTTTAAATTCGATGCAATCCCTGACAGGAAAACAATGTAGCTTATGGATTGCCAGGGAGACTGATTGAAATTTGGGGATACCCAGAAGCAGCCGGGCTGCAGCATTTTGCAGGGTCTGTGAAATTATTCAAATATTGTTCTTCAATATTTAAATATAACCCTTTGCAATAGTCGAGTTTTGATCATACTTTTGGTTCCGAGTCCGGCCCACGCTGCTACACAGCTGATGGAGGGGTCTGCAATATCCATCTATCTGTTCTGCCTATTTCTCTACGACAGAAACATCACAAAAATATGAATTCTCCAACTTGCACATAAATAGAATCGGACATAAGGGATTCTAGCAAATTTAAGGTAATATCTTTTTTTTATCACCCCATAATTTATTACATGTAGGAGAAAATGATATACAGTTTCTAATGTGCCAAAATGAGCAGTCAGAGGATTGACTTTTTCTGCATTTCTCCACTATTCAGCATCCAATCTGCGCAGCCACACTCAACCCTCGCTGTGTGTGATCTCCAAAGTATTGACTAAACATCACTTGGGGGTTTCTACTAAAGCAGAACATATGCGTTGCAGAGCAGGCAAATGTTTTCTAAATTATTGAAATAGAACGTGGCAGATGTAATTTGTATTGCCCTCGTTCTCTTGGTTCAAGGGGAATACAAAATAGCTCATTATAAACGTTTCAATACTTTAGACGCTGAAAAACAAACGTTTGAGGGAAAACAACTAGAGATAAATGGTCACATGCAAGCCTTAAACTGTTTCCAAAAGCAAACATCACCTAGTGTAGACACAGTTTTTGATGAGGGTATTTGGTTGTTTATATGTTCTATATAATTTTATAAAATGACTAAATAGAAATTAGAGGACATCCCTTATTAAGACAGATTTTTTTATATTATTTAATTTAATTATTGTTTGCTTTAAAAATAAAAACCAGGCTACATGATTTTGTAATCTTTGGAGATTGGCTGTTAACCGGACTAATAGGCAGACATAGATAATGTTGCCATTGTCTACATAGGTGATGAGAACTCTAGGGACACTTTACAGGAGCTATTTTGGATCACAAAAAGTAGTACTAATTTATGTGCTATAAAATACAATTCATAATCCTCTGTCTGAAGAGCTCCGCCTCCTATTCTCCTATCTTTTTTATACAGAGATCTCCGCCCCGGTAGCGTAGATCTCTGCATACAATAGCCTAAAGCTTCATTGCAAATGTGGGAGGGCACGTGGGAGTGGTTTGAAAATGGGAAATAATTACTGCAAATTAGGTGGAGTTAAGTGAAATTGAGCAAAGGTTTAGGGAGGTGCACATTAATGCAAATCAAGCGCCTACATAAGAGTAAGTCATTTGCAAGTCAAAAATGTACTATGGTTGTACTTCTGACAGAAGACACTCAAATGTTCTGTAACACAGCTTTAGAGTAAGTAAAGCAGCACACAGGGCCAATTCAAGTAATGGAACACACTCCCATGGAAATCAATGGAGGCTTGTATTGTATTGTATTGTATTGTAATTGCATTTATATAGCGCTTACTACCTTTGACGAGGCGTCAAAGTGCTTTTTCGGCAGGTAGCACACTACTCCGGAACCCATAAAGGATTAGTGTTGAATTAGTGTATTGAAATATGAAAGTAATTTGAGTGGTGGATATGTTAGTCAGTTATTTGGATTCAGAAGGATAGCGGAGGGATAGAAGAGGGAAAAAGGTTTGCATTTATATAGCGCTTGTTACCCCTGATGGGGTGCTGTAGCACTTTTTTGGCAAATAGCACGCTACTCCAGAACCCATAAAGGATTAATATAGTGAAATATGAGTGGACATGTTAGTCTGTTATTTAGATTGAAAAGGATAGTGGAGGGATAGAAGAGGGAAGGATTTAGACTTTTTTTGTTTGTTTGGGGGTCATAGCAGTAGGAGGAGACTTGGGATGAGTAAAAGGGAGGTGGAGGGGGAAGAGTCAGAGGGAAGGGTTTAGAAAGGCTTGTTTTGGGGGATCGGTATAGTAAAAGAAGTATGAGATGATGCAAGGAGGGGTAGAGTAGGGAAGAGTCTAGAAAGGGTTATTTTGGGGGTCATAGTAGTGGTATGAGGTTTGGGATGAATGAGAGAGTGGAGGTAGAGGATATATTGATAGAGGTATAGGGTGAGAAATAGGGTAGTGCATTGAAAAGAGTAATAGAAAGAGGTTTGAGTTGAGTCAGAGTTGAGGTAAAAGATATATTGAGAGAGGTATAGGGTGAGAAATTGGGTAGTGCATTGGATATGTCAAATTAGAAGAAAAGTAATAAATATATAGCTCCATAAGTACATGGAAAGTATATAGATGCATAAAGGAAGTAAGTATATGTAGATTAAAGATATTGATAGAGGTATAGGGTGAGAAATAGGGTAGTTCATTGGAAAGAGTAGTAGAAAGAGGTTTGAGATGAGTCAGAGAGTTGAGGTAGAGGATATATTGAGAGAGGTATAGGGTGAGAAATAGGGAAGTGCATTGGATATGCTGAATTAGCAGAAAAGTCATAAATATATAGATCCAAGTACATGGAAGGTATATAGATGCATAAAGGAAGTAAGTATATGTAGATTAAAGATGAATTAAATAAATTCCAGCTTTGAAGTGTTGTTTTACTTAAAAATGTATTTAATTAATTTGTTTTAAAACATAATTATTCTACACGTTTACACAAAGCAATACACATGAATAGGTACATATCTATAGTACAATTAAATGCTTATATACAGAGGGATATGCTGCATATTTCCGTTTGCATATCATGCCTATGTCGGGAAGATCCAATTCTTTAGTAGTTTTCTGAAGCTAAGGTGGTTGTTCGTGGATCTTATGTTGCGGGTAAAGAGTTCCATAGTTTGGCTGCTTGAACAGAGAAGGATGTGCCTCCCATGGTTTTTTATTGCATCTTGGGATTTTGAGGCGAGGTGCCACTCTAGAGCGGAGGTTCCTTTGTTGAATGTGTTTGATGATTTTATTCCTGATAAAGAGCAGTCCCATTCCATGTTTCTCTTTGTGGGTGATACAAAGCAGCTTGAATGTGGATATTCTGGCAACCGGTAACCAATGCAGGACTTTCAAGGCAGGGGAGATGTGATCTCGCGGTTTGATATGTACGAGTAGTCTGGCAGCCGACTTCTGAATCCGTTGTAGTCTTTTCATGGTCGTTAAAGGTTATCTGTGGTAGAGGCTATTGGCGTAATCGAGATTGGACAGAACAAGGGAGATGGTAGCTTAGAACATAAAAAATAAATTGACATCAATAACATTTCATGTTAAACTTTAATTACATTATTTTAACTTTCTTAATAAATAAAATATTTTTAATAAAAATTATTTTTTGGACACATAAATGAATTTTTACAAAACTAAAATCACAAACAAAATAAAACAAAACTACCAAGATTATGACACTTTCAACAGAATTGTTACTGGGAGGGGTGGGAAGGGAACATTAACTTTTATTTTATTGTAATGTAATTTAAACTAATTAAAATATTATTTAAATAAAAATAAGTTAGATTGCAATAAAATGTTGTGGTTTAGTGTAGCTCTTTTGTCACTTGTTAATGTGAGTAGTTGTCTTTGAGAAAAAGATAAAGAAGTGTGTTTTAACATTTTTTAATTAAAAGTAGTCTTTATAAATGAATTTTTTGTTTTTTTTAAATTCCCTATTACTTTCTATGCTAAGATCTCTGTCCCATTGCCATAGGTCTCCTAAACAGAAGGAAGGTTATTAATAGTAACTTTTTGGTCATTAACTTCAGTTGTACGAATATTCACCCCTCATATGAGGAAGTGGAGACTCGTAGGTCAACATCTAGGTGTAAATCTACACATGCAAATTGTAAATGCCATCCATGAAAAGATTTACACCTAGGTGTAGCTTTACATATAAGTAGATCTACACATATAAATCTACCTTTGTAAATATGTTCTCAGGAGTGCAAGTTTGATCAGGTGAAGAAGAAGGAGCACACTGACAATTAAACAAATGTGTATAAACAAGAATGTTCAGTTTTAGTGCGATTGTTACCCAGAGACACATTCATTTGCTGCATTTCTCAAATTGCAAGGCTTTTGACAAAGAGTCAAGGTCAACATTTGTGGGGCAGTGAGATGTAAGTGATGCTGATTCCCACAGTCCAAGCGGTAGGTATTCTAACGTTGTGGCATTGGGGAAAGTTCTAGAGAAATCAAATTTGCACATTTTATTTTATTGCCTTACAAGCCTAAACACTGCCAAATGCTACACGGTTGTTTTACAATATTTAAATGATAGTAGCATAAGGACACGAAAATAACAGACACAGATCAGATCAAATCATTTTGTTTGATTCTTCATAATAGATCATAAAAGCTCATATAATAAATAGTCATTAAAAACTACACAAATCAATAATTTCCAATCAATGGGAGGAGTAGAAGACTCCAGATAAAAAAACATGAGCTAAAAAACATACTGTATGACTCTCTAAAAATTGTAGATAAAGTAGGGCCGGCCGGCCTTGCTTGTGTGAAACCCAGTGGTCGCAGTAAAGGGTGAATATATTTAGAACTGAGATTTTTAAGAATGGAGCAAATAAAAACGATATGTAAAGTGGCAATTACGGAAACATTATCACAAATACAAGTAACAGGTTCTGAGGCTCTGTGCCATCCGACTAGCAGCTGGGAAAACAAATGATGGTGAAAAGTACGATAAAAGGTGCCTGTGGAAAACCAACATGTCAAGTCTAATATACCTTTCACACTCACTCGAATGATCATCCATGCTATAATGATGACAAGCTATTTTAGACAGAGACCCTTGATATCCTTCTTTCAAGCTGATATGTCTCTTTAACCCAGGTCACATCAGATTTCAGAATTGTCTCCATGGAAGAGAAACACTCTGGCCTGCCTAGGACCCTTAAAACATCTTTGTTGTACTGAATCCATGGAATTAAATGGCTATGCACCAATCCCAAACAGTCTTTCAGGATAGTTCTGTTAAATTCCAGATTTTTTTTAACCAGAGAAACAACCATAGTAGAACAGGATGGATATGAAAAAAATCTGAAATAAAGCCCACATCCAGTTCTTCATGGATGACCTCTGTGGGTGCGGACTGCCTTAACCTTAACCTCAATAACCTCCTGAGAAATGTATTAACTGCCACTTGTATGGGGTGGCACCGCTTATAGCTCCAAATCACTGTGGGAACGCACTTGGCTCTTTATAGAGCCAATATAGATTTGATATGTTGACGTCCCAACCTTCTTACAAAAGCATCAATGCCATATGTCATTCTGTCAAAAGATTGTATCTGAGCCTTAATTAGCATGTCCCATTTTAATTTTGCATCAATCCAGATGCCTAAATAACAAAAATCATCCATCCTACTAATCTGCTGGCCTCTGATCATGTGGATTTCACATTATTTCCCTATTACCATAGTGTACGATTTAGGAGAATTTATTTTCATCCTTAAGCCTTCTATAAAATCAGAAAAGTGCTCAATTAAAACTGTAGGCTACTGCCAGTATGCGCTAGTACAGTGTTGACTGCATATACCAGGGCAGGCGCCCTCCTATTGCCCACCCTAGGGACATCCTTGGGTTGTGCCACTAGATACTGGTCCAACTGAAAAAAATATAAGATGAAAAGCATGGGGGCTAGGATACAACCCTGGCATACCCCTCTCCCTAGCCAAAAGTGTGATGTGCATACAGCTATGTGCCCAAATCTTACTGCAACTTCCAAGCCCTCATGCAAGTTGATTAGAAAATCAATGAGAGTCTTCTCTACGCCTATGGACCTCAACACACCCCACAACTTGGTTCTATCTACTGTATCACAGGCAGTGCTGAGGTCCATGAAAACCAGTTGTATTGCCTTCCTCCTCACCTTAGTATACTTAGAAATTATTAGATAAATATTTAGGTTTTGCTCTATTGGTCCTCTCCCAGAACTAAAACCATATTCAATGTCATAGATAAGATCCCTTCCGGTGGTTCAGCAATACTCTCCTTGCAATCTTCACTTCAGCATCCACTGACAAAATGGGCCGATAACAGGCAGGATCTGCATGATTTCCTTTTTTTAAAACTGGTACTGTCAGCAACCTATGCCAGGAGGAAGGAAAGTGACCTTGCACGGCTGCAGTAAGATGCTGGGTAATCAAACAGGCCCATAATTCCACACATGATTTGTAGAGGTCCCCAGGTACTCCATCGAGACCTGGGGCTTTATGAACAGGAAGGGATGCTAATGCTTCTGAAACTTCGCTCACAGAGAACTCCAAATGGCTCACTCTACTCTTAGGGGCCTCAGCTGTCGATCCAGGCAACGCCATTTTGCCCAACTCATATATAAGTTCAAAATGATTAACCCAGGCCTGGGCAGGAATATATTGACACTGTTCTTGAATCGCTGTTTCATTTAAAATGGGCTGATGAACTACTTTCCAGATGGTGGAGCTTGCACCCGACTCACATGCGGCCACCAGCTCTTCCCACGCCTCTTTTTTAAGGCCTCTTTCTGGGTCTTACAAGCCAAACTGTAATGCTTTCTGGCCTCTTTTATAAACTCCTTATCCCTAGACCTTTGCTTTAAGGCCTTCAACAGCACCCTATGTGCCAAAGAGCACCTCCTATCAAACCATTGAGGCCTGGGTTCCCTCCCCTTCTTATTGTCATCATAAGAGCCATTTGCACTGCTGTGCCAATATTATTAAAATAATCCATAATAGTCTGATCTGAGGAGTCCGTCGATAAACAGTTCTCAAAGTCTGCTTGAGGATTCTGAATCAAGACCCTTAGAAAATCGTCCGTGACAATTTTGCCCCAGCTAAGCCTCCGTCCGTGGGCCTGCAGATTTAGGGGCTCTTTACAAACCAACCCAACAGCACCATTATCGGATTATGATCACTACTGCCATTCCATTCCTCGGAGAAACTAATAAGCAAAGGTAACCTTCTGACTGAAACCAGATGGCATCAATGACTGAGTTGCAGCCATTTTCTGTAAATGTGGGTACTAAGTCAGGAGAGGAGACTGATTTTTGACAATAAGTTGACAAGATTAAATTCATCCGCCAAGTTGCTGAACAAATCCTCTTGACAGGAATGGGAAAAGTGACCCTTCTTAGTCCCCTCCCCAACTTCCACCTTCCCCCTTTCAAGAACACCAAAAAGACATGGTTCTAGATTAAAATTGCCCGCTAGTACTATCATATGGGCGAAGGAACGTTCCCGGAAGAAACCATCCAAAAACTCGAGTAGTTCCTCATATAGAGCTTCCCTTGAAAAGAGTGAATTATAAATGTTAATTATTAAAACCCTTGTATTGCAGGTAAATTAAAGGAGTACAGCCAATATATTTAGTGACTTGAAAGGGATCACCTCAAACTTGCAACTTAAGGTTAGACTCGCAAAAGTAGCTAGCCCACCCTTTGATCTGCCATGCAGCATTGGTGAAGCATGCACAAAAAAGCCTGCAAATCCTTCAAAGCAAGCCTTCCCTGAGACATTCAAGGTCTCTTAGAGACAAATAATTTGAGAAGAGCTCAACATTTTAACCTCACAGTCACTATCAAGAACAGAGCTCAACGCTGCCACATTCCAGCTGATTAGCCTAGGTTGGCTTAACAGGGTCAGGCTCTTTTGTCAGCTATCCCTACCCCCACGGTCTCCAAAGGTCAATCTTGTTCACTAATTGAGGAGAGGGCTTCAAACCTATTTCTTAGCTGGTTTCCAGGGATGACCACCCATAGGGGGCAATATACTCTTCATTCTGTGTAGTGCCCTCTACTGTACGCCAGTCCCACCTGAACTTTCTTGGTGGGTAGAAAAACCCTAGAGGCCGTATTACAATCCCTGGCCTCAGTGATAAATCATTCAAGAAACAGAGTAGAAATTTGCTCTACTCTCCTCGGGTTCCTAAAATTAACCACAATACAATCACTCGGTCCCCTCTTCTCTGGTTCTCCCTCCCAACTCACTCTTCAAACCATAATAATCTGGTTATACAGCTAAGAATGTGGAAAGCAAATTTGACATGAAAGCCAGTGAACAACCTTGTTTTTCAACTTACTATACCTCTCCTCAACACCATTATTCATTCAAGGCACATTTACTAAAACACAAACATAAGGTGTAGTTGCGAGGGGTAACTGTAAACTCATTTTAGCTATAGGTCTCCCATTGGTGGGAAGCACTGTAGGAGAAGAAGCCTGGATAGGGGGATGCCCCAAGTGTCTCCCAGCCTCCCCACCCCGATTATACTCCCGCACAGTGGAGGGAGGGGCCAAAACCTTTGCGGCTAAATAAGAATTCTGGGAAATCAGATGCCCCCTAGCCTTCCCCTGCTCTTCTCCATTATGTGTCCCTGGCATATTAATGGCCCCAGTGGTCGAGTCAAGTGAGGTTCCGCTAACCCTGCTGCAAAGAGGGCTAAGGTCCTCTGAAGCCCTAGCACAAACACTGACTGACCTGCTGCCCAAATCCTTCTCTAGTAAAGGGGCAGGTAGGAGGGGTACAGGGGAATCCCATTCTGATAAGATGTTATTGCAGGCAAAGGATTCCCCGGTAAACCCTTACATAAATCATAACAGCAGGCCCTTATTGCATCACCAGCACCAGGAATAAACTGGCTACATGAAGTTACAGAGGCCTTAATCAAAATTGCCAGCTGAGCTTTCATAACAACCAGGTAATCTATGATTGGATCTAAATGCCCTCAAAGGAATGAGAAAAAGTGTTTGCACATTATCTCCAAGAATGGTGAGTCTGGTACCGTCGGGTGGGACCCTTACCCACTTTCTTTTTATTTGCTAGTGGAATGAAGTACGGAACTCGGGGGGCTTGGGTGCTAGTCCTCTTGCACTTGGCAGCCGGTTCAGGGGACGAATAGTACTCGGAGGTGCCAAGCAAACACAAAAGTTAGCCCCTGGGGCTGAGATCCCACTTTCATCTTCATTGTTGTCTCCTGCGAGGCAAAAGCTGGAGACTCCTCCCAATGTCCGTGTGTCACCATCCCCTGTAGGTGCAGAGGTGCAGGAAGCAACTTCCCCATCACCCCTCCCATGTTCCATAGATTGTCTTTGCTCTCCTAACACGATCTCATTGATTACCACCCTGTTGGCCCTCTAGAGAATGTACTGCGACCCATTGCTTTCCACTTGCCCATAATTTATAGATACCCCCTGCCAGCAGAGGACAGAATTCCAAGACCACCCTGCAGATTGAGGGCCTCCTGTAAGCAATGAGATGGCCCAGCTGTCAACGGTCATAAGGGGGGTAAAATAGTTTGCCAATGGGCCCCTCCTTGCAATATAACAATGTTCCGGCCTTCAAGCAGTGGGGGACATAACCCTGCGGCACGACCAAAGTGTTAAAGAGAGAGCTAGCAAAAAGGAGGGTGACTCTTACCCCTGTATATTCGATGCTAAGAGGGTGGCTCAGCTCAGCTTCCTCCAGCCGCAGATGGCCCTCCCTTGGCCTGGGCTTCACCTGGATATGGCCCACATGTGTACCGCACTGTGGGAGTACCAGTAAGTGCGTTCAGCACATTAAGGCCAGGTGGCCTCGTCCCCTTCCAGAGCTGGCAGTGCCTCCAGGTACAGGGGTATCTGGAGCTGGCGGTCCCTTCCAGGGACTAGGGACACTCAGGAGGTCCAGCCCCCCTGGGACAGCAGCTAATAACAGCATTTTTGTGCTACATTATTATCTAATTCCTTGAAACTTCAAAGTTTTATATAAAAATTAAACCCAAAGCTAAAAGTGCAGAGTTTGAAGATAGTCAGCTTGTAAAATACAATATCTTCTAATAAAAGAGTGGAATGAGGCACAGCCCTTCAACTTTAATTGTCAATGAGGACCAAGAAGTATATGTAAACTTAGCTGCACAAAATCAGACCTTCACTAACTTTGTTCCTTCACACAGTGACATGACCTCCCTACAGGTTAAAATATCAAACTCTACAAATAATGAGTTTACCTCGTGATTTTTCTATCTTTTATAAAAATGTCAAAACAATAAAACAATGTCTACACAGTCACACAAAGGAGAATTAGTCATCTACCATTTGCAGTAAAGCTTTTAGGACTATGGTTCTCATTCAAAAATGATGGCCTCATTCACAAAGGTAAACTTACACTTTAGAGTAAGTTTACTACTTTTTAATATTCACAAACTATGGGGCTGATTACAATGTCGGCCATAAAGTCTCCGACTAGTAGTCGGAAGCTTTCCGACCGACACAGTCGGTTTGCAGTCCGACCGCCGATTACAATGTCGGCGGTCAGAATGTAAAGTGGCCGGTCATTCCGACTCGGTTCCAACCGGCTCTTGGAGTCTTCCAGCTGGTTGCAACTGCTCCGTAATACCCTATGAACGGCGTTTTAGCCGTCGAGATTACGATGTCGGTTTCCTACAGCCTTTCAGGACGGCCTTTCTGACACGGAAAGGCTGTCGGAAAGGAACTTTGGGGGCTCCTAGCAGGGCCCCCTTGCCTCCGTGGTCTACGGTTTGTGCAAAACCCTGCAATGTGTGGCAGGTACCATGGGGTACTTACCACAGGGTGCAGGGTTTTACACACACACCCATTTCTCTATAAGAGCCTGAATTCCTGCTGGCTTATGGCTGTGACACAAGCTCCCATATTGGAAAGTGATTATGCAGCCGAACTGTGTTCGTCGCATCATAATCAGGCGGGCAGAACCTCCGACCGGAAGTTGGTCAGTTCCGAGTCCGAGATGGTGTCGGTCGGAGGCAACTCCAACCGACATCGTAATAAGCCACTATGTGCGGAGTTTTACGACACTGCACTCCCTTTACTTATGTGTGCGGAGATCTCTGCACCCGAAGACTCCACAGTCAAAGCAAAGAACTCAGGACATATAAGTATAGGGAGTGCGGAGCAGTAAAACTCTGCATGCAGTTTGAAAATTGCATTTTGTAGTACTTTTTGTAGTACTACAAAACATACTACTAAGTTCAGTTTGTGAATTTGGACAAATATTTGTATATATAGGTGCTATCATCAGGTAATATCATTGTTCTGATCTTGCAATTATATTATGAAATATATATTCCAATTTAACTCTCATGTCATAGATTCTATTTATGAGTTCACAATAGATACATTTTCATTACTTTGTCTCCTCTATCTTTACTAGCTGATGTTTTAAATTAGCAGATATGAATCAGTCTGAGAATAAAAAGGGTGAGCCACACATGTTTAATACCAATGCCAAAGTAATACTTGAATCTTCAATTTTTGGAAAGTTGTACACTTTTGCGAACTATCCATAATCACTAATGCTTAGCTCTTCGAAACCCTGTTTTTTCTTATTATGAAGGAATTGAATTACTTTATGAAATTGTCTGCACTGTCATTAGAAAGGTGCAAGCAAATTGTTTTCCATAAACCAATTACATTCTGTAGTAAATATTTGCCCTAAAAGGCACAGCTTTTGAGCTTTCCACACAATGTGATCCATTGAACCATTCACAGATTTGAATCCAGCCATTACTTGTTAACAATCAATGATGACATTTCATTGGTACTGGAGAACACGATGCAATTAGCACTACTTTTTGTTGACCAAGCATTAAGATCCATTTTCCTCCTACTGAGCTGAAAGCAGAACTGTAAACATATATTATCCAATTTAGTACCGGCTACATATTCCCTTTATTGATGAATAATAATACGTTTTTTCTCATCCCCAATATTAGGAAAATGTTGCAAAGCTTTAGATAAAGGGTGACACTGTGTTTTTGGATAGTTCACACACATTTGGGAGCTATGCAGTATTGCCATTTACAATTCAAAATATATGCTTCATCAAATACTTCAGTTTTATAAAATATGTGAGTTCTTTCATTCCCAGCTCGAATTTAAATTCATAGAAAAGGATGGCGTTTTTGGATCAGCATTCAAATAAAGGATGCCAAATCCAGATTCAAAAACAGAAGTTGGTTGATGTTCAGAAATTTTTCAAAATTGTGATTGCACAATAAGGATAACATGTATCCTAAAGTACCAAGAAGAAACTCTCTCAATGAACAACAGGCACTACAGAAAGATAAGGGCCTATTCAGAAAGGTAAATTTACATGTGAGTAAACCTATATGTGTAAATTTACTTCTACACTTTGTAATAAACTTACTACAAAATGTATACTTACCTGTCTCCAAATCCTGAAATAGGGGCTGGAGTCAAATTTATCAGTGTAAATTTATCACTTTTAACATTTCACACTAGGGCAGAGTTCCCCACCACAGGTGTGGAGAGCTCCCCATGGTAAAGTATAAACACAATTAAAAAAATATGATAAATATTTTTAAAAAATGTAAAAATATTTGTATTTTAAATATTAATGTAAATACATTTGGTGTATTTATTTTAGATGTTGAACAAAAGAAAAACTGCCACAGCAATATCAACATAACTTTAAATTTGATATTTAAATATTTTGAATGTATTAAATTAAATTAAAACTGTTTTATTTTAAAAAATTCACCCAAGGTGAAATCACTAAAAATGTATGCATTGAATTAATCTAAATGAAAGTATTTCTTTTTAAAAGGAACAGGTTACATTTAGTTTTTAAATAAAAAGATTCTCAATCGATATTATTATTAAATAATAGTGCTTTTTATTCATATCTGTTTTTAACATTAAATTAAATGTATATTTATGTTTAAAAAAGTTAACCTAATTAATCTATTTTAACTTTATTTACTAAGGGTTTTTATTTTTCCTCCTGTTCCCTGTTATATGGAGGGTGTTGCACTACCAGTGCTTGGCCATGTGTAGTAATGAACTTACTCCAATTCTGAGCTGGAGTACATTTACTACTGTGTATAAACAACAATGGGGTTACTCTTTTGTGGGTGGGGTCGTCTGTACCTCCCTAAGCTCCTCCTCAATTATCCCCCAATCCGACCCACTTAGTTGTACATTTTCCCCATTTTTCGTACACTGCCCATCCCTCTCACAGTTACTACTAAATAGTAAACTTACAGGTGTGAGGATCTGCCTATATAAAATATAGGAAATGCAGGGATATCCACTTTTAGATTTGGGAATTGCACTTTGTAGTAAGCAAGTAGTGGTGCTGCTAGAAAAAGCAGTTTTTGAATCAGCCCACATTTTCTTATTCAAAGGTTTCCCAGAACTAATAAGGCAGGACAAAGAGAAAGGGAAATTCGAATCTGTTTCTAAAACAAACACTCTTGTTTACTATTATCAAAGTACTTAAACAAATAATGCAATAATCTCAGTGATAAAGTGTTGCTGTGTTTTTTAAGTTACAGCAAAAAGAAACCTCCTTTGAACATTGGTCTACTTAATATTATGTTTCAAAACAATGCTTTAATAACAAACCTTATTTGGGGGTGGTGTGGATTCAAAGTGCATTATGCAGAGACTAATGCAAGTCTTAGGGCCGTATTACATAAAGTGCCCCGAAGGAGCAACGGGTGTTTGTGCCCGCTTTGCACACCACGGGGCACTTTGGTCTTACAGAAAGGGCTGCAGACGCTTGTGCGTCCCCTTCAGTAATACCGGTAGCGCTGGCGCACATAAAGCGGCAGCACTATCTGCAGCGGGTATTCTCTCATTTGCATGGGGGCGCGCCCCATGCAAATGAGGGAATCCCTTTGCCTCTGCGCCCGTGCTATATTACTGATACAGGAGGAGCACTGAGAATGCGCCACCAAAACGAGGTGCATTGTCAGTGCGCCCCCTGATGTCAGCCCTCTGGAGGGGGGAATGGGGGTCGCCTGCACCCCCCAGACATCCCCCTGCAAGGGGATCTCTAATCCGCTTCAAAAGTGCAGGCGGACTGCCGCCTGCAGTGTAAAAACACAGAGCAGCTGTAAAGCAGCCGCTTGGTTTTTCACAACAATGCACCTCCCCCAGGGCAGCACGAGTTCACGGCTGCCCTGGGGCAGTGCATTCATGGTAATAGGGTTCATTTTAACTGTTTGCGCCCGGCGCACCTTTTTAAAGGTGCGCCCGGCGCAAACAATGAAAATGTGCTTTTACCATAATAGTGCCCTTTGAACGTATGGAACTTTCTGCTGGTTACATTAGTAGAGGAAGAAATGAAAGAATGCAGCCTGCCCTTTTGGAAATTAGACAGCATTCATTCACAAAAGGTTGTGTGTGGTAGGGGGGTTCTAGTTTCTAGCAAGGCAGTTATGAACATATGTATTCAGTATGTTGGGTGCTTCAGTACCTACCAACCAAATTATCCAGTGCTGTCTGGTGTAATCAAAATTCTGTTTGTTTGCTCTCCTGGGGACATTTGTGCCTAAGTATGATTCAAACACAAGATTCTGCTCAGTCTTTAGGTATGACTCACTATAGTGTAGATCAATCACATGAGAGCTTCTTGTTTACTAATTTCGTTCATTAGCTCTAATTTAGTTTTGCTCAGCATGTGAAACATTATGCATGCATTCTGGTATCATCTATTGCGAATCCTACCATAAATTAATTATATGTTGACTGATTGTCAGAAAACTGATTACATCTACACCCATAGCTTTAAACCTCCAGCTCTAGTTTTTTTTAATAAATTGACAATTGTTTGGAAGATGAGACCTGGAAACCAGCGACAATCGCATTTCCAGTTGTACTCCTGGAAAACCTTTCATTTTTTCATGAGCAAATTTAAACATGCATATTTGCTGATGCAAAACTCTGCAGAGCATGTGCAAATGAACAGGCTAATTTGTTTACTTTTTGTTTTCTGTGCAGGGATTATTATTATTATTGGTGAAAACCCATTATCCTGCAAACCACCAAACACATGGGTGTTGTCTAAGCCTTTTACTTTGAAAAGGGATTTTCTCCTGTCATGTTCAGGAGTAAAATCCTGATTTTTTCTCCAGTGAGACAGGATTGGAGAGTAGTTTGCACACGACATCAAAGAGTTTCCCAGTGTAGAAAAGCCTGCACTCTGCCTCTGTCAGCAGATTTACTTACACAAACAAATACATTTTTTCACAAGTGCAAGTACAGTTTGTGAATTTCACAACTGACTTTGCACTTATTTGAACAGGTTAGTCTATTGGGTCCTTCTGAACAGTTAACTTTATCAGAACTGTGTTAGTATTAATAAGCCCCTTTGTTGCTCCCATTTATTTTCTGGAAACAACAGTGGATATTTTTCCAAATGAATTAACCAAGTCGGTAGCCAATATATGTTAGGGTATCATTTCTACAGGAGTACATGGAGAGACCTCACATCACGAGAGCAGATTCTAAAATGACGAAACTGTATTCAAATTTAAAAAGTCAAGATCTCACTGTCATAATTCAGATTATTCTAGAGACACTATAGGTCTTCCTTCTAAGGAATTTAACCACACAAATAAATGATTCAACTTCAATAAGGATGGAGTAGCACAATAGGAGTGCATCAGATATTACACAATAACAAAAAGGAGAAAATGAAAAACTAATAGACAAGATCAAAGTATCTCTAGATAAAAAAAGAAGATATAGAGTAAAGGACAAAAACAGTTACTCAACAAGTCTATTTATGTTTACGATTAGGTGCTCAAATTTGATCGAACTAGGGCCAGTATTTGCACAAGTGTGTTAATTCAGTTAAACGTAGTTTCAGTTAAACATATGCAGCCTCTCAATAATATGTAGCAGAAGTATAAATGGGGTACATTTTGTAGACTGCATTTTTCCTTGAAAGGTGAACACACTCATTTGTAGTACAATATGGGTACGACTCCAGTAAATTGTCTAATTGATACCTTAATTCTCTCAAGCAGGGTTTGCCATGCCATTGTATATGAAAATCAGATGCATGCCTTGTTAATTTGAGCAACTCTGACTTTCGGCTGTCCATGCACTATGCACAGCTAGCTTCCTCTAAGTACTAGAACTTTAGCCTTCATTTCTTTAATATTTTCAAGATCAGAAAGTTCATGTATTTTTTAATCCTTTGCGATTTCACTGCCCTTTCGCATTGTATGCTTTTCAGTACATCCTTTAGACTTCGGAAGCTTCCCACCTAGTATTAAATTTTATTTTATTAACACTTTTCTTACTGAATTTTCAAGGCCATCAGTAAGTACTAAGAAACGTTTTAAAAAATAGCACATATTGTTTCTGAGATGTGAGATGCGGTCAGTACTTCCACTGTTAATATCATTGTAGACGTCCTGGCCTCAGTTTTCGTCATTGAGTCCTGGATCTCAGTTCAGTTCAGGTCAATAGTCTTTATTTGGTTATACCAATGATCATAAAAACGCAGAATTAAAAATACATTTTTCATCATATAGTTATTCAGATTTAGAGGTCATTAAGAAAACTTCACACATCAATTAAGATGGATTTAAAACATCATTAAATATAATTTATGTATACATATAGTAATTGTATAAAATGACTGTATTAGCACCCCTGGTGACTAGCACTCATATAAAACTATTAACAATCTCATCAGTACTAAAGTCAGTATCCTTATGGAGCATACCTCCTCCTCAGTTTTGTTGCAGACAAAATATAGTTGAGGACAGAGAAACAAATCGTAGGAGTATTTAACCTTTTTAAAAAGATCAGCCCCTCTTGGTGCGAAGTAAAGTGCTTGTGCTTTAAAAGTGGTCGTAAGAAGCATTATCTCAAGCTACTATATAAGGTGCAAACAACTATAAAATTGTGGTGAGAAGTTATTTCATGGGCAGCCCAGAAGAGATTCAAACCTGGATCTCCAGATAAACAAATGTCACATTGATTTCACACTCTTGCAGTGATTCTTCTTTCATCCATGTGGGAAGTTGAGTGATATATCCAGATGTTTGCTTATCCCACATGATTTAGGTGGAAGAATAAATTGGAAAGTCACTGCCTCATGGCAAATTAGATGTCAGGATTCAAATGCTTTGCTACTCATACAAAGCCCTGAATAAAGGACAGTGATGAAGTCAATAACTAGCACCCTGCTCAAAGTTTTTGTTGTATATTAACCATCGCCCAAAAGGAGAACATCAGCTAGCACAGCCAAAAACCCCTATCTATGACTGAAAGCTGGAACATGAAGAAAATTAGTGCAATTTCTCAACGTCTCGGAAAGCAAGACCAGTTCCAGTGTGGTAATGGAAGCTAGCAGAGTGTGGAGGCATGTAGAGTCATTGGAGGCAAGAGAGAAATACAGGTATGCTATAATAGTCAATCAGAAAAGGCAATCAGCACCCACCATACATTTGATTCATTGTATAAGCTGCACAGTCAGACACAATTAATATATATGGCACAGACTCCTTTTCAATTTTTTATCAGGACCTCCTTTATTTATGTCTTCTTGTCTTTTTTTTGTAAAATTCCCGGTAACCAACGTGTTTCGTCCCTTAACTGAGAAGTCTTCAGGGCTACAACAATACAAAGAATAATAAAAACACAATTTTAAAATCACTACGCAACACATTGCGTTATCATAATACGTCAAAATACATGAAACTTGCTTGGGAGATGTCATGTTAACTTCACATAATAATCCATATGTGGACATAGGACAATATTATGTTCACTGTGCATAAATATCAGTGCAGTTCCAAGAGGTTTCACCATGGTCCTCACAATCCTATTCATTGGCCTACAAAGAATTTTTGTTGTTAAGTATTGGTAGACATTTAGAACTTTCAATTCATAATTTAAATTAGCTCTCATAGCATTGCGAACTTATGTGAATGTCAGTATCCGCATTAATTAAACAGTCCGTGTAACACATTCATAGTCATTCTAATATGGCAGGAATTAATCTAATTCGTTAAAAGGCTTACACCCACATGAATATCCATTCCATCTGTTCACAAATTGAACAGGCTTCACTTAAATATTGTGAGCATTATTTTCTCATTGGTTTTATTCTCTATTTGATATACAATCTCATCAGATGCTAAGAGAGACTTCTCTCTGGTGCTGTAAACATGATTGCCTGATTAATTCATACTATCCAAGTGTAGAACTCAAAATAAGAAATATTCAAAGAAAAAAATTACTTTAGAATATGGTACAATTTAGTCGCAATACAGCAATTCCCTTCTTTTGCCTTGTCCAAGCATCGAATGTATCATGTATTGTCTATATGTGACTCCAGTTAGATCATGATATCCCTTCCTTCTTGGTCAACATTTCATTCTTTTCCTCTTTGTCAGTTATTCACACAAGCAAATTGTCCAAGCCAATGTAGGCATCCAAACCTAATATTATACCAAAGAGAAGAGAAAGAGGCTCATTACTTCTCCTAATTTATCTCTTCGTAATATTCAGTTTAGTCAGCGAAATACATAATGACATTACTTTTATCTACGTAATTCTACACCCTGTGTTAATTAATACATCAACAGGGTCTTTGAGAAAATAGGTTGTTTCTTGAAAATCACTGTCTAAAATATGTAGAGGTTACCTAATAGTGCAATATAAGCAATCACTGACTAAGTCACCCTCAACATGTCTAATGGTGACTTTATACATGTTCTTGTATTACCACAACAACCTGTTCTTGTGCAAAATTACGACGTAGATCTTGTTGATTCATAACATGGAGATATTACATTGGACTATTTGCTGAGCATGACCCACATTGTTTCTAGGTACTACGATTTTTGAGTCCTCAATGGCAAGTGATTTTAACATACATAGGGCAGCCCTTTTAAATCTGCAGTTAAGCTCTCATTATTGTTGATAATGCACTGTTACCACAACATACAGTAAAAACACCCTCCCAGACTCACAGTATATACCCTTTAAGCGGCAGGCAGAATGACCTAACGGTGACAAGGTTTCACTTCTTACCCAGCACGAGACATCCAAACACATGTTTTGAAATGTACGCCGTGCCGCAGCAGTCGTCTTTTAAAGCCCCAATAACTATCAACACCTGGGTCCGCTTGAAACAAAGCCCTGAACCGGATCGAATAGCGGCAGCCATCTTGGAAAATGTAGTTCCATAAATACGCTTTATGGGTGAGTAATTTATGTCTCATTTATATAGATTCTCCTTGCAGGTCAATATAGGTGACACAACCCTTCTTCAACTACGGACAAAACAAAAGACAAAAAACAGCATAAGTAGATTACAGAGTGTGACCTCTGAATAGATATTCAACATCATTCTGTGTGGTTGAAAGATGGCTCGAATCCAGTCATAACTAACGTGGCCAAAAACAATATATATTATACAAAGTATTGCCATTATACAAAGGAAACCAGAAGGAAATTATAAAGTGGTTCACTGAAGGGCCTCTTGCCGTCCAATAATAGGGACAGTTTCCAGCGGTCAAGCATAGGGGGAATACAACCAGAGAATAACACATTTACTGGTGACAAACATGTGTGGGTGCTTGACTTAATCCAACATCCAAAACCAGGAGACCACACCCGCCAAGAGCACGAGGAAGGGGGTGGACCATGATCTATGGGGGTTCAGGGAGGTTTTGTCAAGGAGAAGCAAGTGTCCAAAGATGACTATATCCTGTTATTTTGACATTTCCAGGGAGAATTCTGAAGAGAGATATTATCTGCGCCTCTTAAAAAAGAGAACCAGTTGAAGCAGGCCTAAAAGAGGAGGCGGCTGTGTTTTTCCAGTTGGCTAGTATCGGCTTACATGCCGATGTCAGTAATATGTCCACTAAGAGTCTATCATTCCGTGTTTGGATTAGAGGGTCTAGAAAGCCCTGAATTAATGATAGGAATTCCTTGTTAAGGCGGGTACCACAGATAGTGTAAATAAAGTCAAACACACTGTCCCAAAAGGAGGAAACCTTACTGCAGTAGAATAGAACATGACAGAGGTCCCCGGTAGCAGCATTCCAGTTCCAACATAGAGGGTTATCTTTAAGAGACATTTTGTGAACCCTTGACGACATCCAAAAGGACCTAGGCAGAAGCCAATACTTAGTTTGGGGGAGTGCCGGGGAGATCTTGTGGGAGACTACTGAGTTCCAGATAAGTTTCCACTTATCTGGGAGGATGGTTCCATGGCTATTCCATTTTTCTAACACAGCCTTCATGGAGGATGAGGATTTAGGTAATAAGAGGTGATAAAATTTAGAGGCTTGGTGGCATGATTTGTTAAAGGCCATTATTGTCTTGATGATGGAGGGATCTTTATCAGGGGGTTTAATTTGGACAGGCTTGCTTTGAGTTTAAGAAAGTCATAAAAGTCTATGTCTGAAAGGTTGTAGTGCTGTTTATATTCTCTGAAGGAGAGAAGGGCACTCAAGGAGCCCAGTTGACTTGGGAAGTGGATGCCTTTCAATGCCCACGAATACGGTTTTCCCTTTGATTTTGATCTTTGTGTTGTTCCATAGCGATATCATGTTAGAATGAATGAGGGGTGTCTCTAGGAATTTATCAGTTTTTATCAGGGCTCTTTTTGTATTGGAGATGATGTATTTTCCTGATGTAAGGGGTAATATGTTACTGGATAAAAGCGCAATAGGGTGAAGAACACCAAGTAATTCTTTTTCGACTAATAGCCAGGACAGAGTGTAGTCAGGGGGAGGGGAAAGCCAAAGGGAGCCTTGTCTGGCTAAGAAGGCGGTTTGGTACTTTTTGAAATCAGCCAGGTTAACGCCGCCTAGGTGGACAGGTAGACGTAATTTCTTGAGAGAAATTCTTGCATGTTTGTTTTGCCATAAGAATTTTGTTAAAACTTTGTCCAGTTTGTGATGGAACTCCTTTGATGCAACAAGGGGTATACTAATCAGATAGTTGACAATTGGTGTGATCATCATTTTGATGGTCTCGATACTTCCCCACCAAGTGATAAATTTGGGATTCCATCCCTCCAACAGGGATTCAATTTTTTTTAGTGTTTGTTTTTCATTGTGGCGGAGCGATTCTAACAAGTCTGCATTGAATTCTAGACCAATGTATTTAATGTAGTGGGGTTGCCAAGCTAGACCCGTGAATTTGAACCGATCCCTAGTACAAAGGTTGTTCAGACCCATGATTTCAGACTTGTCTTTATTAAGTTTATATCCGGACACCCGGGCATAATCTTCTATTGACTTTAGTAAGGCCGGGATTGAGTGAGATGCGTCTTCGGACAGGATTAATATATCGTCCACATATGCGGCCACTTTTATTTTCAAGTTATTGAAATAAACTCCAGCAATATCTGGGTTGGCTATGATCCTGAGTAGTAAGGGCTCTAGTGTCAAAATAAAAAGTGATGGAGAAAGGGGGCAACCCTGTCGGGTCCCTCTCTCCAGATTAAAGGCAGAGGATAAGAGACCATCCGGACGTACTCTAGCTGAGGGGGGACTATATAATGCCATGACCATTCTCGTAAAGGTGTCCCCGAGGTTATATTTCAACAGGGTCTCTCGGAGAAAGGACCAGGAGACCCTATCGAAGGCCTTCTCAGCGTCAAGGGTGATGGCTACAGTGTCTGAGGTTGCGAGTTTTGCTTTCTCAATGATGTGACAAAGAAGGCGGGTGTTATCACTTGAGAGTCTGTGTTTCATGAAGCCCACTTGAGAGTGATTAATTAAAGACGGCATCAACGGTTCCAGTCTTTTACACAGTATTTTGGCGTAGATTTTAGCATCTAAGTTTATTAATGAAATTGGTCTATAGTTTTTCACCAACAGAGGGTCCTTGCCCTCTTTTGGGATAACCACGATAGTGGCCTCGCTGGTTGAACCGGTAATGGATCCTGAGTCTGAGAAGTGTCGGAATAGGGCAAGGAGAGTAGGTGAAAGTGCGGGGGCAAATGTTTTGTAGAACTTAGCATTGAAACCATCTGGGCCTGGAGCTTTGTTAAGTTTAAGTGAGTCAATAGCACTATTCACCTCCTCCAGTGTTATTGGTGCGCTCAGTAACAGTTTGTCCTGGTCCGAGATAGATGGGAGGGCTGATTCCTCAAGGTAAGATCTATCTTCATCTGCCGTCGACACAGAGTCTTCTTTGTAAAGAGATGTGTAGAAATCCTTAAGGATTTCAATTATTTTATCAGGGTTGGAGTGAGGAATGTTATTCTTGTCTTTGAGTGAGTTAATACCCCTACGATTCTGTTTGTGTTTTAGGTAGGAAGCCAGAATTTTCACTGCCTTATTGGCTTCACACAGTTTTAAAGATTTGTATTTATTGATCTAGACCCCTGCTCTTTCGCTCAGTAATCTATTGTATTCATATTTCTTGTTTGTTAAAATAGAGAGAGTATGTGCATCATAACCAGAGATGAGGACGGCTTCTAGTGCTTTAATCTCATTTTCTAGAGTGTCTAGCTCTTTGGAATGGGCTTTATTTAATTTGGCTTGGATTTCGATTAAGGAGCCCCTTACCATAGCTTTAAGTGCACCCTCAGGTAGTTCTTTATCACTGTTTCAATAGTAGTTCTAGAAGCTGTGTCTTTGATAGATTCATCATTGAATTTCCAAATGTTTTTAGAAACTCTTGCTTTGCTACCCGAGAGGGACAGGGTGATAGTTGAGTGGTCTGAAAGTAGTCTGGGTAAGATGTCTGTCTGGTCTAGAAGGTGTGTGTGTGATTGGGAAATCAATAGGTAGTCGATCCTGGAATGAGAATTATGGGGGTTAGAGTAAAAAGTATAGTCTCTAGTGTCCGGGTGTTGTAATCACCACGAGTCAAGGAGGTTGAATCTGTCACAAAGTTTGAGAAATGTTTTATGTGACCTAGAGGAGTGCAGTACTGAGTTGGACTGCCAGTCTAGTGTTAAGTCCATTGGGAGATTGAGATCACCACCTAAGATGATAAGAGAGTTGGATGGTATTTGGTGTAAATGCGGAATTAGGGAATCCCAGAAATCTGGATCATTGTTGTTAGGACCGTATACATTTAGAATGTGAAGGGACTCATTATTCCTAGACAGTTTTGTAAGGACCCATCTACCCTTGCCATCTGTGGTGTGAGAGTCGACTGAGAGGCCAGATTTTTTTGTGACTAATGTAATTACCCCACCCTTCTTATTAATGGCCGGGGAGCACAGGACGTCAGAGAGCCCGCTGTTCCCAAATGAGGACACTTCCCTATTGGATACTTTTGTTTCCTGAAGGAGGAGCACATCTGCTTTGAGTTTGTACAGATAGTTTTCAATTTTCTTCCGCTTGACTGGATGGTTAAGACCCCTAACATTGAGAGAGGCGATTTTCAGATTCATATTAGTATGTGTGGATACTCATAATGAGGATGTCTACCTATGAGAATTTGGGGCCCGATTCACAGAACTAATCTGAGACAAAATCCTAAACTTACTACTTTTGGTATTCACAGAAGGCATTTAGTAGTAGTAAAGTTAGGATTTTGTCTTAAGTTTGTCTTAAGTTTGTCTTAAGTTTGTCTTAAGTCTGTCTTAAGTTTGTCTTAAGTCTGTCTTAAGTCTGTATTAAGTCTGTCTTAAGTCTGTCTTAAGTTTGTCTTAAGTCAAACTTAAGACAAAATCCTAACTTTACTACTACTAAATGCCTTCTGTGAATACCAAAAGTAGTAAGTTTAGGATTTTGTCTCAGATTAGTTCTGTGTATCGGGCCCATAGTGTTGGAGTAAGTCAGCAAGTATGAGAGTGAGAGAAGGCCCAGTACGGAGCCCCTGTGGAACTGAGGGCATCCCGAGACACAGAACCCGGAAGTTAATGAAGGACTGACCATAGGACTGACCAGAGGAGCTACAGTATAGAGGTAATGCTCGTCTGTAGAGGCGGACGTGAACCAGAGAAAAACATGAGCTGTATAAGCAAGAAGTCACTGAATGCAACAAGCAAAAATAAATACAAATGCAAATTAGGATAAAGAATAATAATAATAACCCCCCCAAACCCAATCCCTCTCCTCCCCTCCCCACCCACCCCAGAACCTGTCTGTGAGGCTGGCGACAGCGTTGCGGAGCTAGCCCCGCGGTATACAGCAGAGCTGTTATATTTGTAATAACTAAAAGGATCCAACTCTAAGTATTAGATCACAAGCTTCTCCAATACACCAGGAAAGGATTCTAGATAGAAGCTTAGTATTGAGCACGCATATATGTCTATATCTCGCTCGATGATTGATGTAGCGATGAATACTAAACCAGACCTGCGAGATAGAAACCCTGCATGGCTAAAATAGAAAAGTATGGCTAACGAGCCCACTCAATGCGTACAGATCAGCAAATCAGAGAACAGAGGTGACGTAACAGCATACAGTAGTGGAACAGAAGTTAACAGCAGATTGATGGAACAGAGCGCTATGTAGCACCAAGCAAAGAACAGTAATTGATCCATAATGGCTAACAAGCCTACTCAAGTTACAACTGATGACACAGATAGGCGGAACAGAGCGCTATATCGCGCCAAAGAAAGAACACTAATTGATCCATAATGGCTAGCAAGCCTACTCATATTACAAATGGTGACACAGATATTTTGTTTGTTTCCTTCTCATGAGAGAATCCATAGGGGATCATCGAACTCTGTACATGTTGTCTGAACATTTGGTTACTGGCTACAACTCTGTATGACAATTGTTTTCCCTTTCTTTGTTTTGTCTTGCTTTGTTTTTGAAAACCTAATAAAAAACCTTTTGAACTTAAATAACTAACGTGGCCATCTTGTAGTGTGCATTGCCCGTGTTCACATATTTACTGCGTATATCCGCCCTTACATTTCCATCTGAGCCAGCCACCAATCTTATTCACAGCAAATATAATAAAAGTGGGTTTTGAAAAAAGAGTGGACAAATAGTGCATTTTCAAGCAAATTAGAGAAAGCAAGAAGGTTAATAAGATAGTTGTGAAAGTGTAGTTATGACATCAATAAAGAGATTTCATATGATAATGATGTAGGTAGCTGCCTATTCAGTATAACCAAAGAACTTCATAACAGACTTTGAGATAACAGACTTCCTTATTAATTTCATATACCTTTACAAATGAAATCTACTGAGGAAATACAAGTTATTCTGATTTGTTGGACTGGGCACAGTGAGACATTAAAAGGCAGTAGGGCACCCTACAAGGCACTGTATGTCTCATTCAGGGAATCCTGATGATGGAACTCCATTAGCTCCCCATGCTGGTCCACTACATCATCAAAAACAGCTGCATCATTTACAAACATTTCAAAGCCATCATGACCTGCTGCAGCATCCCTCTTTTCTTGACAGGCAGAACTAAGTTATCACAAAATAAATAGGTGTTTTGGATCAGATAGCAATTGCAAACGAAGGCTGTATGAACCCACACAACTTAATGAGAGAGGTGCTGCTAAACGAAAATCATAAAATGAAGGACTCTGATATCATCAGTGAAGAGGTCATCAAATGAAGGAATCCGTGATGTCTCAAATTCTCATTATCAGTGTCCTTACCTTAAACCCTGAAGTGGTGGAAAAGCAGAAAAGGAGGCTGGGTTCTGTGCAACACCTCTTTGTCCAAAAATCATGCGCACTTCTTCAGTCTGTAACAAATGCAGAAAAGCAAAATATTACACAATTAGCGGTAGCAATCATTTCTTTAAGTGGTCTTGTGCCAATTCCATGCCCTTTAATTCTACTACTACTACACACTGTGCTGCCTGGGCATCTTTTTATACCTAGAGATGATTCAGAGGTTATTAAGGTAGGGCCTTAATGGGGCATTCGGAAAGAATTAAGCGCATAGGAGTGCACTTTCTGGGAAAGATGTTAGGACATTCTCTTTAGAGTTTAGTGTAAAACTGCTGTCTTTGCCAACCCTACTGATTTTGGTGGTTGTCTACAGCTTTATCTGCAGCACTACCGCTTACTGAGTTAAATTTTGCCTGCCATCCTGATCGTTTTCATGAAACTAGTATAATGAGGATATGCCTTGGCTATTGAGCTTCCCTTCTGGAAACAAAATAAAAAACAAGCAACCCCAAAATCATTCTTGGGCAGCTAGGGGTTAATTCCTTGCTTCCATTGAAGCCAGTTGTCTAATGCAAAATTAAGAGGGACTAATTAACTTGCTGGCTTTCTTCACTCACAGATGTAAACATACCACCTTGAAAGAAGAAATTAAAATCAAACCACGCAGCAGAGTTCCCGCAGTGCACAAAATTAGTGTCTAATTATTGGCCCTCCGGTGTGACCAGTGACATGGAGTGTGACTTGAGTGTAATCATCCTTAAGTCATCTGTTCCATGTACTCCACTCACAGGGGAGAGTGTCAGGGGTGTAACTCAAACCTCTGCAGATATGGAGGAAGGAGAAGATGGGGTTTGGCATTGGCTGATGTACGCGTGGGGAGTGCAGAAATTGACCTGTATGAGATTATCATGGGATTATTATGAACAAGGCGTGCCTGTGCAAAAATTGCTTTCTGCAGGTGCATTTATATGATTTATGTACCTAATCACAAGCCCTTTTCTGTGATTAGCACAGATCTGCAGATTACATTTTTCATCAGTTAGTGGACATTTTAAACGGTTCCTAACTGAGAATATAATTAAAAAATAACAAGACCTGTTTTCTGCCATATTCTCAGAAAGGAAAAACAATCATACAATGTGCCCTAATGGACAAATAGGGGCATAAATCACAGAAACTCCGCTGCAAGTGTGGCACCAGAGGAATGCAGACCTATTTGTGCACATGCGCACCTTCTTCATTATCTGGCCCCAGATGTTTTTGTTAGTAAGCGGTAAAAAGGAGTATGACAGGAGACAGAGCTGCACAGATAAGGAAAATAAGGCTTGCTATGCATGTGTATGTTATGTACGGTGTGTTGGGAGGAAAAGGAATGAGGACAAAGTCAGGGGCGGCTCCTCCATGTGGGCGGAGGAGCGTCGCCCCACTGCTTGCTCGCAGTGCGAGAAGCAGAAACATAAAATGGTATTTTAAATACCATTTTATGTTTCTGCATCTCGCACTGCGAGAAAGCAGAAGAGTATGCCTGGTTGGGGGTGGGTGGGTGGCGGTCCTGCAGGAGTCCAGGGGAGGAGTGGCTTGCACACTCTGAGTGCGCTGACTCAAACCAGTCATATGCACTCTGCATTTTCTCTATGTAGGCAGCCTACATAGAGAAAATGGCCTCCCCATAGACGCCTGTGGGGTTGGCGTCCCAGCCAATCACAACGCTGCCATTGCAGCATTGTGATTGGCTTAGGGGAGGGGAGGGAGGCTGCCTGTGTCTGCTTCCTCTTCAGACGGACGACGCGGGACGGGACGGCAAACGCAAAGGTAAGTTAACTTAAGTGTTTTTTTTTTAAAATAACCCCCCTCACACGACCCCCTCCCCGCACGCCCCCCCACCACCCCACCCGCGAGTCATACCTGCCCCGACTGGAGAAAGTGCATGTGATGAGAAACGCGATGAGGAGAGTAATGTATAGATGATGTGTGTGAGACATGGAAGAAGACACTGAGTCTGTGATACAGAAAGTGCTTGTTTATGATGAGACAGAGAAGGAGAGGGAGAAAATAGATAGAGGAGTGATAGAGAGAGAAACAGAGAGAAACTTATATCGAGTGAATTTGAAACTAAGCAAGAGAGATACAAGGAGAGCCAGAAAGAAAGACAAAGAGAAATACACAGAAAGAGAAACCAACAGAGAGGGAAAGAGAATGACAGTGAAAGATCGGGAATGGAAGATAGAGGAGGAAATAAAGAAAGAGAGCGACAAAGAGACAGCAATAGAGAGTGAGTGAGCGACAGAGAGAGGTGGCACCATAGATAGGAAAATAGAAATGCAGCTGGGAGAGATGTGTACGTGCTTTGAAGAGCTGGAGCCACAGCTGCTGGTAATATTTCACCTCCTCTGATCTCAGAGCCCACCTTTCTGCCTTCAATGCTCTGACTCACTGCACAGATATTCTGTGTATTGTTATGCAGATAAATCCATGAAAACATTTACACTGTATTGTGGGTAGACCTGCTGGGTCGCAGCTGTAGTTCTGTGAACAATTGCTCGTGTTAGCAGAAAATGGACTAATTCCCACCCGGTGACTTCCATGTGTGACACGGACAGCTGCATGGTTATGTGTGGGGCCCTGGTGTGCTCTGTCGAATTGGTGCAGTGACTTATTGTGGTGGCTGAAATAGCCAAATATGAGGGCAGCAGTGCAGCAAGTGTGCAATGGAACCTTGTAGAAATAAATACAAAGCCCTCTGACCACTAATTGGGTAGTAAAATAGAGAATGGGTACTGTGCGCTGGCAGCCCTAATCACTGTGACCCGGGCTGACCCACGAGACTTCTTCTCGTCCTGTTTGAAGCGTCTGGGCCTGCAAGATGCTACATGGCTAGGGGCTCGTCATTCCAGAACTGTGTACAGTGGTGTAGCTAGACCTATTGCCCTGAGTTTGCCACCTGGTGCTAGTAAGAGCAGAGGGGTGGCGGTAGGCAGACAACTTGTTCTGGGGGGGGTGGCAGTCGACAGATGACTTGTTAAGGGGGGTAGTAGTCGACAGACAACTTGCTCACCTCCACCACCCCTAAAAAGAGTGCCGCCTGGGGTGGACCTCCCCAGCAATGGCCGGTGCAAGTAAGCGCCATGGGGCAGGGCGGGGTGGGGTGGATGTCGACAGACAACGGAATAGGATTTATTTATGTATTTCATTTTCCCTATTCCGTCATCTGTCGATTTCGCCCCTCCCGCCCCACTGTGCTTATCTGCACTGGCCACTGCTGGACCTCCCCCACACCACCCAGCTATGCCACTGACTCTTAAAATTGGGCAGGCTTACAGGGCATCTGATATAAACTCCATTACTCTAACACAGGAAAGGTGTAATGGTGGCACGCAAGTTGACCTTAAGTGAGCACAGTGAGCTCAATGGTGCATATAGTAGACTCACGCATGTATATACACTCAAACACTCCCACAGCTCAGGATTTCAATAAATCAGGACATAGAAGAGAGTGGCAGAGGAGTAGCAAGGAAAATGTGATGAAAATGATGAAAACACCCAGAACTTCGCAAAGAGGTGCATTTTGTGATGCAATAAAACATTTTCTCCAATACGGTTAAATGGGGTAGAAAGTATGGAACATGCACCAAAGCATACATCAGCTTGCCACCACAGCTTGCACCAACCATTCATTGTCCCTGCCATTGTTGCCAATGACACTACCAACATAACTACCAACCATCACACTCCTACAAGTGTGGCAATTCAGACTATTCCAGGCCGCCAAAGCTATAAGAATGGCTTGGGTGGTAGGTATTAGTCATTTTTTAAATATATATTAACATTGGGACAGATTGTCATAAGTGCCAGTGTTGGCAATTGAGTGCTGGTGCCAAGCATCGAAAACCACTAACTCAAATTAAGCACTGGTTACTCAGTATTTGGTTCATCTAGTTAAAACATTTCGCCCCAATTCCTCTCACTCTAAAGGCACCCATAATGCACTGTGCTTGTCCAAGTCAAATAAGTACACCAGTCCTCCTAAGTTAGGAGTCTTCAGTGAGGCTGGCACAAAAGCTTTAAAACATAGATGACACAGTGACTTTTCCTTTGCCAGGTTCTACGGTTTGAAGACGAGTGGTGTTGACCAGTTTTATAAATATTGCTCTTGTATGCAAATTAATGCTCTCAAAAGAAGACAGGAAGTGAGCTAGCAAACTGTGAATCTTTGAGTGACAGATGTTGTCATTGCTGTATACCTTGGGCCCTGTAAGTGTAGGAGCAGTCCCTTCCAGTGTGCATTGTGCTCTATTTTATTTTATTTTTGACATGGTTAAAACCATCCGAACTTATTTTCAGAAATAAATATCATAACAATTAAAGTCATTCATCTTTGTAACTCATCTTTATTCATGAGAAAAAAAGTCAATGTATCATAACTAAAATTCCCTTTCCTAATAATATCTAACAACTAATAATTATTCAAGTACAATCATCATAATTTAAAAATGGCCAGATGTGCAAGGTGTAGTTATGGATTCCAGGAAGTGAATACAAGCTTTACACTTCTTTTAAAATTCCTAATACTAATTTAATATCTGCATAACATTATATCAGGCTGCACATTTGCCAGAACCTCTGTTGCAGAGATTACATTTTCAATGTTATCAAGATATTTGGAAGGTAAACAGTTCAGAAATGAGAATGAGACGGCTGATTTCAATTATATAAAAAAACTAGATTTACACGTCATTTATATTTGCAACTTTAAGTCTCAGTTCCAAACTCAGTGCTTGACTAGCTATCAAAAGGTGAAATACCAGGGAACCTTTTCCACATTGGACATTCTACCTTATCCAAATTGTGCGTATATTAATCTCATCAGTCTCATGCCCCATAAACAATTATGGGTGCAACCCTAGAAATAAAGGCTTAATCAAATGCAATGAGAAACTCCTATAGGGCTTATTATGTGGCAACACTCGCCTTATGAATAGGGGAAGTATCAATTTCAGATTGTCGGCGAATTTTATTTCCAAATATCTGGGCAGGTGAACATTATCAAGCTTTGTATTCCCCAGATACACACCTTTTTCCCATGCATAATATAGCATATTTTAGTTTTTCTGATAATATTGATCAGTTCATTTCTAGAAGAATAGCTGCTCAAGAAACCAAAGTATCTGCAATCCAAATAGAGTATGTGTCATGAGAATTAAATAATCTGTTTAGTACATAGCTGGGAGACCATTGGTTCCAAGTAGAAGAGCATGGTTGTTAATTTTGCATAGATTAATATCAAGACCATCCAAAAACAGGTAAAACAACAATTGGGCAAAAATGCACCCATGCTTGACTTAGGCTTTAGATTGTAGCCAAATTCCATATTTTAGTAGGTTGTTTATCCTTATCTGCCTATTAATTAAGTCACAAAATCAAAAGCAGATTTAAAGTCAACAAAAGCATTATAAAGGAGCTGAATCATTCATAAAGGGCTTATGAGCGGCAGTGGCTAATCTCAGATAATTATATCGGTGGAATGCTTTCTCCTAAATCCTATCTAAGAACAGGGCGAAAATTGTAATGTATTGACTCACCATTTCAATTTATAGACATGGGCATAATACTGCTTGCCCACCATTCAGCATTCATTTTAGTGCCACACCATACCCCTTATCAGGACCTTTTGGTTGAGACATTTTTACTTAATTAAATTCTGACACCACATCACTCAACTAAATCTCTCACCCAGCAAAATTAGAAATATCTTGTGGGTAGATATATTGATGACACCCAGCATATGTCTCAGACAAGAATGTTCACAGCCTTCTATAATAGTGAATTGATGCACCAGAAAAGTGTGGCAGAAATGAGATGTATAGTGAAAGTTTCAACAACCATCTGACCTGGCATCAGAAAAGTATAGGGGAAGAAAGAAGTTCATATTTGGTTTTTCCTTCAAAGTAAAAATCAAAGGAACCTCCAGAGATGAAAGGTATGTTAACGGGAAAGGTCACTCTATGCAGCAAGCCTAAACCCCTTACTGACATTTCATTTCATTCCAGCAAACACACTGGCTAAATTGTGGACAAATGCTACAGCAAGCCCCCACAATGCCATATTCAGGTAGATTTCAAAGGAGAAATCTAGATACTTAAAGCATCCATGGCTGCTGAGATACCAGAGAGGAGACTCCAAAAGATTTCCTTACATCAATCTTTCTTTGAGTCTCATTTTGATTACTTCATAAAACTGATGGTTCTAACAAAAAGTCATTTTTATATATCAGTTAAGTTTCAATCAGAAGAGGTGGGTATGGTATCAGACATTCTTCAATTATGAATTTTATCTGTGCACAGGTTCAATTGACATCATATATGATAAATCTTGTGCTTAGGTTTCTGCTCTCAAGTTTGGAAATAGAGTGTTCCAAAACCTGGATCCTCGTGCTGCAAGGGGTATGCCTTTGCGATTCTATCTCTTGAAAATGTATTAGTTTCTTAAACATTTAGATACTCAGCAAAGGTTTCTGGATGAAAAGGCGCACCAGTCTTTCAAAGTATTCTGGATCTTTTCCCCCATCAGCTTGTGAACCACAGACAGAACCTTCAACTAGATCCTTGCCTCCATCAGAATCCAAAGGAGAATTTAGGGGTACATTTGATGGGTATTGCTTACAGAAGTATTTGCAGTTCTGGTTTGCTCATTCTTAAAATGTTGTATTATTGCAAAGAGTTTCTTGAGGAAACCAGTTTAGATTATATTTGAGGAGTCCTGGTGTGCTATAATAAGGGCTGCCATCCTCTCAGCTTATTAATGATTGGATTAGTAGGCTGAGAAGCTTTTTCCCCATCAGGAGAGCTGTAGATTGATGGGCTAAGCCACTGTGTTAACGTGATGAGTGAATAAAAGTTCAGAATTAAAGATTAACTCTAAATTTCTAAGTTTCAATCAAAATTGATTGTGGGGTATCAAATTTTGTTACCAGTTGAAGCATAATGAACCAGTCACTTTACTTCCCATTACCAAACTTGTGATATTCGTCCCACTGATGCAGCAGAGTTTTCCAGCTTTCAGATTACCAATGGTGATGAAAGGCGATGGTAATGAATGTGGAGCAATTGAAAATTACAGGCATGGCCTAGTTTGTTGGTGATGGAACCACAGTTTATGTTTATTTGGGGTTCAAATAACTTAAATACATCTTCCCAGTGATAGCCTCATGTACATTTTGGAGCATCTGTATTAAACCATGTTTTATATGATAAGGCCATGCTTTTGATTAAAGGTCTACCTAGTAAATTAAATAAGCCATTTGACTCTTTAGATGCCTTATGATAACCTCTCCTGCGTCTCTTGCAATGTTTCTTACCCTCTTAAGTAGATGCTGATGATGCAAGGAATCAGCTGCTGAAAACAAAATCATGCAAAAGGATAAATAGTGCTGAGTCTAAACAATGTTCATAAAAGGGAAAATGTAATTGCTAACTAATAAAAATTTCAAAAAAAGAAAACATAAATACAAGTAGCTTTACACATTTGTCATACACCTCAAGGGAAATAAACATTGCTGTATAAAACCTGTGAAAATTCACACAGTTTCAATTTGAAGTTAGGCAGAATTCAGGCCAATGCATTAGTGTAAAAATCGGAAAGCAAGTTGAAGGTGTGCCCCCAATTAAAAGGATGTCTTTAGACTATTTGAATTGGGCTATATGGGATCAGGTAGGTGGTGTGGGACTTTGTTATGGTCATATCATGCAGTAATCAAAATGTTCTGAGTGGATTCAACCATACACAGAAACAAACAGCTGCAGATATGTGTATGCTCTTGTGGTACAATGCTAGTATTTTCAATTAAGTTAATTGATGCGTCATATGTGAGTACTTATGTGAGTACTCAGTGTGCCAGTGGAAGACTGAGCACGTGGGAGTAGCTTCTTAAGATAAGGTCAACATAATTTTTTTGGCTAGGACACTAGGAAATTATTTTCATCCAAAACTGCTATGATGTTCTGTGGATCCAAATTTAGGACCTGATGTAGGATTTAGCAGACAGAGTAAAGGTAGACAGTGTGGTGGAGGACATTATGTCTGCCACTCTGCCTTTACTCTGTCTTCCAAATTAGGAGCTGTCCACTAGTCCCATTGACAACTCTATAAATTGTCAGGAATCTCTTTGACAGAGATTCCTGTCAATGTTTGAAAAGTTTGACAGCAACCAATGTCTTTTATTTTTGAAAAAAAAGAAACTAATGGCACCTAGACCACGGGAAGTTTCACCCATGCTGTGGATGTCATTTGCTTTTCCTGCCCCTCACTGCTAAGTTGTATCTGGTGTTGACAGACGGCATAAAAACCACATAATGTCGTCCACCCTAAATAGGGCAAATGGTTCAATGCACTTCCTCCGATGGGCCCCACTCTATTGGGCTGTCAGCGAAATGTTTACGCCAAATGAGTTAATTTTACTCAGACTGCATAAACCTGGCAGTCCGCCTTACTCAGATTTGGGTGGGCTGACTGAGAGATTGGAAGAGAGGGTACTCCATTGCAACAGAGTACCCTCTCTTCCAAACTCTAAATTGCACCCTTACTTTTATCTTTAAAAAACATTATTCTTTTATTTTTTTTGTAAAAGCTTTATTCGACAAGTAATGTCATAAAAGCTATCGAAATACATTTTTTAAAAAGAGAATAAAAGTGCAATTGCACAATGCCATGGACATCGTATGAACGGACAATACAACATGGTGGTCTATTTGGTCCTGGACTTGATAAAACAATTGTTGTAATCAAATTGTTAAAAAATAAATTCATCAGATAAAAACATGCAATTAATACAGCAAATAGAAATATACGGTAACAACAAGTTAAAAACAGATAGCATTTCATCTTGTTACCAAACCATCAAAATGTTATAGACGTTTAATATTTTGCTGGGACATTATAAATTTGCCCTGGGATGGCATCAAAAGTAGCGAGTAAAGTGCTTGTGCATGGAAGAAGGTTATTTAGTTGGCCAAGCGGACTTAAGGTCATCGCACATATGTGTTGCAGCCTCAGTCAAGTTGTGGCTGTGCCACTCTCGAAAGGACCTTCCACCTAGTGAGCCATGCCTGGCCAAGAAACTTTGCTACGCAACAAGCGAAAAGAGGTATGGAATCAGACCTAAGGATGCGCAGGGCTGCATGATAATCCTGCGTGCCTATTTGCTGACAGATCGATCTTATCCACTTTGCCCGGGAGTTTTCATATGCCGGGCAGGCAAACATTAGATGTGCAACACTTTCTATCTGGGCGTTGCAACATGGACAGCCTTTTGGGGTCTCGTTACATGAGTGCCACTTAACAGTCACCTCGCGAACAGGGAGAGTTCCATACATGAAGTGTATGTACAACTTCCTGTCCCTTGTGACCTGGATTATATCAAAAAAGGGCTCGAGGTATCTGTTTTGTTTGTGCATGAGAAACTCTTTCGTTAATTTGCCCACATTAGGATTGCTACTCTCCCGATGATCTACCCATTCCCAATAAAGCCGTTTGAGATCATCTCTCCTTAGGGGTTCCTGGCTATCCCAATAAGCTTGAAGGCCGATAGAAGTTAGCATTTTTTTAACATTTGAAATCCAGCCGATCTTACCGCCAGCGTCCAAACGGACGATTTCGGTGAGGGCTTCGGCATAAGGGAGGAGCTCTGGGGTCTGTCTAATGCGGGCCCAGAATAACAATGGGCGTAATCTTGCTATATCTCCAATCAACCGCCTACCCATATCCAGCATTAGGGGAGTTAGAGGGACATTTTTGGGTAGCATCACCAGGTCTCGAATGAATTTGTGCTCGGATCTGCAGAGGTCAGCAAATCCCCAAACCTCTGCTCCATAAAGAGCAGAGCTAACTGCCGTAGCATCATAGACTTTGAGGGCAGGGGCTACCGGCCTAGTGTGTGAGAGGCAGTGTTCTTTTCCTATTACTCCAGCTGCCCGTTTATGTCCCAGCAGCATCTTTGCTAGATGAGGCTTCCAGGACATTTTGTCAGAGAATCTGATACCTAAGTAATCAAAGGTGTCAACCTTTTCCAAGGGTGCCCCACCCAGCTGGGGGCTGCCCCTGTATGACTTGTGACAATTAAAGGCCATAAATTTAGTTTTCGTACTATTTATGACCAACCCCCGATTATCACAAAAAAGTTGGAATCTGTTAAGTAGATGTTGTAACCCTGCTGGGATCTTAGACATCAGCAGGGTATCGTCTGCGAACAGCAAGGTTGGTACCTTGATTCCCCCCAGGGTAGGTGAATCTGAGGGAGTCTCCTGGAGAAAGCTAACCACCCCATTCACATATAAGGAAAATAGGGTCGGGCTAGAACACAGCCCTGTTGGACTCCTCTATTGACAGGGATGCGTTCTGTAAGTTGTCCTTGCGGCCCCCATCTAACCTGGACATAGTTGCCCTCATGTAGTCGGATCAGCAATGTAAGGATGAGGTGGGGAATACCCATCTCTCTGAGTGTCGTCCACAACTTAGATCTAGGGACCAGGTCAAAGGCAGTCTTCAGGTTGATAAATGCGAGATAAAGACTGCCCTTGCCTATCACCACTACCTTCCAATAGATAAGGAGGAGTCTAAACACCTGGTCCATCGTCCCAGTCTTAGATCTGAATCCAGCCCGGTACTGGGAGAGGATGGATTCGTCGTCAGTCCATGACTGTATCCTATGCAGAAGGACTCGACCAAAGACCTTCTGCATAGCGTCAATCAGGCTGATTGGTCTATAATTGGAAGGGTCGTCCCTAGCACCTTTTTTATACAATGGGACCACCTCAGCAACCCTCCACGACTCTGGAACCGGAGCACCATTAGCTATTGCGTTCACTAGAAGTAAGATGTAACGTGCCCAGTTGGCTGGTTCAGCCAGAAAGAGATCACCTGGCAGGCCATCTGGACCCGCTGCTTTGGAGGGTACTATTTTGCTGATTGCGGCTTCTATCTCAGCTAGATTAAAACACTCATTTTCTGCAAGGGGCTCGTTCAAGCCGTCTAGTTCCACAGAAAGGGTGACCTCTGGCGTTGAGTAAAGCTGTCTGAAATGATCATGCCATACCTGGCCGGTGATGTGATTTGCAGGTGGGCTTGCACCTGATCTGCTTCCCCAGGTGGCCAACTTCCAGAACAGGTTAGTAGTTTTGGATGAACATGCATCTTTGAGCTGTTGCCAGCGCGATTCGTCCCATTCTGTCTTTGCCTCACGCTGGGCTGCCCTATAGGATTTTCTAGCAGCTTTTATAAACGGCTGGTTCTTCCCTTTGAATGCTGCAACTAAAATGGACCTTTTTTGCCTACAGTTTTTAGTAAACCAAGAATATGGGTCCTTGGTGTTGTTACTAGATTTTTTACTCGGGTTGGGGACTTGAAAATATGCACCAATTCGGCTAACGGTATACAAGTGGGCCCTAGGAACATCCACCAATTGAGATGCACTATGTATGGCGGCCTGGAGCTTAAGTGTTCCTGCGGCTAGACCGCATTTGATACCAGCAATTTTTGTGTCATGCAGGATTACCTTCTGCCACTTCAGGAATTTTTTACAGTTTGAGGGAACTACCTCCCTGATGGTTATCAGAGGTAAGTTGCTCGGCTGGTAATAGGGTGCCTCCCATAAGGGTTTTAGAGTTTAACATAGGGGGTTGTGGTCGCTCTCTATGCTGGTACCCACAATCATATCGACCAATTCCCCCCACAGCTTCAGGTCAAGGAGAATATAATCAATCCGACACGGGCAAGTAACTCTGTTATAGGTATTGGCACCGTGTTTGTCTGATGCTGACCCACCATTGGCTGCCTTCAGACCATACTCCATAGTGATGGCGTTAAGTTGGAGCGCCTGTTGTGACCACTTCTTGACTGGGGGAAGGTCTAGTTGAGGAACTGCCCATATATTATCTTCTGTTCCCACTAAACCAGGGGCTCAAAGGTGCAGTTAAAGTCACCTGCAACCACCACTCTGGCATGGGGTGGGCAGTTAGCTAGGCAATCCTCCAGTATTGAGATGGTAGGTGAAGGCCTGCCACCTTGTGTCCCTCTCGCATATACATTAATGAGTTCAATTATAATTCCACCCCTTGGCCCCCTAATACTTAGCCACAAGATGTCAGGACTCGAACTTTTTCTAAAAGTGATTTGACAATTAAGAGTGATGTTTACCCAAATGATCAAGCCCCCAAAAGGGCGACCCCTCCCGTTGGAAGTTGCGGGTATATTAAAGCAAGTGTAGACAGCTTTATATAGCGGGACCAGACTCCACGTCTCTTGAAAGATACAAATGTCAAATCCTTCCACTAGTTGGTTCCAATGAGGAAGTGCGATTTTGCTATTGAGTCCTGCCACATTCCATGATAAAATCTTTAGATGTTGGTGGGGTGTAGGGCAAAAAGCAATATGTTCAGCGGAAATAGGATTAATGTTTAATGAGTGGATTAGTGTATGCGAGGGTAAGTGCATGGAAGTGCCACTACTCATCTCATCTTGAGGAGAGGTAGAGATTCTACTTGCGCCTGCCCTGCATTGGAGACTATCCTCTTTATGATATGGTATATTACATAAAATCGAATTTCCAAGGGAGCTGACTACGTCATTGGAGCTAAAGGCAATAGTAGAAAGGTTAGGGCACTGAGGAACTGGATTCTGTAGTCAATCATTATCCTCGAGCATGGAGGCACCTATTGGACGAGCTGATTGTTGCAAAGTTAGTATTTTATCATGCTCCTATGTTGGAATATGCCTAAATTGAATAGTTGAAAAAACATTATTCCTATTCTATGATTTTCAAATAACCTGGTTGTGCCAAGGCCTCTTAGTAAAGTGATTTATTTTGTGGCAGCCAAATTCACAGTTAGGGTTTCTTCCCCGTTCCAAAAGGCAACTTTCCAAGTCTCTTTTTCTCTCTCTTTTCCATGCCCTTGCACTTGAACCGAAGAGCCATTGATGAATCAGAATTTCAAGAAAAAAGACTTTGACCTATGGGGCTTGGTTGTCATAAAGACTGGATTACTTAACACTGATTGGTTGATAATGGGTCAGTCACACCTTGCCAGTCTTTCCTGTGGAATAATACTGTGGCAGGTAAGTTTTAAAACAGGATATTTATACTTTCCAAAGGCCTCTTCATTGAGGACTAGCACCAGGGGGAGATATAATCTAAATATGTTACAGAAATTATGTAGATATTTCTACTGTCATGGAGATGCAGTATAAAAATATGATGTCTTTGACACAGTCATATCATACGATTTAACTTTGCCAGGGCTCATGGTGAAGTCATGACCGGGCTCAGTTGAAGAACATTCATTATGGCTTCTGATGTGGACAATTATTTATGCTTTAGGTAGGTAGTAGTTTTCAGACACTTAAGAACTTCGCAACTACTATTTTATTTACATGCTGGCCACAATAAATCAAAAATCTAATCCTGGAGCAGGCGAGAGAGTGGTCAGAATGCAGTCAGACATGAAAAACCACGTACTTGTACTTGGCTGTCTCCTGTTCATCAAGTTTTCTAGGACCCTGGAATGCCCATTACCAATATATTAGACTCAATTCACAAAGATAGACTGAAATTCGTTCCCAGCTTTCCATAGATTTGGAGAAAATGTGAAACTTTCCATGAATTCCACAAGGAATTCCAAAAGGACTTCTGGGATTTTTCAAGTGCCATAGCTTCCGAGGAGTATTTTACTGAGTAAATAAGCTTGTGTTTGGAAATATAACACAAATATCATTTATTGTTATTATAATGCAGAAATTAAATTATACTGTTTTATTAGGCATTAATGTATATACTTGGGGTAACTTCTTTTCTTCATGGAAAATATTAACAGCACATAGAAACCCCTTAGTTGTGCCACCGCTATGCACGTGGTGCTCCCTCATCTTTTCCAGCGTGAAACCTGATTTAGTTCCTCCTTTTCAAGAAGGAAATCTCTGATGGTTTGCGATGTGGAAACTTAGACACGTTTTTTACATTTCTACATACCTGCAAATTTGTGGGTGTTTATCACAAAATCTGGAATGGCAATTCTCCGTCCCGCTGAGATTTACTCAAAGGTATACTGTCAGTAAGTCTATTTTTAAATGAAAATTACTTTTTGTGTTTCACCAAGCTGAATTTACACTCATAAATTTTGACATTTATTACTGGAGATGCTACTCAGCTAAGGTATTGCAAATCTGGTCCGGCGTGTGTTGCTAGACAGGATTTAAATGGACTGGGTACCTGCCCATGGAGATTTTTCAGGAAACAATTTACAGTGAAATTGTATCGTTTTGAATAGCGTTTTTCCAGTACTAATGGGCAGTTCAGGATTTTTCGCTCTACCGCACAAACTACATTAACGTTTGTGCTAATGACTCAATATGTGCTTAATCTGTGCCTAATTCCTAAATGTATCAAATATATATTTAAAGCAAGATACACATTTTTAGAACAATATAGGTCCTAGCATTTTCTCCTCGTACAAAAAAACGAATTTTGTCTATTGTAGAAAACCAGCAAGTGTGACTACAGTCGGGGAAAGCATCCTTTGCCCCTAGAAGATAAGGTGCGTAATTCTACTGCAAATGTTACCAGTACTTATTAAAAACCTCATGTTAGTAGAATTAATGGATAACGGAGACTCAAATGGCACTTAATATTATGGAAAAATGAGATGAACGTATGGTTAAACTGCCATTTTTATTTTCACTTTAAGGAACGATGCTGGTATTTTTTTCATGGATATTTTTTCGGATTATGATAAGGACCTAATGCCATACACGGGTTACACATTGTAATTTTAGAGCCAAAGATTATGGTAATTAAATTCAAATTAGAATGCATTCGAATTGTATTAAACTAAGGGGCATATTTACAAGCCCCTTGCGCCACTTTTGCGCCGCCGTTGCGTCACGCATGTGACGCAGCGGCGACGCAAACCATGCGCCGCGTTGCGCTATATTTACAACGTGACGCATCTAGGGAGATGCGTCACGTAGTAAACCCCTGCGCCACATGAAACCTGCGTCAGGGTTCATGTGGGCGTACCGGCGCAGGGGGGGGCGTTCCGGCGCAGGAACGCCTCGGAAAAGTGACGCAGTGAAATTCACGCAGTCACTTTTCCGACGCTGGTGCGTCAAATCCTTACGCCTGCTTCAAGCAGGCGTGAGGATTGACGCACCATGTTAGGGATAGGGAAGGTTGGAACAGTGCTGGAGTTGCGTTGCGCTTGTGACACAACTTCAGCACTGCGCCAACCTTCCGCCGGCAGATGCGTCACGCATCTGCTTATCCTTGCGCCACGATGCGCCGCATTGTAAATGCGGCGCATCGGACGTGGCGCAAGGGTAAACTTGCGTGACGCATTTTCCCTGGTGCATCCCTGCTGATATGCAGGGATGCGCCAGGGAACGTAAATATGCCCCTAAATATTTACTGATAGGTATTCCTAAGTATATTTAAGTATGTTTCTATGTTAGAAATTGAAAATTAATCATTGCATATGAAAATTGGCATGCATTTATTTGCGTTAAGGAGTAAATGGGAAAATAACTGAAACATATTGAAAGCCAGTAATTTCACCATGTGAAGGTATGGTGAAAGTTTTTACTCTGAGCATAAATATCTTCGAATGAATAGCTGAATGCTCAGATTACTTATTAGTAATCCCAACAATCTGATTTTTTCTTCCTCCCGACCGGGCTTTATATGTGAAAAGGCACCTCCTCCCTGTGGACGCCTTTTTAAAGCTATATCCAAAAAGTGACCTTTCGCCTCAAATGATACTCTGTAAAAGCGTTCAGAGTCCATCCTCCACCCTGCCTTAACTACCAAGGCTGAAGCTGCGAGCTGGAGGGAGGGAAGCAAAGGGGAAGGCTTGAAACGAGGAAGAAACAATCTAACAAGTAATCTGAACATTACCTCTGATTTCTCTTCTTCATCTCCATCCTTACCTGTGAGGGCATGCCAAAGCCATCAAACAGTTTCACGCAGGACAGCAGCATAGAGGTTAAAGTCAATCAGAATGCAACACCCATGTGAAAATTCATGAAAGAAAAAAAACTTTCAGTCACTTATTTTGAGACAACAGATAGAACCACAGAGCTAAATGATGAAAGATTCTGATACTAAACACCCATGCCCAGATTTACTAACCCTTTGTGGCGGCGTTGAGTCACTTTTGTGAAGCAAACCCTGCACAAAGTGTTAGGGTGGAATTTCCTATCCAAACAAATCCGAATTTGCATTAGATAGTATTCCAAAGTAACACAAAGTTGCGCTATGTGCTGTTTGCGTTATTATGCCTCAAGGGGAAGTTCCATGGGTGGTATTCCCATGTAACCACCCATTGGTTTTTACACAAATCCCTATCTACAAACATTATTAGACAGCAATTTGCATCAAAATTCTATGCCTTTTCAAATCATGCATAACGAGGAAAAATCTTTTCATTTTTCATCATTTTTACAACTTTGCATGTGTGCTGCACTGTAAAGCACAAATGGAAACTGTCTTAAAGCATAGTTTTTGTACTGCAAAAAGGGACTCCTTCCAGTACAAAAACTATGCTTCAGAGAATATACACACAAGGGTGTGTGCATTGGCACATGGCTACCAAAATTTCGCCAGCACTAAGGAAGAGAAATTTGCACCATATCTCAATAGGTATGGTGCTTTTTTTCTCTCTCCCATTGATGCGAGGCATCGCACCAACTCTGACACAGCTTTGCCTTGCGTAGAAGAATAGTAAATGTGGGCCCCAGTCTGTATTAAGATTAAAACTTAGGGGGATATTCACAAGAACGTGTGATAATTATCGCAAAATTAGCTTAACGCAACTTTGCACATCGCAGTCTATTGCGGGAAAATAACACCGTGTTAATATTGTATTCTCAACACGGTGGTACCATGCGATAGTCTCACGCCAACGCGTCAAATGACCGCGATAAAATTACCGTGACGGCCAAAAACGCAAAACACGAACGCGAAAAAAGTTGCGATGTGGCACACCGCGATAAAAAAAATCTGCGATAACCAGCGACAGGCCTGCAATTCCCACGCGTCATGCGGGAAAATGCACTATAAAAGCACCGAAAAACACAAACAAAATAATTCAAACTGCGTAGCACCATGGAGGAAGCCGGAGCAAGTACAGAGGATGACCAGAACCCCACAAGCCCCCAGGAGGACCAGCCTGGGACCTCGGGGTCACGGAAGGGCAAGGAGAAGAAGACGAGGAAGACGAGGTTCAGTCCGCAGGAAAACAGGATCATCATCACGGAGGTGATAGAACACCACCAACAACTGTTCGTCACCTCCAACGTGTCATTGGCAAATAAAAATTCAATATGGCAGTCCATCCTGGACAAGGTGAATGCAGTTGGAGTGAGGAGGAGGACAGTTGGAGAGGTCAAGAGGCGCTGGAATGATGCGAAGCGCAAAACCAAGAAGAAACTCGCTGACAACCATCAGGCAGCAATGCAGACTGGAGGTGGCAGTCCAGCGGAACACCAGGAGCTGGATGAGATGGAGGAAATGGTGGCCACAGTCATCAGTGGGGAGACGGTGGCAGGAGTTGGGGGTCCGGACACTGCTCGACATGACCTGACACAACAGCACCAGGGTGAGTACCGAACAGGGACTGGGGGACGGGGGAGATGGGCACAATGGCACACATGCACAATTAAGTAGAGCACACTGCACACCCACAATGACTATGGATCATGTCCCTGATCCCCTTGGCACACTGCAGCACACATACAAACAGCAAGTAGGCCCACGTCCACTATGGGCACAAAGGAGTCCCTCCCCACACAGCACCAATCTCACAACCAGCCCATGCACACGTGTTAAAACCAGCAAAGCTGCGTGTCTGTGAGCCACACTGACAATGCAAGTGACACTGCATGACGAACAGCATGGCTGCAGTACAATTATCATGACATGGTGCACGCCACCACACTGAGGTGGCTGAGTGTGGAACACATCCGGAAAGGAGCAGGTCACACTCTGACACATCCACCTGCACAAACAACCCCTGACGTCAACAACACATCTGCGGATAAACCATGCCCAAGAGTCCAAAATCCGAACTAGAGCCAAAATTAGCCAAGTCTGCAACATCTCAGTACTGTAGAAGCACAGAAGTCAAAGGCACACTGCCTCAAAGGGATAAGGGGCAGCAAAATCACAGCTGCAGGGGTGACTCTCCCACAATGCAGCACACACACATAGCAGTAACAGCACAACATCATTGACGACAATGTGGTACAAAGTGCAACACTCTCACTACAGAACAGAGGACACAACTGGTTCCGCTTGTGAGTAGAAACTGGCCAATCACATCTGGCATAGCAGGAAACTGTGAGATGATAATGTATGTGTACAACCTCACATCTGTGATGTAGTTCAAATGTCCACTGTCCCGCATCAAATAGTCAGCTCCTCCCAAACAGTCACAATGTACATTGTCATGCAGTCTGTATGTAAACTTGAACAATGTGTCAACATACATGTCAACACAATGTTCAAATGCATCTCCCCTTCACATTGCAGAGGGATAATCAACACCTCCTGCAGAGCAGACCAGACAACTCATCAGTGATGATGAAGGGGACCTCCACACCTTCGACACCGACGACCTACAACAGCTCATGGACAGCTACGGCAACCCACCTCCAGGAGCAGGGCAGCACAGCTGCATCGAGGAGACCCCACCCCCTGCACAGACCACACAGCAGGAAGCACCCACCACCACGGCTGGCTCCCAGCACCTCACCGAAGAACACATCGCATTCCAAGGTCAGGTGTTAGACTGCCAGAAGGAGGTGGCTGAACAGGTGCGGGTGGGGTTCGACCTCATGGCAGCCAAACTAGATGACATACGTTGGTGTCTAAGTCCCATCAGGGACCACTTACACTCCCTAACGGACACCCACAGTGCGCTCCATGATGTCCAACAATCCATGCCCGACATCGCTGGAGTCATGACTCTGAGAGGAGTACAACTGTCTAGTCAGAGTGGCCTCAGCGATGTCAGCCGAGAGTTGGCACAGGTGCTGAGGATAATGGAGAACATGGAGCGGATGCATGTGGAAAGAATGGCTGCCACAGATGAACACCAACAAAAAGTTGTTGGGATCTTCCATGCCCTGCAGATCCTCATCATCGCATTGCTGCCACTACGGCAGTCGCTGATGAATGCTGCTGGTACTTCTACACACACATCTCCGGCCCCTGATGTGTCAGTGGCACACAGTGCTGCAGACCAAACATCAGCACCCACATGTCAGACAGATGACATAGAGGACAAAGATGCGGGTGATTCCACCTTTGTAGTAAGAAGGAGCCAGTAGCATTCTTCTCCGCCATATGCCCTGTTTCAGCTTGGTTCTGCCCTCTGCATCATGCCCTGTAACAACACCTCCCGCTGTCCCCCGAAACACTCTGCGACACTCACCTTGGACCTCGACATGGACTGCCATATTTTGTTTGCTTACCAATGACACAGCAATCAGACTGCGGACTGTACTCTTCCTCTTCCGATGTACTTGTCAATCCCTAAATGACTCTGGCAGGCCCTCCACTGGGCTACAATGTAATGTGGGGTTTGCATGGCCCTGTACTGCTCCAGCTCCGACACTCCACCCAATGTGAATAAATCATTCCAATTCACACAGATGTGTCATGTCCATAATCGATCAAGTATGAAAGTATGGATGAATGTAAGGACATTGATTGCCCAAAAAGGTACACCCTGGGAAGTGAAAGCAATGCGCATGTTTGACCGTGACACACATGGGAAGTGAGATGACTGGGAATGTGTGCACTAGCTGTGCTCTGAAACAACAATCGCGCAATTCCTCAACTTTGCCCCACGCAATGTTAGAAATAGGGCTGGGTATGAAATGTCAAAGTTGTTGGCAGGCCTAAAGTAGTGTCCCCCATCACATTTGACAACAGAACATCTCTTTGCATACCTACTCACACTCAACTGGGTGGACACAGCCTGTAGTGATGGATCACATTGATCCACATGGCAGGAATATGGACACCATACTCACATTGCTGATGATACGTAAGAGCACAGGTCTATCAGCAACTATCCCAACCACTATGTCTGGCTCACAGAGGTGGAGCTGGCAATAGGGACTCACCCCTAAGTGAAATGCCTCAGTCAGTCCCTCCCTGTGTACGGACAATGCTCATTGAGGCACACGATTTGTCATTCTAATCAACACTCATCACAGTTGAACACTAGTGAAGTTGCGTAGACTTTATTGCCATGTGCGTGTCAGTACGGGCAAGACAAGGGCTACAACATGCAGACCAATGCATCAGACACTGACAGGCAGCATTCGGTCACGGTACAGTTCCACGTGACAGGCGTTGTGCATGCGCCCGGGATGTTCTGCCATTGCGTTGGTGGCGCTCGTGGAACCGGCACTCTTCTGACCTGCGGCAGTTATGTGGATGATATGCCACAGCTCGGAGCAATGAGTCGTATGTGTGTGCAACGTTTGGACGTATGGGTTGTTGTGTACGTAAGTGTCAAGGGCATTCCATGCAAGAGTACCTCAAGCAAGAACTTCTGTGTGTGGGGTGTGAATACGTTGGCCCTTCATTAGCGCTGTGCTTAGTGTGGGAGTCGTCATCATCTGCTATGGTAACTCTCTCAGGGGGTGCCTGCCGCATGCAAGACCAAGGTCGGAGGTGCAGGTGTCCTTCCGCCTCATGTATTGAGACAAAGGAGCTTTCATCCCTAATGTTAGTCTGACTACTGCTTGCATTCTGGAAATGTGATGTGGCTTTCGCGCTGCAATTGAGGCTAGGCCTTAGGCTTATGGTGCACCAATAGCGACACACACACAACAGTTGGCATGCATGAGCCAAGAGCCCGAGCGGCCTTGCGCTCCTTGTACAATCCCTTCGTGCGCGGCCACCCTCCGGGTGCATGCAAGATTGCAACATTGTTGATTGCGGGCCGTGTGGCGCAGACACTGCAATAGAGACACACGCATCAGTTGGTTTCCTATCCAGCCCAGATATGAACCACACCCAGAGCCCAGGGATAATTATTCACACCCCTACGCTGGCCTGGCATACGCTGAGCCAGCCCACTCGGCTTACGTATAAAGGGGGGAACGACGACACTACGTGTCCCAGTTCTTCCCCACTGCCGGAGGTGACATGGCTGCGTCCGCCTGGCATATCACGAGACTCAATCGGAAAGGGTCCATGACTTATGTTGCACAGAGTTGGTGGCACTGGAAACACTGCGGCCGGCACGGGCCTCCCACCACGGGACGGTGACTTTCGGTGCACTGAGGTAGGGGCACCTTAGGTGCTGAGCAGCCTGCGATGATGCGCCGTCCTGGCGGTCTGGACTGGTAAGGATTTGTGTGAGCCCTGCTGGACCGCAGTGTAGGCCTGAGCCAGCGGGCAGCGCGGGCCTACCGCCATGTGGCATTGCCTCGCGGTTCACAGAGTTAGTGGCACCTAAAGAGCTAAGCAGGTGTGCAGCCTGCGAAGATGCCATTGCGAAATCAAGACCCAGAATCACGTGTGTGACCTAGTTGCCCGCGGGGTAGGGCTGCATGATGTGGAGGCTGCCAAGGTCGTATACCCAGGGCTTGGAGCTTGCACCGGCACGTGGTGGGCCCTCTTGGAGACACGCTGGTGGCGGAAGGTGAGCAGTGAGGCCTGGGTGCCAGGGGCGGGCAAACACCGCTGGGCGGTGGGAGGGGCTGCGGTGCAGCAGCCTGTGTGCGCAGGGGCGGCCAAGCGATGATTGCATGTGCAATGATATGAACTCTGCCATTTATAAATCTGGACTCTGTTTCAGATAAGGGACCTGGTGGACTGCAGTGTATACCGGCACGTGGTTGGAGACACGCCGGTGGCAGCAGGTGAGCAGTGAGGCCTGGGTCCGCAGTGTCGGCACTCTCTCTCCCTCTCCCTCTCTTCCTTTCACTGTCTCTCTCTCTTCCTCTGTTACTCTCTCTCTCTCCTTCTCCCTCTCTCCCCCTTTCTCTCTCTCCCTCTCTTTCACTCTCTCTCTCCCTTTCTTTCTCTCTCACTTTCTCTCTCTCTCTGTCCTTTGATGAGCTCATGACACACCTTCTTAGCTTGTATTTTGTCTTGCAGGCTGTGTCTTACAGATTGTCCAGAGAAGACCCGCCATGACTCTTCCGAATAGTTGTTTTGAGTTAAATTTGAATAAAATAATTTGTTTGGAAATTCAAAGATGAATGAATGATTCTCCTTTTTCTGACCACACATGAATGTTAATTGTTGTACTTGTGCGACATCAGGCGAATTGTTTTGTTCATGATTTCGTAAAGTTAATGTCAAATATCTTTGTCCGGGGTAGGGCTCCGGGGAGGGGTCCTGGGATAGGGGTGTTGGTGGGTGTTGTGGCCCTCTTGGGTGTCCGGCTGCATGATCAGTGGCTCCATGGCATCTGTTGTTCTTCTGGTGTGGCTGTGGGCTGGGCTCCCATTTCTGGTGCAGGTTATCGTCCGACTTAATACCAGGTAAGAGCAGGTGTTAATTCCCTGCTGCTAACGCGCCTTATCGCATGTTTTGTGATCTTATCGCCGATCTGTCTGGTCGTTAAGAATGTTGCGAAGTGGTGTTGTCGCGGGTTTTTGCACGGGAACGCCTACTCTGCATCTCATTAGCGTTAGTTGCCGGTGTCATCCGTGGCGATGTTTATTGCTGCTGCTATCGCGGGAAAACTGGCGATGTCGGCTGTTAGCACCAGCTTGTGAATAGGGCGATAAATCTATCGCCACTTTGGCTGCGATAAAGTGCCGCTAACTCGGCGATAAGTCCTTGAGAATATGCCCCCAAGAAGGCACAGACTAATAGCTGCCAAACTTAGGGGCATATTATCAACGGCCAGCGATAATTATCGCTGGCCGTTCACTGCGTGAGAATAGTTATCGCCGGCTACCGCAGATAATTATCGCCATGCTAGCGCTGTGTTAACAACGCATAGCGCAATGGCGATAATTATTCCTGCGATAGCTTGTTTTCCATGGAACATCGCTGGTTTTCCAGCGATGTTCCATGGAAAACGGCGATAACTCTTGCTGATACGACCCTGTGGTCGTATCAGCAGAATCCATCTCCCATGAAAAGTATGCTTAAGTCAGGAATTTAACAGACGTTAAATTCCTGAGTTAAAGCTGAGGTAGCGCGATTTCTTTTATCGCTGCACCTCCTTGTTTTTATCGCGAAGCTGCCTTCGCGATATTAACTTGTGTTGTTTTCACAGCCACGCCTTCTTTGCATCTCATTAGCGATGCAAGGCGAGGCTGTGAAAAAGCGAGCTCTACATCAAGGAAACACGCGCTAGCGTGTCCTTGATGATATTGCGATATAATTATCGCCGCTTTTCGCCCGAAAACGGACGCTAAAGCGGCGATAATTATATCGCCAGCCCTTGATAATATGCCCCTAATTTCCATGATAGAGACTCCTTGTACTTCAGCCTGTGAGCCCGCCTTGCATCTGGTAGAATGTCCTTGTAAGTTCCTTGGTAGTTCATTATATGATAGATCTTAGACACAGTAAATGGTTGACCTGACCCAGCGACTCAAAGTAGAAGATACAGGGGATTACCGACTGGCACAAATTTCAGAAACAGTTTATTATAATGAAAACAAGAGGACACCCTTTCCAAATAAATTGAATAAGCCTTACAAACATCAAAAGAGTGAAAGCCAATTTCTTCGTTGATGCAAGCTTAAAATACAATGAAACTGAAGATCAATTTCATTTTCCATGTGAAACGTGACCACAACCTTAGGGAGGCAACCTGTCCCCAGATGAGGAACTATGTTATCCAGAAAGATTTGATGCTTAGAAAACAAACTCCAAAATCCTCTAACCTTCTGTGGGACGAAATACCAACTGGAAAAAGGGTGTTAAATGTCGAACATTTTAGCGAGGCTTGATCCGAAGGCTCACAGGGAGCTCCCTGAAAAACCCAAAAAACTAAAGGGTTGACCCCAAGGACTGAAAATACCTCTACCTAGCGGATTGGAGAGAAATAAAACGCTAAAAAATAGGACACAAAAGGGACAAATGTGCCATGCACAGTTGAGAAAAAATTATTCCCAAGCAGCATCAAATTCATTAGCTGTCCAACATAAATAGTGAACGCAAGCAAAAAATATTTAGATAATAAGAGCACTTATCTTAAAACATTGTGGCCATGCAGGAGTAAAATACCATTACCCTTATATTCTTTAAAAAAAAAAAAGAAGAAAACTAGTGTGTTTTTTTTCCCCATTTTTTCTCTTCTCCCTGTTTGCATTATTTGACATTTGTGTTGTACAGTATTATAATCAATTGAGTGAAATTATTTATTTCTATCAGCTATATTATTATTAAGAAAAATATTGTTTTCTTGTGATCATCCCATTTTTTGGGGACTGATGCTTTTAGTTTTTGGACTTTTGGCACTTATGTACTGCTGTCACAGTCCCAGTGTATGTGTGCTGACACCTAAAATGTGGTAAAATAGGTGAATACCCAGTTGACATATATAACTTTCCAATAAGCTCATAGTATAAGGTGCAATAAAATCAACCAATGGCATAGAAAGGTAAATCTCACCTGTGGACTTCATCACCCATTGAGCCATCCACTTGGCTGACATGGAAAACCTGACCTCAGGTCTGCACATGTTGCCTGACTCATGCAGCTTTAAACCAACATTCACACCTATTAAAATAAAACTTTTGACTGGAAAGAACCCTAGTTGTGTGCACAATTATGTGAACTTTCAGCAAAAAGTAGCAAACTTGTGTGTAATAACGCAAAATGCAAAGCTGCCATTATGCACTATATTTTAGCACAAAATTCATTCTTGCATCAAGTTTTTGGTGCAAGCACACATTTAAACAAAGCACTGCCAACAACAGAGTTGTGTTATTTATATGTCTTTGCAGCCATTTTTACTGTGAATAGCGTGTTTTGCAGTACATTTTTACTGTGAATGGCACGTAATCCTGCAACGTGGCATAATGGCGTGATGTAAGGAATTTCAGGCAACAATCGTAACATGGAATTACATGAATTATGCTGGTGTAATTTAAACTTCTCCCAGGCCTAAATGCATTGAAAAGTGGAACACATAATAAATTCATGTTAGCTTGCTCTTACAGTAACTATCTCCCAAAATCTATTTTCACTGTATATGACTTTTGTTATTCCTAGGAGAAAAGCTAAAGTTCTATTAAAAAGCTTTTTGGTTAATGTTAGTTTGGGATACAATTCTGAAATGATTCAACAACTAACCGCTAGAGCAGTTGACCTCAAAGCTGGGAAACCGAGTTCGAGTCTCGGCAGGGACGCTCAACATCCTGTGATTCTGGGCAAATGACTAAGGGCCTCATTACAATGTGACTCGGAAAGCCTCTGACCTTTCCGAGCCACATCATAGATTTCACTTCCGACTGCCGCATTACAATGCAGGTGGTCAAAAGTGAAACCGGCCAGTCATTCCAGCTGGATTCCGATGGGCTCAAGGGCCGGTCAGAGGGCTCACCGTAATCCCTAGGGACAGCGTTTCCGCTGTCGGGATTACGATGTCGGTTTCCAACAGGCTTTCCATGTCGGGCTTTCCGTCATGGAAAGCCTGTCGGAAAGCAACTTTGGGGTCCCTAGCAGGGCCCTCTTCTCCCTGCGGCCTCCAGTTGGGGGCCAAGAGAGCACCTATGGTGACCACCTGTTAATCCCTGCACCGTGTGGCAGGCACCTCACGGTGAAGTGATTAACAGCAACTCCCATTTCTTTATTGGAGCTTGTGCCACAGCCAGTTTACGGCTGCTGGACAAGCTCCAATACTGAAATAGAAATATGCAACAATATCATGTGGGGTCACATTGTAATAGCGGTGTCGGGACCGCCGACCGGAGGTCAGTCAGTCCTGAGACCGCAACGATGTCGGGGGACATAAGTCCGCCTGACATCATAATAAGGCCCTTAATCTCCCCATGCCTAACAAAAAGAATGTGTCCGTCTGTAACGCAACTGGTGCTCATGTAAAGCACTCTGATACTTTCAGGTCAAGTTCGCACTATATAAAACACCAAAAAATGGTGAAGCTGGAATTTTGATATACAGAAAATTCAGCTTTTAAAAAAGTGAGAAGGTTTGCATTTGAGAAAAGTTTTCTCATTGGTAGGGAGAGTCCAGGAGTTACACCCACCCACTGGCTAGTGAATTGACCAAAAGTGGGACCTCACCCCCAGCTCCTCAGAACACATTCTGGACCTATGGAGGAACAGAAGAGTTTTGGACCTGCTGTCTGCGACCTGTATGGAGACCTGAGGTGCTGGACCTGCTTTCGCTTGAACCCAGGACTTAGAAGTGCACTTCAAGAAAGAGTTGGCTGATCTCCTGTGTGGCTACAGGGACACAGCTAGGCCGAAAATGGTCTTGGGTTGCTTCTGTTACAGTCCAGAAATGGACTGGCTTGAGCAGAACCAAGGCTAATTTGCAGATGGCTTTATCTAATCTGAGGTAGCATGGTGGGTAAAAAACACAATGGACTGGGATGTGGCCCGAGTAATGTTCATTGTCTAATTTTTTTTAATTCATGCATTACATCCATCACTTGTTTGCATTATTCATTGTGATGCCAGCAGTGCAAAATGCATGCCCAGATGTGAGTCCCAGGCTCACTGCACCACTGGAACAAAGAAGCACCCAATTGTAGATGCTGAACTAGGCCAAAACATTCTTGGATTGGTTGTGTTTCAGTTCAGAGAGTATGTGGCTTGGGAAGTTCAGGCTGGGCTGTCACTACTAGAGCCGGATTAGGGCTGTTTTACATATGGCTGGGTCTAATCTGAGATGGAATGTCAACAACAAAAAGTACAGGGATGTGACTCTGGGAAATTACCACTAGCTGACATTAAGTAAAGCATTCCGTCTATCACTTTTTGTATTTTACAGGGACACAACAAGCTGCAAGAGGTCTTTTTTCTTAAGTGAGCAAGTGATCAGTTCCAACTGGGCTTAAAATGGACCTGGCTTGTGGGCAGTATTGAAGTGTATCCTGGCCGCTTATTACTGTTCCTGGAGTCTTGGGAGCCTTAGAAGTGATGAAGAACTGCTCCAGAAAGTCTGAAATGTTGGTCCTTCCAACGCTTTTGGAGTTTCAGAGGGACTTCAAGCCAAAGCCATCTGATTTTGAGAGTACTTCATCAGACACTGTTTCAGACTTGCCCCACTAGATGATTTGGAGCTAAAAAAAATACTAAGACAAAAGGAAGAAATCTTGACCAGGTGAAAGTCTGGAAAATATCAAATTGACAAGAGGCCTACTGCAGGTATGAAATATGATGTTTCCCCCTCAAAGCTTTTCCTGCCAAGATCAGCAGTACTTTGTCCAGTGTCTATCTGACTTTGAGTCAACTCAGCTAAATACAGCCTTCATCCTGCCCTGCTGGAGGATTTTGACTTCCACAAAAACACTCAGTCAGAAAGTAAACACTCACTTGGCGTATAAGACCTCCACTCCATTGATTTCTGATTGGTGCTTTCATTTTTATTGGCGCTTTTTGTCTTGAGGATTAAAAATTCATAAAACCGGTTACCCTTTTTGGATTTTAGTTATTTTGGTGTCATTTTTCTTAAATCTTAGAATTTACTTGTGATTTTTATTAAGCGGTGCATTGACCTTTTGACTGTTATAGTGTTGCCAAATAATTTGCTCTCTGCCATAGCTAGCAGTGGTTGAGCCCAAGGTTAAATTATTGAAACTGTGTGTTTGACCTGACATGTTTTTGCGAACGTTTTCTTACAAATACATGAAAATTACTGTAGAATAAAGGTAGGCTATACTTTCTGGTTTGGTAAACACTGAGGATCAGCCATACTACTTATATTTTGGAAGATATATTGTGATGATTGCTAACTGATTCATAGCTTAAATGTTTCATAAACATTCACATTCAATGCCTTAACTTCCATTAATGTACTAATTAAAAAAAATAAAAGCAATTAATATTATAAATTACCATTTGCATTATTAAAATTTACCTACAACGTTATTGCTCTGTGAATTGCTTTTCCTGCATCAATAGACTCTAAGCTGGTAAGGGATGCGATCTAAATAATGGCAAAACATTCCTGAACTGTGCACAATCTGAGGCAGAGGTGCATGTTTTATTTTTATAATATCTTGGCCCAAAAATAACGCTCTGGCTGCCATTGACCTTTCTATTTTGCGTGTTATGCACTGGATTAATGGAGCAAATGCCAATATTTTGGTAGTTCTAAATGGTACAGAAAAAGCTTTTGTATTTACCCACACTATCCATATGTGACAACGGCGAAACACTCAATGATCAGAGGGATAAAGTGAAAAAGATTCTGGGATAACTTTTTCATCCATTCATACATGTGGCCAACATGCTGCTGCCAAATGGCAACAAAAAGCAGATTTGAGAAGCTTATCTTTGAATGTAAACGTATTGTTTCAGCTTAGAGACTTTACGAGGGTGGATGTGAAATAAAAGCCTCGTATACAGTGCAGGTTAGCAGGCCCAAAGAAATTCATTCAGATTTTAAAATATGATATTGCTTTTGAACTACATCTGTGTAAGTACTTTTCATTGTGGTAAATATTCAATAGCAGCCTTATGCTCCTGATCATTTATTGCACCACTAATGGAAACTGAAGAATGTTTGAGCATACTTTTCATGGTTACAATCAGTGTTCTATCGTGCTGCTGTTCTTAATATTCAGGTTAGTTTAGAAAATATACAACTTGAAAGTAAATATTGCATGTTATTTCAGCTCATGGATGGATCAATTTATTTATTTTAAACACAATATTCACAGATAATAAAAATATGTATTATTTCCTTCCAAATCCAAGCATATTCTAAATGAACACACTATCAGCTAACTGTCTCTCTTCCCTTACCTCTAACATACCCCTTCACTAACTGTGTATCCCTTTTATGCCCTTATGCCAGAGCACATCACTTAGCCCTCGGTTTTTATTCCCAGGCCCGGCCAGGCACACTTCTTTTCCTATTTAAATTCTCCCAGTCTTCTATGAAAAATATAAACTTCCATTCCCAGTAATATTCTCACTTAATCCAAAATACCATCTGGAAGTAATAGGGGCAGAAAATAAGCATACCGATGAAAAGGGAAGGCCTGGAATAAACCTTCCAACTATTTAGTCAATTAATGCAAGTTCCTCATTGGGGCCCATAGATATCAATAGCGGTGGAGTTGGATTGTCAGCACTACCACAGCATTTCCATTTTGCACAGCTTTGGGTTACCTCTAGAGACTATGAAAGTATTCTGAGGCTTAAATATCTGGATTTTGGGAAATAAAAGAATAAGGGTGTTTTGGATTGTCCTTAAAGATATTCCCATAAACAAACCCCCTCTAAAGTCTCATTCCAACCTCAAAGCAAAACATCATTAGGTGATGTTTTATATTGATTTTGCAGTGAAAATATTTCAAGCACAATGTTTTGCAATAGGATGATAACAGTACAAAGCATGATAGGTAAGTTGGGTGAGTGAGGTGTGGCATTAAGAAACTATTGTGTAATGATTGTACTACTGCACATCGACACCAACTATATTGTGGCATGCTAATATCGAGTACAGAATATTAAGGGACAAAATATTGAAGGTAAGTGCATATAGGGAAGTATAGATTCACTCTTCCTGGCTTCACATCTACATACCTTGAAGATATAAGCACTGTGTAGGCACATACATGTGGAGTTAGGTATAGAAAATCTAGACTTACTCACCTGTTGAAATTGTTTTCGATATTCTGTCCTTGATATGGTGTCCCATCGATATTGTGGATTCGATATTCAGGGGGCACACCTTGTGTAACCAAATTAACAATGAAGACAGACACTGATCAAAATATTATATCCAACAAATAAACAATCAGAAATCAACATAGTTATAGCACTTGGTCGCTGCGAGTCTGTAGTCAGTGTACTAGCTGATGACTCTTTGTGGGTAGATTTATTTGCCCGCAATAATGACAAGATTTCCAGCACAAGAAACAGACCATGAGCTTCAAAGGCTCTTTGACTGGGAGCCTACCTAGGCCCTCACGGTCTTGTGACAGATGCTTGAATAAATAACAAACTAATTTGGACATGTGTTTTTTCTAAATTGAATTGAGGCACAGTTAAACGCACAGCTTAGCAGTAGCATGGTATAGTAAAGACCACAGCTTTAATTAATAGAATATTATACAGTATAGTCAATAAAGGTGTAGCCTGTCACGTCCCGCAAGAACACAGGCACAAATTGGTTATGCCACCCCAATAGGTTGGTACTCAGTATTACACTGCAGAAAAAGAGGGGTGAAAAAAGGGTTCCATAACGCTCACTTGAGAATTACTGCAAAATATTTAGACACAGTAAATACGGTGCACAAGAGGGAAGAATGTTCACCCAACATTCACAAATTAGAGCCCCACTCGAGATTCCATGTAAATCTATGTACACCCATATGGCACACGCAATGATGGAGTCTCCAATAGATGTTGTTCCTCCAGTCTTGTTCTTTACAAGCACTTTATTGCATTCAAAATGCTTCTTCAAAGTGCTTGTAAAGAACAAGATGGAAGGAACAACATCTATTGAAGATTACATTATTACTAAAAACTGTTACATATATGAATTTGCTTGTGCCATATGGGTGTATATAGTTGGTACTCTGTATGTTTGTTGTGAGGGGGGTATGGAGTTGATTAGTGTTAAACTCACATTGTTTATGTATGATGCGGAATGAATCGAACCACATCACTGGCTCAGTAACACATTGGTTTAGATTGCAGGAGCAACTTATCCCTTTAGGATTGGCCGAGCAGCATTGGATGTGGTTGGGTCCTTGGTTTCTGGAGGTGAGACTATAAAAAGGCCACCCTCTGTAACCATGACGCTTGGTTTCGTTTCCGGGAAGGATTCTTGCTATTTGCTTTGTTGAACCTAATCTTGGCTACCTTCATTCACGTTCATCCTACTGCCTTGGTTCCAGTGGAAATCTGGATGTAACTGTGCCTCCTTTGATTATCTGTTTCCCCCACGGTGTCTCTGGAACCACATTCTCTTCGTCCAGGATTCAAGTCTGCTGCTTATTGCCTTCGTGGTGAATTTTCCTAATGCTGGACCCTCTTGTTCTCTTCTTACCCAGGACACCAGGACACGTAACACTGTTCATTTGTTGTCTCCTTTTTTCCCTATATCCTGACCAGTGCACTGTATCCTATTCCCATATATATTTGGAACTATTTGTCCTTCCTGGTTTTTACCTCCAAGGATTCTCTTTTTGCTTCCTGTCTATTTTTGAAATTCTGATTGTCAGGGACTACTATATTGCTTTCTCCATTGACTACCGTTTGCCCTCCTTTGAGATAGGGGCTTTGGTTTACTCTACGTCCTCCTATGAGGATAACAGGAGACGTGTGTGGACAGTGCTCCTGTGGAATAATGGGAGCCATTCCTGTGTGGTATTATGTTTCAAATCATCATGGTTCCTCCTGAGTGCCTGCATACTGAGCTTTTGATGAGAAGACTACTTTTGGGTATCTATGAATGCACCAGAGATTTTGTCCTAGAATGAATGTGTTGTGCTCTGTTCGTTCCTATTCATCTTGTCTTCCTCTTTTATCTTAAAGGAGGCTCTCTTGAAATTCTTCCCTGATGTGAGGGATATTGGCCAGGGAATAACCCCCATCTTGGACACCTACCTTGAGTGAGCTACTGCACGGCACAGAGAATCCTTTCCTTGTTTTCCCTATTTTTTCCCCTTTCCCCCAGTGTTTTACCGCTCACAGCTGTTGTCTCAGTCAGTGTGAAGGGTTAAACACTCAGCAAGTGTACGGCCTATCTCCATTTCCGCAGCACCTGGTTTTCAGGTGAGTGGACCTTCAACATAACTTTTTAAAGGTTGCACAAATGATAATGAGGTGTTAAGGTACAACAGCTACCTGATAATTAAAGGAGCGTTGTACATAGAGTAAAATAGGAATGGTCAAAGCTGAGCATTGTGGGGCACTAATCGATAGTAATGTAGGTGATAATAAGTTTAAATCATAGGCTAATGAAAAAAGTGGTTAGAAGTGTAAGATGTTTTAGGTCTAGGTTTGTAATGACTAGTGTGCTAAGGGATGACAGAAATGAAGGGGCGTTCAACAGTGTTGGACACTGCAGATCAGGGACAATTAGGATGAATAAGGGCTGATTGTGATTGGTTGAGATGTTGAAGTTGATTTAATGTATGCGCCCAGTTAACCCTAAACTAAAGGAATTGAAAGCAAGATAGAGCACATGGAGTTGGTTGTTAGAGAATACACATACGGTTAAACCTTTAAATATTAGGGGGCATATTGATTAAAAGTTGCTTTGCCTTTGCACCAAGCAAAGGGGCGCAAGAGGTACGCAACTTATAAGTAAGATTTATCAAGCCACACAAGGCCACCTTTCGTGTCCCTGCGTGGTTCGGTAAATCTAGAGTAATGCAGTGCAGCGCAAATTGCCATGGTGGCATTACTATGCCCTAGGGAGGCATTCCATGGGTGGAGCGTGGGTGTTCCCACACATTCACCCATGTATTTGGCACATTCCCAGATTTAACATTACTGGTAAACCTGCAAATGCATCAAAATACTATGCCTCGCCAGGTGAGGAGTAACAAGTAGAAATATTTTTATTTCTCCTTGCTACATCCTCTTTCTATGTGTGTTGCATTCCGTAGCCACATTGATAGAGAAAAATGCCTATCTGAATTGTTTTTGTGCAAGAAGGTCTCCCTTCCTGCACAAACTCAACCCTGCTTACAACTCAGGCAGCCTTGCACCATGGTGCAAGGGTGCCCGTGTTGGCGCTAGGCAGCACATTATGCACCAGCACAGGGAAAAGACAGGAATACGCCATCTAATGTTAAGTATGGTTCATTCCTGCCCTTTTCCATTCACGCAGCACAGTGCAGCAAGACGGCTTGCTCTGCTGCGGTGCATGATTTCTTATCAAATATGCCCCTAGGCCTTTTGGACAAGAGCAGGAGTTGGACAATGGTTGGAAGAATAGGAAAGATATGTTGCTTGTGGTTGTGTTTAGTACAAATTCAGCAGAAGATTCAATGCACTGGGGAGTGAGAGATGTGTGCAGTGAAGAGAGTAAGCTTTTGAGGATATGAAGTGAAGGGATGAGATTTTAAAATATGTTGAGTTGGCATTACATAATGTCAGAAATACTCTGCCCAGAATTTTTGTTTTATATTCCCCATCAAGGGAATATAGGCACGAGACATCTTATCAATTTAAAATCACTAATTTAGGCTTAACTAATCATGTGATGAAATACCATAAAATCACAATGACACATAACTTAAGTACATGAAGCCATTATACTTTACTTACCTCATAGTTCTTGTATGTTGTTCAAACAATGGGAACATAAATGATCATGATATAGTAAGTCATCTACTGCACTCGTTGAGACCTATGACAATGGGGCATGTGTAGTGACCCCCTTTGTGATGATCCATACCCATAGATGCTGTAGTAAAACATGTCCAACATGTATCATCAGTGCCACATACGTAGTACATGACAACACAGACAATTGGACTGAAGCAACTTCTTCTCTCCATCTCTCTCTTCCCCTCAGTGGTAAGAGGAAGTTTTGGAGGATACATCAAAGCAGGGCTAGGGGTTGAAGGGAGAAGGGGAGATAAAGGATGAGAATGAATGTTGCTTGGATTTACCTGAAATAAAAGAAAAGACAAGAGGCGTTTGGCAAAACAGGAACTAATTGGTTTAATTAAACGCAGCAGCCGGGAGAGTCTCAACGCAGTGTGTCCGAAGAAAGGCTCTCGTTGTACAAAGTTTCGGCACTATATACATCTAATGAGGTACAATATAACAATTCTACTTTCTTGAAAAAGCATCTCAATCGTAAAGTAACATGTTTGTGCATCTGATAAGAACACAGATGGCTCTTGACCTCAGGGAGAGCAAGTGCGAGCCAGTGTGTATGTGTCCAGATGTCTGGTGTGGGGAGGGTGTGATCACTATGTGTGGTGTGCATGTTGTGTCCGGATTGGCTGAGTGTCCCTATCTACATTTGGCATCCAGCTTTGTGGTATTTGTGGGGAACGCGCATTGGTATTGCCGTTGTCAGGCCTACATATATCATGCATATTCATTGACATCATATTCACCCATTCCAACACGAAGATTATCCTGCATATGAACAATATTATATATTATGTGATCTATAGTCTAAGGTGTATGTCAAATGGTCTATGACCTGATTGCATTTGCTGCATTGCACACATACATGGATCAATTATGTTTTTCATATTATTATAGTGTGCCTTTTGTTCATATATATGCACAACTACACACATATACACAACATATGTCTGGTTTAAATCTAGGCACAGTGCTGCTTTGGCATATATACAAGCATATAAGTCTAGACAAATTCCTATGATATTTTTCTCATGACCCATTCAAATCAGAAGGACACCTCATGGTGCTCTACAAGAGGCCTACAAATAGGATGTAATGCTCTGTTTCAAGCAGAGCAGACATTCATGCTTGCTAGGGAACATCATCATTCCAAGGACACAGGGCCTAACATGGCATGCCACAAACAGTGGGATGTGCTTGCTGATGGGTGCTATGCTTTGGTGTCAGGTGGGTAATTGATCTACTTCATCTCTCACAATGGCAGACATTTTAGCTGCTAATTATTAGTAGCAGACACTAAGGCCCCGATTATGAGTCTGGTGGTCTTGGCAGTGTTGGGGCGGTCAGGAGTCATCAGTATGCTTGGCGGGACAAGCATATTATGAGTTTCCTCTCCGCCGGCGGTGTCATGGAGGTTACTCCTCCGCATGGATATGCACACAGGGGAGCACGACCCGGCACCGCACCTCTAAAGTCATAATTGGGCCCTTAGTAGGAAAAAAATTCAAGTAATATCTTCTTAGCTTTCTACTTAATCCTTTCATTCGTTAAGTTTCCATTGCACAAGTGGAATATTTGTTACTGTTGTTTTGCAGATATTTTGCACTTATTTGGCTTCCAAACACGTCTCTAAAAACATTTTCATGTCTTTTGTGTGTGCTGATTAAGAGTGTTACGTTTTCCTGAGCAAAACATGGTCAATTCCATATGGCACTACAGCAATACATTATATTGTATATACTACACCTCCCAGGTGAGGCGTAACAAGAATAAATATCTCCCTATATATAACATAATCTTCTTCATTCTTCACCTCCTCTTATCCATTCAACCCGCCCCCCTCATGTGAATGTGGTCAGTGGCCACCTTGCTGCCAAAGTTATTGTTCTTCACCTGTGCCCTCCAATCCTTTTGAGCACATGTAAGAAAACTATTTTTTGTTAGGGCTTTATTGAAAGCCAATTTTAGCGCAGAGTAAATATAAACATGTTGTTGCAGATATATGAACAATAGTAGTGAGTAATAGCAAACAGCATATAAAACATTTTATTTACAGGATCCCTACACGTCTAACCTTAGCTAATAAACACAGCAGTATCAAAAGTCTGCATTGTATGAGGATTATGTATTTAGATGCTGTTGATGTTGAACTTCCTTTAGATTTTCTAGTCTTCAGCCTGGCTGCAATACAAAGCTAAATAGTGTGCATGTGGTCGCATTTACAATTGAATAATAGCCTGAGTGCAGTTACATGGAGGACTGCGATGCGTGTCCGGGAATCCAAAGATTCACACTATCTTGATGAGAGGGTTGTGAATTACCATTTTGTATTATTTGAGGTATTATTTTGGGAATATTCAAATGTTATTCATGATGTAAAGTGAAAATAAAAGCATGAGAATGCGCTTGTATATTAATTTTAAAGCCACTGTGCCTCTCTCTAAGCATCAAACATTCACGTGAAAATTTGAATATATGACCATATGAGCTAGAAGCATGCTGTCAGAATTTACAATAGATATAACACGTTGTACAATAACATTCATAACTGCATGTAAGCTTATCAATGTTTTTAACCAAATAATGACTTGTAGGGCAATAGGCCAAAATGATCAACTGAGTGAATGAACATTCTAGGTGGCTCCTAATTGGTTCATAAGACATGACAAGCGGAAAGATTGAGGGGAATTCTAAAATCTAACCAATTTGTCTCAGGGGGATTTGTCTGTTGCTAATGCTGTTGTTTCCGGGTAAGCACGGGACAGGTACACAGGACCCCTGTTTGTTTTCTCCACTCTAAATGCTAAGACCATATACTTGTGCTTTCTGCAAACCAAGACAGATCTATCAAGTGTGCTCAAGATTGATTGGTAACATGACAGGAGAAAGATTATAAGGAGATGCACAATTCTTCCTCTTTTGAAGAGGAGGCTATTTATCTCAGGAATCACGCACAAGTGGTTTACAGATGCTGGAAGATCAGTGGTGTAGTTGCTGTTCCTAACCAGGAAGAAACAATGATGTCTGTCAATCAGACTGATAAGGCACCATAGCAAGAGCTGACATCTCTCCTCTCCCCTCCTCCTACAGGCAGTGCTTTCTCATAAGTAGACCAGTGACCAGAGGCACCACTCAGGACTCTCCAGTCCCGCCAACACCATTTACCCAGTTCTCTGGGAACCAATGAGAGAACCCAGCTTCTACACTGGCATCCAGGAGATATGTCGGGTACACAGGGTGCCAGCAAGGACTGCTTAGGCAGTGTTTTGCAAAGAGGAAGTTAAAGTGTGTCCAAGCATGCAGCTGATAACAAAAAAAAAATAAGCATTTTAATGGTATTCCACCATGTGAGGAAAATATGGCCTTAGGACAGCAGATCGGCCCATAAGCCTTTTCAAGCGCTAAGAAAAAAATGCCTATTGATCCTTGTAGTGCCCCAGGAAAGCAGGGGCACCGCAAATCAACATAAACTTGTGCTGGGGGCTCCAGTGAGCAGAGTAGCCCCATCGAAGGGCCTGATTTATGAGTTTTCAATTCGCAAAAAGTGGTTGCACAATGTGAACTGACTTTTTGCAATTGGAAAGAAATTTTGCAAACCCACTGATGGACCTGGCCCTTTCTTTAGGGTGATCCTCAATTTTTTTGACTTCCTCCTCCTATTTCTGTTGCTTTTAGGACTCTGGGCACTTTACCACTGCTAATCAGCGCCAAAGTACATGTGCTCTCCCCATAAAACATGGTATGATTGGTTTACATCTGTTTGGTATATTTAATTTATGTATAAATCCTTTGTACAGTGGTATTTTATATACCCAGGGTCTGTAAAATAAATGCTACTAGTGGGCCTGCAGCACTGTTTGTGTCACCCACAGACGTAGCCCTACAAATCTGTCTCAGGCCTGACACTGCAAGGCCTGCGTGTGCAGTTTACTTTCACTTTAACTTGGCATTTAAAACTAATTGTCAAGCCTTAAACTCCCCTTTTATTACACATAGGTCACCCCTAAGGTAGGCCTTAGGTATCCATATGGGCACAGTGCTGTATAAATAAAAGGTAGGACATGAGCCTTATTGTGTGTCATGTCCTAGTGGTGACAAACAGCCTATTTATTTTCTCACTGCTGTGAGGCCAACTCCTCTTACAGGCTAGCATTGGTAATTCCCTTACATATATTTAAGTGGTAATTTCTGATCTGAAATTAGTAGCATTGCCATGTTTGGTATGTTTAGAATGGAAGTGATAAATCCTGCTTACTGGTGCAGTTGGATTTTACATTACTATTTTAGAAATGCCACTTTTAGAAAGTGGGCATTTCTCTGTGGTTATAACTCATTGTGTTTTGCAGCCTGACTCCAATCCACGTCTGAGCCTAGGTGACAGATAAATTTTGTGCATACTTTCCAGACAGCCATCACACAGGGAGGGCTGGGTGTGACAGGATTACATCTGCATTCATCTGCATACTGATGGTCTTTCTGGGCTGCGAGAGGGAGAGGGCATTCACACTTTACATTTGTATAGGTTGTGCCTGCCCTCAGGCAAAGGGCTAATTTACCCCCTACTGACATCTGGAGCATGAGCTGGGGTGAAAGGGAGTGTTGTGCACTTTTAAGGTTTCTTTTGAAGGACAGGGACTCTGACCCAATGGTTTTTAGACATTTTTGGGACTAGTAACCAGCGAATGCTGACTCTACATCTGCACATTGCCAGAAGGCATTGCTGTGCTGCCAGGAGGGACTGCCCCTTTGCTAACTGCTTTGCTGTGTTGGCTTGCTGTGTGCTGTACTGCAGGGGGGACTGCCATTCTGCTACCTGCCTTTTGTTTCTGGCCTGCTGCCTGCTGCCTACTGCTGTGCTAGGACCGCAAGTGTTCTCCAAGGGCTTGTTGGCTTGCCCCCTGTTGTTGGGAGATCTCAGGGACATCAACGATCTCCGAGCGAAGCGCTCTTTGTTTCAAGTAAAGTGCTTCCAACTCAACCTCCACGCAAGGAGATCAGCTGTTCACTGACGCTCTCGGGTATACATTTTATAAATGCCAGAGGAGCAGTGCTCTTCCGCTTCCTGCGAGCACTCCACTGCCGGCATCAGTGGTGTGCACAGACTCGTGTGCTGATCCTACCTGGGGGATCAGCTGGTCATTTGCCGATCCGCAGTGAGCATTCCTAGAACACGCTAAGCTTACCTGATCTCAGCTCACCGAACGGCGATCACAGACTTAACTTTCAAGGTAATGTGGCAGCTGCCAACGTGCACCATTGCGTGCTCAACTTCCCTGCTTGGGGAGCTTGGGGTCATTGCTGAGGTGATGGAAGCTGCCCCGCGTTCGTAAGTGGGCAGCTCTGTTATGGTGTTAGTAATAGTGGTCTGAGAGGCCCCAGAGGGCTTGGGGCACACTGCACCCTCAGGGTGGCTTTATTGCTGCAGAAGGATGCCTCAGTCAGCAGCTGCACTGCACGCTTGCGTGGAGTTGCAATGCTCATTTTTTCATGTTGGAAATCCAGTGAGGTCGCCCGCTGAATCTTACCATGTTGTGCCTTCCTCCCTTGTTGTGACATACCTTGGAGGCTCTGGACTTGTTGTTTCGGAGGCTCTGGATCTGGTTGGCAGAATGGGATCTTCCCTCAATGGAGGTCCTAATCTTGATTTCCCCCGACACTGGATTACTGTAATAAACATAGTAGGAATGCAGGTGTCCCTGTGCCCTACGTTTGGAGCCTAATTACCGTTTAATGATTAACAGGAACACAGGTGCGCTGTGCCCTATAGTTTCTGGTGATATATGGTGACTCATGTCTTTTCTTGCTCATTCTGCTGCATTTCATGCCCTGATATTATAATGCATGTTGTTTTCATTCTTGCATTGACAGTAGATAACGAGTACTATTTCGGTAATTGCATAATATGCTCAGTATTTATGATTCATGTCATTTTGGTCTACTGTTATGAATAATGTACCATATATATTTCTATCTATTGCTGTGTGAATTCTCTTTTGTGGAGTGTTCATTGTGTTTCTGTGTGAATGTGTTGCACCAACGCTTTACACATTGCCTCTGATGATAAGCCTGCCTGCTTTGCGGCAACCTACCAGAGGGTGAACACTGGTTATCTTTGGTATGTAAATTACTTGCCCTGACTAGAGTGGTGGGTTCTGCCTGGCTTAGGTGCATATCCTTGCCTTCCAGAAACCCCATGTCTAACACCCACCAATGTACTATTAGGACAATTCACAAAATTCTGAATCGTAGTGTGTCGCAATTTGACCTACCTGATTAATATACATAAGGCAGTTCGCAAATGGTGACCCAATACAATTGTCTAGAGTCACAGGCATAGTAACTTGCTGGGGTCAGCAGACCACCATGTCTGTGATTGCTTTTAAATAAAACAATCTTTGCTTTTAATGCAGCCCGTTTTCTTAAAAGAAAAATTAAAACGTAATCAAACCTTTTTCAGGACCACTGGGGACTCTTTAAAAAATTCTGTCAACATTTTCAAAGAGGACTGAGTCCCTGGGGGACCCTTTGCGGTTTGCAAATGGCTGACCATCAATTAGGAATGGGTGGCAAAATATTCATTTTTTGCAACTGGATTTTCTGTTGCAGACCATTAAAATATCTCTTAAGGAATCGATATTTTGAAAGGACGCCCTTAGCACACCTTTCCAAATAGCGATTCCTTAATGTTTACTTCATTTAACAGTTCAGAAAACCTTTTCTTAATCGTTAATTGGGTTTAGCAGATTAAACATAGTGTTGTAGCAGTCACAAACTCTCAGATTGACCAAATCTGAGGGTTTGTGACTTTTAAAACATTCTGTAAATCCGGACATTGGCCTCCTAGGGCAATTAATTTATGACCTTATATTGCTTTTGGAATACTATCAAGTGTTTCGGTGGCTAGGATTTTCAGTTGTTTGGTTCTGGGGTGCAGGACTTTTGCCTAAGATCTTAAGGCTGTTTTGAAACAGTATTAAAGTATAAGAAAGACTCATGAACATACAAAATAATAAATGATTAATGTTTTATTGGAAACAAATTGCTACATATTGTACTGAAAGTTGTTGGAAGATGGTACCACCCTGCAGAGTTTCAGAACTGTTTGTACTGGGGTTTGATTACACATACCTGCTTTTATTGTTCTGGTTCAGTTGGCCCAACTTTTAATGATTGCACTCCATTATAATGTGTTCAGCATATGTAGGGGGATATTAGAATTCAGGGCTTCGCTGTTGCGCAAACCCTTAAAAGTGCCTCCTGTGCTAGGGATAGAGGCTGTATTTAGGGTTTGCTTGGTCTATGGGACCTTTATTAATGTGCACCCACTGATATCTGCTCCAAAAATTGTGTGATTGGGTCACCAAGAAGAGTTTAATAACTTTTCATCAGTCCTGTTTTCTTACCCGTTACTCTAACCTCAATAACATTACAATTTAGACAATATTGGCTCAGAATGCCATTGAAAGACAGCACTCATTGTATGTTTGCTATATAGATTACTGCATGGCATTTGACACAGTCAACCGTTCTCTCTTGTGGTCCCATTCGCTAAACTGGGGAATCGACTAATCTCTTCTCCATCTTATTAAGGCGTTTCACAGATTAAATTATCAGAATGAAATTCTTTCTCACCAACAATTTATACCCAAAATGGTTTAAAGCGGGGATGCAAATTGGCCCCTCTTTTGTTTACCCTTTATATTTATGATCTTCATAGTTATCTGGATCATGCAGAAAGTATACCACCAAAATTATGGAAACATCCAATAACATACTTGGCCTATGCAAGCGTTTTGGTAATTTTTTCACAAACTGCAAGAAGTCTTCAAATTCAATTTTCAAGACTCCACAAATTTAATGAGAATAATTATTTTCTCTGTCAATGAAGCAAAAATAAAAGTAATGTGCTCCGGAAATAAAATCAACAAAAAATATCGAGAAACAAGTTGATAAAGTAAGAACCACTGAGTATCTTGGTAGGGACACAGAAGATAAATTAAAATGGAGTTTGCATTTTCGATCAAACAGACAGAAAGTTGGGGCCAGATGTACAACCGTCTGTTTTTGTGAGTAGCAAGTTGCATTTTTTAGCGACTTGCAATTTGCGAGTCAAAAAAACCTGATGTACAACATTTTCTGAGACACTTTGCGATTCTCAAATGGGTCGCAAGGGACCTGACTCATTAGTATTCATGAAGCAGGCCGTAATTTGCATCCCATTGGAAATGGTCAGCACTCACAGGGATGGTGGCCTTCTGGAGTCAGCAGACCACCATGTATGTGACAACTTTTTGAAATAAAGCAGTTTTTGAAAAAAATGCAGCCCATTTTCCTAAAAGGGAAAACGAGATGTATTTCAAAAATAAAAATGAAAAGCTTTCCTTTCATTTTTTTAATAGGGGGCAGTGGTCCGTGGGACAACTGCCTGCTCGGAAATGTTTTTTGATTCCAAATTCACAAAGAGAAAGCAGTCCCTTGGGGACCCCTTCCCATTTGTGAATGGCTTTACCACCAGATGGTAATCTGCAAATGTTTTGCAGCTGCAAAACATTCATACATTCCAGTGTGACTCGCTATTAGAAAAGGACTTCTACATGCCACTTCCAAATAGCGACCCGCAAATCTTATTTTACCGTCGCAAATGGCCCATGAGCCATTTGTGACCAGTAAAATGCGTCGTACATCTAGCCCTTGGAGTAGTAAGGTGCACAAGAATCTAGAAAGGAAGATTTAATGGAAAATTAACTCCATCACTGCTGTATGGATCACAGATCTTTATTTCAAAATCTTTTTTTATCATGAATATCATATACATGTAAGTGACACAATCCATGTTCAAACTTTAGCAAGCAACTCCACAAAGTATGTTACATCTCAAACTGGGTATTACATCACTTCAAGTAATCCATACGGCTGCAACATTGAATCATGCATGAGACTGCAGCAGAGCCGACACAGATTTCATCAAGCGGCTCATTTTTGAAGCGCTAAATACTAATATGGATACAAAGGGCAGTCTGAACCTTTTGACAATATAAGATTTACTGGAGGCACAAGAACTTCCCCCGTTAACAATTCTTAGTGGTATGTCCAAGGACATTTGGAAGAGACAAATAAAGAACTCTCTATTGGTCAATAGCCAGTAGGAAGAACTTCTAGCATCACTGAAATACAAACGTGTAGATTTGCTTTTAGATTCTTATGTCACAGTAAGACAACCATACATTACTTCAAAACTGGAAGGTCATGTAAAACTGAAAATTTTGAGATTTAGATTAATGTACATTCCAATTTCCCAATTTGAGGGATCTTGGAATACATCCTGCCCTGGTTTATTGGGATGTAGACTTTGTGGTTATAAGGAAGAGTTGATAAGACATATCATTTGCTTGTGCCCAAAGCTCTTGGCCATTCAGAAGAAATATTTTAGAGAAAATAGCGGAAATACAATAGAAGAACAATAGAAGAGGCTGTTAATGTAATTGTAATGCTCACAGCAGCTCCTTTATTGGCAACTTAATGGAATTCTTTGATCTAACTTATTCATATTTTAAACAAGTTCAACAGAGTAGGTTGCATAATTTTTCAATTCTTGTAAACAACAAACTGCTTTTTATATTGTATTGTACTTGTTTTTATAAGTGGGGTGTGAATAATAGAAGCAGCTGTAAATTTTAGTTTTAAATGTTTATGTAATTCTTTTATTTGTCAATTTTTCTAATTTTTTGATTAATTATATTTTTTATCTTAAATAAGATAAACAGAGGTGATTGTCTAATCTACTAGTTGATGTAAGCACTTGTTCACTATTTATTTGTGTTGCATCATAATTTTCTAACAAGATATTAGATTTTCGGATTTATTGTGATCAATGATTTATACAATAAAGTTATATTACTACTACTTTATTTAATGTGCACCCCCTCATGGTTGTGAGGTTTTTAATGGGTGTCACTATAGGCATTTCAGCCTGTCATCGTGTATAATATTTCATAGTATGCGTAAGAAAGTACTTTTCCTCTTCTGTAAGAAAGAACACTGACTGGACAGTGACTTATTTGGTGTTTATTGTTGCATTCCTGAGAGCTGCATTGCTACCCCACAGCACTTCCCCTGAGTAATCCTCAGACTGCTCTGCTTCACTCTGTTAGTGTCAGGTGCTATAAAATGGGGACTTGGTTCACAGTAAAAGGGACATTTAGCCTTATTATTTTTGAAGGGTCCTCATCCTTCCCAACTAATAAGCAACTTTCTTATAGGTATTAATACTTGGGAAATTCTAACATTCCTACTTTCTCCCACAATTGTGTTGTTTCTTAACCTATCACATTACTTTCAAATATTGCAACAAAAATCTTGATTGGTTTGCATGTTTGCATTGGTTCTTGATTGAATTCAAACCTTAATCCTTCCTACACCTCTAAGATATATGAGTCGTATAATTTCACTCCACTTTCAAAGAAACCAATGTAGAATGCATAATATGTTTGTATGTAAAAACTAGAGTTACTTTCAGAACTCAATTAATTTCTTCTTAATCTCTGCCAGATTGACTACAGGATTATCTTCCTCTAGCACTGGTAAACTGATCTTCAACAGTTCAGGAAAATAAATAACTATTTTTTATCAATGTCTGTATCCTTCGATTCAATTTTAATTTGAGATACCAGAAAGTACATTACACAAATTGTTGCATACTTTTTGTTAAACTCTATGCATGAATATAACTGTGATTTTCCCGTCACTACCCTCAACTCTATCCCAAACTAAGATAGCAATATATAAAGCACCTTCCGATGCAATCCTATAAGCTTGGTTCTGTGTTAGATTTGAATATAGCATTGGTAGAACTAGGAATTAAAATAGCACTTGAACAAGGCTCCTCTACTGTCATTTTGTGTTTTTTTCTGGCTTATCTGAAGAACAACAAGATGGAGATTAGTACATTTGTGATTGACATTACATTTCCACACCTGGGCTCCAATTGTTTCATGTCACACAAATCTTAAATGGCTTATGTCTGCAGATTACTTGGCACATTCCCTTTTTAGTACTTTCTTTGCAGATGTATGCGTTTTCTTGTGGAGGATGATCTATATGGCTGTCTATCAATAGTCCATGTCCAGTACAGTAAGAGTGGTGCTGTGTTGGATGTTGTTTTTTTCCTTCAGTTCCATTCAGAAGGAAGGGTGTTTTATTGTGACCGATCAGGTTAACCTATATGACTGTGAGGTAAGGCTATCACTGAGAATGAGAAGTTCATTTGACCCTCTGCCTGCTCAGTGTCAGCTGTATCAGTGTATCCATCTGTTTGGGATCTCAATAGAATTTGTGCTCTATGGGATGTGACTGTACTTTCCTGGGTTTTAGTGGAGAGTTGTGTGAGCAGGTTTGCATAGTAAATGGAAATGCAGTACACATTGAAAGAGGCAGTAACAAGGAGAAAAAAAAATATTTCTCCTTGTTACGCCTCACCTGGGGAGGTGTAGCTTTATGACGCATTCCGAGGTCTACCAGGAATGGTAAATCTAGGGAATGCGCCAAAATCCATGCGTGGATGTGTGGGAACACCTACGCTACACTCATGGACTGCCTCCCTGGGGCAGAGTAACACAACGCAATGATCGGCACTGCGTCGCGTTACTCTAGATTTTTCAAACCACGCAAGGTGGCCTTGCGTAGCTTGATAAATCTTACTCAGTAGTTGCATCACCCTTGCGCCTCATTGCGTGGCACAAGGGCAAAGCAACTATTTGATTAATCTGGCCCTAAATGTTTATGATGTGGCTGTGATGATGAGAATATTCCATGTAATGTTATTTTGTACATTGGGGTCATACTTTATGACCCCAATCTAATCCGAGTGAGACAATTATGCCTGCATGTAGTGTTATGTGGTACATTGGGGGCATATTTTATGACCCTCCAATCCGAGTGAGACAATAATCCCTGCAGAGTGCTCTGTAGAGGGGTCAGGTCTCACCACCCTATGCCTATCTTTTTTAAGCTATGTCAATTTAGTCTAGCTACAGTTTGCATCAGTAAGCTATGGGATAGATGGATGGAAGTAGACAGATATCACTAATAGGTGTGCATCTGCCCAGGGTGATCGTTTTGTTACATGGCATAGATCAGATATCTGTAACCAGTGGGGGATAGCTCCTCAGTCTGTGTCACCTGCAGGGTTGCTCTGCTGTCTGTGACAAGTGAGGGATAGCACTGCAGTCTGCACAGAGAAAAGATCAGACATTGGTTCCAGAGAAGAACAAGCACAACACCATAGAGGATGATCAGGCAAATCCAAACTACAGATTTGATAAGATAATAGTATAGCAAGAAAAATAAACAAGGAGTTTTGCAGATGTGGATGACTTGGTTAATGAAACGTCAAACAAAATTGGAGACCTTTGAAAGAGTATGTTATTCTATTAGAGATAGAAAATGTATTTTTGCTGAAAAGTGGAACAATTTGTAGAATATTGCCATTACAAAGTAAGATGGAATTAATTATTTAAATAGCTTTGAGGCTTTGAATAGCTGAAAAAATATGATTTCTCATTTGAAACTGATATTTGTTTATCCTGAATAAAGATCATATTTTATATTAGTTATGGTGTATGTAAGTATATCTCTAATACTTTGAAATGAGTGCTTTTGAAAATGAGGGATACCTGTGCTGACTGTAGCAATTGAAGGGTAGTTCTGCTGTTTGTGATACATGAGAGATGTGAGAAAGCTTACTTTTCTGCACTCAGCTGGAGTGCTGATTGTAAAGCTGTCTCTCTAATCAGATGCCAGTGGATATTTAGCCCCTTGATGCTGTCTTTGGATAAGTGTGAGGTTATTTCCCACCCTAGGGTTGGTATGCTCGCAGAAGTTAAAGGTCACTAGTGGGCTGCAGCACCTAATGTGCCACCCACTGGTCTGATAATGCATATGTGACTGCAGGCCTGCTATATTTAGCCTGGCTTTGCAAGCTTTAACTGCAAAAAAACGATATAATCCCTTTTGAAAGGTTTACACCTTCCATTTAATTCACAATAAGTCACCCCTGAGGAGGCCTTACTGTCCATAAGGCATGGTGCATTGTATTTAAAAGAAGGACATCTTGAGGTGTAATGTTAAACATGTCCTTATAGTGAAAAAAAACCTCAAAGCTATTACCACTATAGGAGGGTTAGCTATTCAAGAGGAAATAATTAGGATATAAGATTAACATTTAATAATGTTATCTTTGGCTGGAAAACACCTACAAAGTTCATTATTGGACTTTTTAAAATATTTATTACAAGACCAATTCATTGGTAAAGTAGGAATTGTAATAAATATTTTAGAACAGATACTTTTAGTTGGTCATCTGCCGAGGCAGTGAAATGGAGGCTCTATGTTTCGCAGATTGACTTAACTGCAGGGACACATATTTCAGATTCACAATCACCACCAATAAGGAATCCATCACATTCTTAGATCTGAGAATCTGGTCACTAGATAACTGCCTGAAAACTGAGATTTATTACAAATCAACGGATATCAACAACTTACTATTATATGATAGTTTTCATCCCAAATAATTAAAATATAATCTACCAGTAGGCCAATCTCTCAGACTGCTAGAAATTGTACAGACAAGAGTACTTATGATGAACATGCTGCGTTATTGACTGGGAAAAAGAGGCCAAGTCTTACCCTCATCACTTGATTAAAAAAGCCAGGAATAGGGCAAGAAATAACCCCAGGGCGTCACTGTTACAGACCTTTGAGAAACCGACGAATGATCGTCTGGTCTGTGTCACTACATTTGGCACACACTCAAATCAAATTAAAAAGCTGATTTCAAAACATTGGAGGATTCCTACATGTGATTCCTTAGACTTTAACAAACCTAGGTTCGCCTTTAAAAAGGAAAATCACTGAGAGGGAACAGAAAAAACACATCAAGATCAACTCCTAGCAAGGGAAATACACAGGATAAACGTATGGGACAGCAAAAGACAACAGCAAGACTCCCAAAGGCTGTATATTTTCAGCCTGTTGACCCCAAACAAACAGGCGGAATTTTGGTCATACATCAACAGGCTCTCAGGGCATGGTCACGATCGGCGCAATGTGGTCGCCAGCCACACATGGATCACCCACGTGACTAATTTGTACTGCTGTGCTCCAATTCAGACTCAACTGCACCATCAAAGTCTCTCTATCTCCACTGGTCTGCCAAATACCTTTCCTCCATCCATTGAAGAAAAATCTGAACCTCTGGTTACAGGGAATCCTCTATCTACTGAAGAAACATCTGAGCATCAGGTCGCAGGGAACCGTGTGACAACAATTCTAAAAAACATCAGAAAGGACGGGGCACCGGGGTCCAACAGCTTACCAGGACACCTCTTCAAAGAAGATTGTGATTTCTGGAGTACCACACTTACGCCGCTCTATCAGTATTGCCTGGCCAATTCAATAGTCCCGGAGACCTGGAAAGGCTCTCTGCTGCAACCCATTCACAAAAAGGGCGACACCGGGGACCCATCGAATTACAGGCTGATCGCCCTCTTGGACATCGAGGCAAAAGGATAATTGACAATTGACAATTGACGTGTTCCATAATATTGCTAAAAGTTACGGGGAATGCTAGTTGGCCGTATGTGATTGAGGGGAGAAGCTTGGCACTTATGACCTTTCTAATGGATTTGGTAGATGGGCTTCTTAGTTTGGAATTCAGTTTGCATAGGGCATACGTCACTGCCTTAGCTTTTGTTTCGATGGAAGCGATGTGTGCAGTAGACTTCCCGTTGCTCATAAGCCAAACCCCCAGGTAGTTATATTTGGTCGCTGTTGCTATTTTCAAGTTGCCCAGTCTCCATTGTTGTCTGAGTTTGTTGGCGTACTTCCCAAATATTACTACCTTTGTCTTTCCCACGTTTGCTCTTAAATCGTTAATGTTGTTATAGTTGCTTAGTGCTACCAGTGATCTTTGCATGCCTGTTTTGGTGTGGTCCAGTAGCACCATATCGTCTGCGTACTGCATTAAAAATAGTCTGGTCGGGCCAATTTTAGGGGGTAAAAGATTGGCATTGGATATTGTTTTGCCGAGGTCCGCCGTGTATAAGTTAAAAAGCAGAGGCGCCAGTACACAGCCTTGTTTTAGCCCTCGGTTTGTTAAAATCTTTTTGGTGGCTGAATTCGTCGTGAGTTTCACCTGTACCCAGGTTCCAGTATAGAGACTGGTTATTGCTTTCAACGCCCGGAATGCCCTGGTACGATTGGAATTCGGGCTAAACAAACAAAGTCACAAGCATTGGGCTTCGATTGTGCGGTTCTATTGAGGGGTATGTGCGGCCCCACCGCACACAATGAAAGCAATCCTAAAAACAATCTTTGTGAAAGGAAACAACCCGTGGACCAAAGCCTTGCACACTGCCTGCACTGAACTGCACCTTGACATGACCAATTGGAAGGACTTTATTCATCAGCCCGGTCCTCTCAAATCTATATTAAAAAAACAAGTCAGACTACTATCCAAGGAAGAGGACATGAAGGAACTGAAGCTCTCCAGCAGTAACATCAGGATACTTGCAAGCTCCTACGAAGACCGACTAAGGCAGCCATATCTTGATGCCGCCCTAAACAAGTCAATTTTAAAGCGAATTTTAGCAGTGAGACTCATGGTGTTGCCAATAAAAGACATCAACTCGCGCTGGAAAGCTTTAGAGGCGGTCAGTACTTGTAGACTCTGTTACCAATATGAGGAATCCATGGCTCATCTGGTTTGCACATGCTACTGTTTGACTCAGGCACGTCGCACTTTACTGAAGCCTTTGTTTTTAAAATACGGAACGCGTACTTGCACAGATGCCATGAAACTTCTTTTTAACTTGGACATCCCAATGGAACTGGCCAGATTTGCGAAATTTGCACATAAGGTGAAAGAACTTTTAGGCAATGTCACGCACGCTGCACTTTATTGAAACCTCTGTGGTTAAAACATCGAACAGGTACCGCACAGACATTTTTGGAACTGGATAGATGAGCGAAAATTTGCACACTAAGTGAAAGAACCTCCAGTCAAAGCCTTAATCAAGGACTAAAACTAATTTAAGGGTTTGACTCTCGTTTTTGGCACTGATTTTATTTGATTTGTACTTTTAAATGCTGTGTTTTTAGATCTATTTTACCTATGTTTTACACATGTATATTAGATCTGTCAAATACGTACCTGCTATAGTCGAAGCAACCAAGTGCCGGAGTAACTTTTCTTGACCTCCTTTGTGACAATTTTTGTTAATTGACACAATAAAATTTATTCATTCATTCATTCATTCATTCACTGAGAAATCTCTTGGTACACAATCAAAATGGCAGAACATTGTGAACTCCAGCATCCACATGATGTGGCGTTGACCTCTAGTTGTTGGCCATTTTCCATGCGGACATTGTAATATCTGTCCCCTGATGAAAGCAACAAGGAATTCGATCTCGGCTTTTAGACACCCTGGATGTTGAGGAAACACACTAATTGTGACAGTACTAATGTGGTGTACATTTTGCTCTGTGCGTGTGGCTTAAAGTATGTGGGCATGACAATAAGGAAGGCAAGAATTCACATCAATGAACACTGATGAACTTTTTGCTGTAAAAAGTAAAGTACTAAATAGATGCATAATTTTGAGTCCACTGGCCATTTTTAAAAAGCTTTTACCTGGTTCGTCATTGAAAAATTCACTCCATCCATAGCAGAACAACAACTGCTCAGATAGGAGCAAAGATGGATCTACAGAATTCCAGGACAACTGCTGGTCTCAACGACAAAATCCCCTAGACACAGTTAACAGCCAGATAAAAAAATTCCACTATGCCTCTAACCTCGGTAGAGCTCAATGGACTCTACGCATTGTTCCTTAAAACATAGAATGAATTTCAGACACCTTAAGTGGTCACACTGCTCCATATCAGAGAGAGATTCTGAGATGTGGTTATTTGTTTCACAGTACATCACAAATTCAGACACAACTGGGAATGACCAGCAGCTCCCCAGATGAATACTATACCTTTGAAATTCATATGATTGTGGGTAATGAGAGTTGGTCTTAGACAGCACCATGCCTATATTGTCTGATCCACAGGAAAGAAAATGTGAATTCCGAGACTTCATTTCCTAGAAACCTGTAGGATGCAGAAAGGGATATTTTATGGAGTGCATAGATTCCGTTACCAGTCCACAACACGCTACATAACCAGACACATCATGTGGAGGTTTAAGGTATCTGAACAGAAGACCAAATCTATGACACACGTATAGATTCACATTTGAGTTTTATCTGGCTTCAATCAGCCCTGTGCTCATGTGATATCAGTAGAGAGGGCACAACATGACAACCGTACTTCATTTACCATAAGCCCGATGGTCACAAACAGGTTTATATCACTTCATGCTCCTCCACCACCAAACGAGCAAAACTGTTGGCCGTTTTAACATTTAAGTCAGACTAAATTAAAAAAAGATTTACTTTTTCAAACAGTCAAGGACAACTGCATACCTGCTTTGTCCCTACATATCAAATCAGAAGGAACCGTGCTAGCACTTGGACTTCAACTCCCAGAGGCCCATGAGGTCTTTTTTGTCCAAATGTGATCTACTCGAACATGTGAACAGAAATTTAGAATTTTACTAAAATGCAAGAGAGCTTCCGGAGGGTCCAACACGATCTAAAAGCCCTGCTTTATTAAGATATTCTGGACAAAACATTATGATTGTGGTACCCATCTGATAAGGATATTCTACAATCCTTAATTTTTTAATTGCAGGAAGCACTGAAAACATTTAGCCAACTGTATTCAATATACAAAAAAAAATATTAGCAGGATCATCTTTTCCTTAAATTCTAAATACGAGGTAATCCATTATAACATGTTGTATATTGATATCTGTCTCTGACACTTCACAGGGTTCATTTTACTTAGGCTGATAATGGGCTCAGGAGATTACTTGGAGCAAGACTGCATAAGACCTGCTTAATAGCAAGAAGCAGAGACACAATGCTTACTTAAACAGACTGAAATCTTTGGAGCTGAACACTCCATTATCCAAATAAAATGTGAGGAAATTGGTTTTTACGTGCTTAATCCACACATTTTTGGTTGAAATTTAGAAGGTCTGTTTTTTGCATCTCTGTAGTGAATGGGATGGCAAAATCCAGTCTCACTAACTGTAACTTTCTTTTAAAAAGGTTTTGCGTGATAACCGCCAGTGCCAGCCTTTTTAAATATTGACCTTTGCTCAGTTGGGGTAAGAGACTCTAAACTGGTTACACTCGAACATGTATGTCTACAATCATGTAGACGTGTGCATGATGAGTGAGGAAGACTACTGACAGATGTAGCCTGATAAATGCTCACAGTTAGCCTGTCACAGATGACAATCTAAATAAATGGTTTTGGCCTGTGCAGATCTTATAGCTTATTAGGCATTCAAAATGAAAGGCCCGCATTTCTTTTTTACTAAATTGTAATCTCTGCAGTGGATCACTGTATAGGCTTTGGGTGAAAATTGAGTTGTTAACTCTACACTCAGAAATTGATAGCAAAAACGTGTAGAGTTACACCTAGGAGTAGTAATGAATATACATATAAGTACATCTTCACCTGTTTTTACCTTTGTGAATCAGGACCTAGGTTTCTTTACCAAGCAAGGTTCCACACTGCCCTGACCTTTACTTGAGGTTATTGTCCCCTTTTGATGTTGAAATTCACTGTCACTACTTTTAGGTGGGACAGTTTTCTTCTCATAGGGCCTGATTCACAAAGGTAAACATAAGCTCTTCCAGAAGTTTCAGATTTTTTGCAATTCACAAAGGAATTTTACAAGTATATCCTTATGACTGTGGAGTCTCCACACTCGAGGTGGCGATTCCGCACATAAAAAGATAGGCATTCGTAAAGATACTAGCCGTATATTCTTTGTGAATTGCAAAAAAACGTAAACTTACACAAAAGTGTAAATTTGCCTTTGTGAATTAGTCCCATAGAGTCACTTTGGCCCTAATTAGGATGTTGATTGGTAAACCTCCGACCGCTCTTCGGAGGCTTACCGACTGACATCCCTGGTTTGAATTCCGACTGCCGTATTATGATTATGGCGGTCGGAATTCAAACAGGCTGGTCAATCCGGCTGGCTTCTGATGGGATCAAGGAGCCCATCGGCCAGTCAGAACCGCCAACATAATCCCATATGGACGCCGTTTCCGCTGTTGGGATTATGATGTTGGTTTCCGACATGCTTTCCATGTCAGGCTTCCGACATGGTAAGCCTGTCGGAAAGCTACTTTGGGGGCCCCTAGCATGGCCCGCCTCCATTATCGGCCTCCGGTTGGGTGCTGAGGGGGCTGTAAATCCCTGCACCATGTGGAAGGCAGATTTAGGTGCCTGCCACACAGTGCACGGATTTCCAGTGACTCCCATTTCCCTATGGGAGCTTGTGTTGCGATTGGTTTCCGACCACCTCACAATTATCGCATTGTGATTGCGGTTTTGGACCGCTGACCCAAGGAATCGGTCTCAAAACCGCAGGGATGTTGGTCGGAGGAAACTCTGACCGACATCCAAATTAGACCCAATGTGTATTAACCTTTGTGCAATAATTTTTTAACATATGTTCTACATGCTGGCTGGTATACATCAATGCCTTATTGTTGCCGATATATGCTTTGATGAATTTTATGTTTGAATGACTAATGTTTCCAAAGGGTGCCAAGATCTGATATGTGTTATCTGTCAATCACAATTTGTGCTCCTCTTAGTGTTGACTGTAACGTCAACAGTACAGTCAACACTGAGGGGAGCGCAAATTGTGTACTGCATGTACCATGATGCACAGGAGCAATCTTTTCTGGGATATGATGTAGTGTCCGGCCACAACCTTTTCCCTGCCCAAACCGTTTTCGTTTGAAGGCTATAGTTACGGATACAGAATCTGTCCTTATTTATATGCCAGCCTAGGCAAAAGGGGGTATTTCTAGGACAAGAACCTTGTTTATGAAACCCATATTTTAGATGTTATTAATTGTCTGATATGTGTATTAGTCTTATGTAATGTCTGTGCTTTTTGTTGGTCTTTACATTAATTTGTGGTGTGGTTTGTTTATGTTCTTTTATGTGATTGATTTCAGCCCTGATGAAGTTCCAGGTGCATATGGAATGAAACGCGTTGGCTGAATTTTAATGTTTTCTGTTTTGGAGAAAAAGAATAAAGGAGATTTTTTGGGATATGATGTCGTGTCCAGCCACACCCTTTTCCTTGCCCAAACTGCTTTTCATGACCTCCTCTACCATTTATCACACGTTCCTAATGTTCCTTTTGTAAAAATTGCATTTCGGCCCATTGAGTATACAACATCCGGCCCGAGCCAGAGAGTACGGCCCGTGCCAGAGAGTACGGCCCGCGCCAGAGAGTACGGCCCGAGTGCTGAGAGTACGGCCCAAGCTGGAGATTCCGGCCCGACTGCGCACGTAAAGATACAACTTGTAAATGACCTCTGTGAATTCCAAAAGTCATAAAGTTAGACTTTTGTCTCAGACTGCCTTTGTGAATTGGGCCCATTGTCTTTCCAGAAGAGTGAACCAGCATGTGGAGAGCACAGCGGATGCTGATAATCAAAGAGGCAGAGTCATGGGTGATCCCATTTGTAAAGGGGTCCCCCAGTCTCTGCATAGCTCTAAAGTGCAGTGTATCACAATTGCACCAGAGTGAACAGTCCAGTCTCACCATGCTGTTTGACTCTGACTTGAGGTATTGATACTACCGCTGCAAAAGTCACATTGCTGTTGAAGCTGGAAACCAGGATTGACCTAGATGCTCCAACTGCCTCAAATATATAATTCCAAAGAAACCCAGCTGAGAGGTTTCAACTGCAATGCCCAATCACTAATCTGCAGCCAACTATGAGGGCCGCCATCGGGGAAGATTGGTGTGACCGCCACTACCCCTGCCCCGAGTCTGCTCCAAGAACCTTGACCTGAGCTAGCTGCCACTGCAGTTCCTCAAAAGAATGAACCAGCATCATAAGGGCATGAGCATGCCCGCACCCACTGTGCAGCCTAAACAACAATACAACCAATAGCATGTATACATGAGGCTTAGCCTGCATATGGGGGCAGAGACTGGCACACACAAGCAAAACCACTGCTCTATGTATGACCTCTTATCCATGGGCTGAAAAATACTGAGTTGCTCAAATAACAAGTGAACTTGTTTTGAGTTATCTGCAACTATGCATAATCCTTGGGTGCTCCTTGTAGCAATGGTAACAGTAGAGGCAGAAACTGAACCACAGCGGGAAGAAGAGGGATGGTAGGGAGAAGGAGGTGTAGCACTTCACTATTAGATGCCACTGCTTAAAACATTAGTACTTTCTCTTTATATGCGAGATAAGTACTGGAATGGAATTTATGTTACAGTGTTTGTTGTTTGGCTGTTGAGTCCTGAGCTTTTGTCCTCCACAGTACTTCCTCCACAGTCTAAGACTGCTCACTGTTGCTACTCTGCCCACCCGCCAAATTGCGACTTATTCATAGTTTGATGGGCGGGCGGCATGGAGGTTCTCATTGCGGCACCCTTTAAAAGGCGTTGGTGCCTTTTAAGAAGGAGCTGCAATGGGAACGCCTCACAAGGTTCCTGCATGGCATGGACTTGTAAGTCCATGCTGTGCTGGAACCTATGTGCATGCACAGAGGGGGGAACATGTTATGCCCCCCTGTGTGCATCCACATAGGTCTGAGGCACAGGGGTGCTGGCAGAGAGGGAATTCGTAATATGCTTGGCAGGACCGTGGCGGTCCCGCCAAGCATATTGCGGCTTCTGACCACTGCTCCTACACCAGGGAACAGCAGTTCCCTGGCAGAGCCCGCGGTCCTAGAGCCGTCCTCCTGCCTGAGTCGTAATCAGGCAGTCGGACCTCAGGTTCCGTTGTGGCTGGATCCACCACCACCGCGCCACCATGAGTCTGGCGGTTCGAAGGCTGCTAGACTCGCATAATGGCCCTAAGTGTCATGTGTGGAAAGGGGTCTTCTTGGCTCAGTTTTCTGAGCCATAGTAGGAAGGACCCAAGGACATCAGTGGAAAATGAATTTGGCCAACAAAGCTGTATGCCCTGTGGCCACCGAATGGAGTCTAAATAGGATCTCTCATTTTTCAAATTATATTTATGCCCTTCCTTGTAAATTGGGGCATATGCCATTGGAGTTAAACCCTGATGAAGAACCACCTTGAACTGTAAGAGAGCCAAACTGTTTTTGACGCTGGAAACATTTGGAACGTCACAAGCCAGTATTTTATACTAATGGTGTAAACAAAGCTGAATGACATGATAGGGGTTACTAGTACATAGTGCTATAATAGAGATATGAGAGGGCACGAATGACTCTCATCATTTAACTGTGTGTGGAATTCTGGATAAGGGGTAATAGCAATGCTTATTATGTACATTGCATTATAAAATGTGTGTATGGAATGGAAAGTACGTTATAATTAATCAGAATACTCTGCATGTTTTCTAAAATAATGAGCTGCAGATATAATATTTTGATCTGGATTTCAAATAGAAAATGACTATAATTGTCACTTAAAGAAGCGTTCAATACACTTATAATCGGCTGCAAGTGCTGGAATAATGAGATTGCCTCACCTTAGCACTGACTCAGAATAATGAATGAGCACACTGTGTATATAATTTAGAGTTGAACTCTTTAGACACCGTCTCAGTTGTTCAGCGCGGTGTTAAGAGAGGATGTTATGTCCTGCTAATGCTCAAATTATAAAGGCACATTTCTACTATGCTTTTCTCGTGTCAATATTTATACAAACTGTGGAATGGTCTCTAGCCCTCTGTGACATATCAGTATTCACTTTCCCTTTATAAGTTAGGAGAAAAACAGATTGACTAAAGTAGTAGTTTTGGCCACCTGTGAAGGTGTTTGAATCCTAATGGATTTTCTCAGACTTTCACCATCCCGAGGTTGATAAAATCAGTACCATTCACTTGAGAAACAATTCACCTCTGTTTTCAGCTTCAAGATACACACTGGGGAGTAAATGTTATGTTATGCTTGCACTACTGTAACTGCTCTGCAATTGCAGCATAGACTATTTTATTGCACCTTTAAATGCCATGTGGATATATCAGGAGTAGCATTGTTTAGGTCTATTTGTTTAGATCAATCAATCAATCAGGTGTTGTAAAGCAAGACTAATCACTCAACAGGGTATCCAGGTGCTTTCAGGTCTCGGAGGCTCATTCAAGCAGCCAGGTATTGAGGGCTCTTCGTAAAGGGAAGGTACTGTAAAAAACGGGGGAAAGGGCAAGGAGAAAACAGTGAAAATGAGGGAAAAGCAAGGAGAAGGCACTCAAAAACGTGGAAAAAAGGACGGGGAAAGCAGTGAAAAGAAGGGAGAAACAAGGAGAAGGCACTCAAAAAACTGGAACAAGCAAGGAGGAACTAGTGAAAGTGAGGGAAAAGCAAGGAGAAGACAGGAGCAAGAATGATGTAGCAGCATAGGGAGAGCTGGGCCTAGGACCTGCTCAATGGGTCATGGTGCGGCCTCCATAAAGTAGGTCTTGGGAAAAGGGAGGGGTGTTGGCAAGTTGTAGGTGGGGCTAGGCAGGAGGGGGGATTAAGCTGGCAGCATGCGGGAGTGGCATTGAGGGAAAAACAAGTAGAAAGTAGTGAAAATGAGGGAAAAGCAAGGAAAAGACGCAAAAACAGGGGAAAACAAGGAGAAAGCTATGAAAATTAGGAAAACGCAAGGAGAAGAAACTAAAAAAACAGGGGGAAAAGCAAGGAGAAAGAGTAAAAATGAGAGAAAAGCAAATAGAAGGCACTCTGAAAACGGGGGAAAAAAGCAAGAAAAATGCAGTGAAAAAAGGGGGGAAAAGCAAAGAGAAAGCAGTGAAAACGAGGAAAAAGCAAGGAGAAGGCACTTAATAAAATAGAAGATAATGCAAGGAGAAAGCAGTGAAAAATGGGGGATAAAGCAAGGGGAAAACAGTGAAAACAAGGGCAAAGCAAGGAGAAGGCAATTAAAAAATGGGGGAAAGCAAGGAAATAAAAATTAAAATAATGGAAAAGCAAGGAGAAGGCACTCAAAAAACGAGGGGAAAAAGCAAGGAGAAAGCAGTGAAAAAACAGGGGGGGAAAGCAAGGAGAAAGCACTGAAAATGAGGGAAAAGCAAGGGGAAGACAGGAGCAAAAGCAAAGCAGCTGCAAATGGAGAGCTTGGCCTGGGACCTACTGACTGACCTTAATGGACAGCGCACAGTTTTGAAATCCTTTATTGCAATATATACAAGTATATACAAGTATGTATGCCATTACTTTGTGTTTCTCGGTGTTGACCTATTGTTCTTATGTGTTTCTAATAATCAACTGGATGAATTGATTTGTAATAGTAATTGTGGAATCTTGAACAATGTCTTCCTCCACATTCCTCTCCCCTCAACTGTACAAATGTATACTAGATTTGACTTTTATAGACCTGAAGAGGTGTGTCGTGAATGCATTTTTGTTTCAATACATCTTTTTGTTAGATTTATATTTCACATGATTTATAAAGCTTATGAAAATTGTGCAATTGCTTCTAACTCTGATATAAAATGTTAAAAATGACTTAAAATGCAAATAATTATTTTGGGCCCGATTACGACCTTATCTGTCCCACCGCCGGCCTGCAGAGGCGACAGTTGAGAGAGCGCCGACAAGCCAGTGGCACCCCGACTGCCGCATTACAATAAGAACGGGGCTGGCAATGGGACTGCAGCAGTTCCACAGAGGCGGCATGACCCAGCTCATAAACAGTACCTGAAGCAAATGCCCCTACAGTGCAGCGCCACTTGCACATCGGGTGCACTGTGTGCCATGCGCCATGTTGTGCATGGCACACAGTGCATACACGACATTGCAAATAGAGGAGGGCACAACATTTGCCCCCATGCACAGTCCCCAATGGTCAAATCACCCTGCTACCCTGTTTGGGGCCCCTTCCCTGCCTTTGTGCTGACCTCTTCATGATGGGGTCCCCACCATGAAAAGGTCGGCGGAAAGGCAGGTCATGATCTGCACGGCGGTGCTGACATCGGCAATGCCTCCAAGACCCGCAGCTTTCCCCAGCATCGCTGCCGCGGGATCAAAGATCCTGGCAGTGGCAGAGGTCTTATGGCAGTCCGACTGCCACGCTTGTAATCAGACGTTCAGCAAAGAAGGCGGCGGTTGGACCGCAACCAATGGTATGGCAGTCTTGGGTCCGCTGTACTTGTAATCAGCCCCTTAGACTACATTTTAGATTATTATCCTGTTATTGAAAAGATCTGACAAAGGATTTTAAATGATCTTTTACGAAAAAATGGGAACCAAAATGCAGAGAGAAAAATAACGTTCGCATCATTTTTGGCTTCCAACAGACGTTCTCCTTCTGCCCAGTTGAGAGGCTCTTAAAAGACCGTAATGAAATGAGAGTTTGAATATTTGTAATTATTTGTTTTTCTCTCTGCAACTGAATGGTTTGCACAGGTACGGGTTGTGGACGCGGATGCACACTGATATACAATAATGCAATTCAAGATTAATCCCCTGCTGTAAAATAGAACGAAAAAGACATAGGAATATTATTTAAAAAGTCCTATTGCAACAAAGGCTTTAAATCGCAAGATCATCATTGGCAATTATCTATTCTCCTTCCATTATTTGGGGCGAGAGTGAGATGAATGCAAAGTAATATTGCACAGCAAGAGAACAAGAAAATACTACATAGTTAAATGCTATGTGAACACAAGTGCGAAAGATTTATTGAGCAAGACATTTAGCTGATAAACGATAACATTTATTTGCAATTTAAGTATATGACCCAAGTGACGCTCATTATGTTAGTCTATGTAGAATATACTACTTTTTCAACGTTATTAATTGTCTTACACTGTTCTGAAAGGATTGTGATTTTTTGTTTTGGAGAGACATTGAATGTCTGATTCATTTTAAGAGATTACATCTTGCATTTTTAATGCTTGGAGAGTTGCAATGGGAATCATGTCTAATGCTCAGAGCATTGTAACTTATGAAATTTGGCCTTCCCTCTCCTTTTTTAACCACAGACATGGGGACTGTTGAGGTCCCATTGAAGCAAAGTACTGCTTCCACAAGCAGAAAAATGTGTACTTTTAAGCAATGTTCTTAGACTGTAAATAGAAAGGATAGGAAACCATTTTAAGAGCAGTCCTATGTGCTCCTTTGTGAAATCAAATTGCTATCCCCAGTACACTTTCCTTAGTTTTATGATATGCTGTGTTATTTTCTTCCAAGTGTCACATTAAGAATTGCCAGCGGCCCTTGAAGAGATGTTGCAGTTCATGGGAATTAAATCCCAAGTGCTTCATCATGTGCAAAGGCTACCAATGCTTGGACTGTCAAGAGACAGGGCCACGTTTCTTTCCAATTAAATGTTTCCTGTTTTAGCAGCTTTTTCTAAAATGTAACTTCACCAAGTAGAAACAGCTACCTGGCACTATGTCTACGAGGAGCATCACACTGCCTGAGGAAGAAATGTATCTCAAGTATACAGTAGAATCAACACAGCATATGAATATTATTCTATCTCATGTCGTTAATTTGCACAGCACACAACTATATTGTTGAACACCCTTTCATGACAAATCCATTTCCATGTTTATAAAAGATCACTTTTTGGACAGAAAATAAAATTAGCACAATTTAAACTCACCATGAATGCTTCATGCCATGTAAGATGAAATGAGACCATTACTTTGACTTTTTTATAATTGGAACCAGCTACCAGGAGAGCTGAGACAGTTATTTGGCATTGCAGTTGCTACTAAAAAGAGGAAAAGTATGACCAATAAAGCTTTTGACAAACATTAACAGAGGTAGCGTTGAAAGGACCTCTTACTTATTATATCTTTAAAAGAGAGAAAAGTAATACAAAATTAATAGAATGAATCTCTTTCATGATTGTAATAAAGTCCTTCCACTGACATTGTAGATAGAATTTGTGATGGCAAGCGAGATGATACTTAGGGACTCATTTTGATGTCAGTTGGCTTTCCAACCATATTTCAATGAGGGCGGTTGGAGTCCAAACCGGCCGGGAAATCTGACTCTGTTCCGATGGGCTCCTTGAGCCCGTTGGCCAGTCAGAAGGGCATCATAATCCCCAACGCACAGCTTTTCCGCCGTCGGGAATACGATGGCACTTTCCGACAGCAGTTCCATGTCGGCCTTTTCAACATGGAACTGCTGTCGAAAAGTGTCTTTGGGGGCCCCTAGCAGGGCCCCTATCCCTCCACGGCCTCCGGTTGGGGCCCTGGGAGCCACCTATGCTCCCTGAAAATCCCTGCACCGTGTGACAGGCACCATGTGGCAGGGATTTACATAAACTCCCATTTCTCAATGGGAGTTTGTGCTGCAGGCGGTTTACGCCTGCTGCACAAGCTCCCATTGAGAACTGGGAGTTTGCGACTGCACCATGTGCATTCGCATCCTACTGAAGTGTGCAGAACCGCCGACCTATGGTCAGTCGGTTTTCAGACAGAAGCGGTGTTGGTCGAAGGCAACTCTGACTGACATCGAAATGAGGCCCTTAGTGGTTTTTGCTTTCCAGTGTGTTGCTATCAGTGAATATTCCCATAATACTCCAATAAACATTAAACCATGAATATTTTGAACTTTGACTGGTAGGTCCCATATTAGAAATAATCAGAGCTGCTTGAATGGGGGAGAAGCTAATCTAGAGGCTTATCAATTGGTCACTCTTCTCTAGAATCCACTTTTTTTCTTTTCTGATCCCCATCCGGTGATGAATGGGAAAGGTGGTTCTTCTTTCCTGATGTCTCTAATCAGTGGTAGATTTTTTTTCTTTGTATTTATATCCTAGCACAACTTTAAGTGCCTTAACCTATATTGTGATGAATCAATCAAAATAGTTCTTATTTAATTGTCAGTCTAGTGCACGGAACATGTTGACAGTTGAGCAGTTTATGCTAATATGATGACTAGGTAAATGGGACCATGAAGCAATTTGTAATACATTCGAGGGACATATCTATTCTTTCCGTTTCTATCTAATAACCTTTATGATTATTTACGTATACTTTGTTTTTGTATATTTAGTTCACAATTTCCGAGTATGATGTTCATATTTCCGGCCCATTTATGGCATTTTAGCGGAGGGCATTGCAGCAAGGCACCTTGCTGCCCTACGCCAAAGTGAAAGCAATACTGTGCATTCCTGTCCTTTCTGCCTGCGCTGTCACCTTTTTGGCAGCTTAGCGCCAATGAAGGTGCCCTTGCACCAATGTGCAAGGGTGCCTCAGTTGCAGGCAGGATTGTTTTGGTGCAGGAAGGGGAATTTTCCTGTTGCTTCACAATGCAGCACATATGGAAAGAGGAAATACGAGGAGAAATTAGCATATTTCTCCTAGTTATGCCTCACCTCTGTAGGCGTACGGATTCGATGCTTCCCCAGGTTTACATCAATTGTAAATCTGGGGCAGCAACAAACTCAATAGGTGTTGCGTGGGAAAACGCACTGCAATGCCCATGGAATGCCTTCAGAGCACAGAGTAAGGCGACACAGTGATTTGTGCTGCATCATCTCCCTCATGATTTATGAGGCCACTCAAAGCCACGCAGGGTGTCTCTGCGTGGCTTCATAAATCTTTAAAAAAGCCCTGCGTCACGCATGTACCACTTTGCGTGGTGCAAAAGTGATGCAGGGCTCTCATGAATAAGCCCCCAAGTCTTCAATACCCTGTAATGGGTGATTTATATCTTAGCATCTGTCTACATTCTCTTTGAACCAGGTTTTAATACTCACTCTAATCGTCATTATTAATCTCAGCATGCGCACCTTGATTTTGTCAGATTTGACATGCTTTCTGTGGCGTGTCGCATTTCTCCATTGCTCTACTCTCTTATTAACCTTATCTTCCAAAGGAGAACGACCCTGGGTTCAGCAAAATCATGTCTCTTCCCATTAAATTTGTGACTAAGAGAGCAAAGATTGATGAAATATTTGTCACAATAGTCTTTGTACTTCCTATATTGTCAGCCAGGACATTGTTTCTCAAATAATTAAATTATTCGTAATGTACTCTGGTGGAAACGTCTTGAAATTGGGTACATGAAGTCCTTGTTTGTATTACTTTTATTTGTTTTAACATCAACTTTTTTATTTTGTAGTTTTCATCAAGAGTATTTTCTTTCACACATGGTTCTTTATTCAGTTTTAAAATCTGGCTCTAAATTGAATTTCTGATGAGTAATTTTATTTGTTCCAAATTTCCAAGAGCCATTTGGCATTGGTGTATTCACGTTTCACTCTCTTCATGCTTTGCTCTAAAATCAACTCTCAGTAACAGGATATGAATTTTTGATATGGAATAATAGGTCATTTTCACGTCGGGATCTCTTCTCCCAAGTGTTTTCTCGATAACCACTTGAACACATTTAATTCCTTGTTGTAAAACTATTGGTTATCAGTTGGGAAGGATTTGATTCCTTCCCAAGTCATAAGTCCAGAATCATGTCTGGCCGAGCATGGAAGTTCAAAACCTGGGCTCAACCCCTTAACTTTAAGGACACGTGTGCAAAGAACTTAGCAGTACCAAAACAATTAAAAAGTCTAAAAATAACATAATAAAAATGCTGCAACCTATTTCTAGAAAAATGTAAGTAGAAAAATTACACTAAAACAACTAACATCCAATAAGGAAACAGCTGTGCATTTTTATAATTTAAGGCAAACGTACTATATAACAGTAACATGCCAATTAAAAGATAATGTTCGCTTGACCAAGACCTAGGTGATATTTTTAGGTCGACCAATGCAGAGGAGGTCAGATACACAAAGTGGATTACCCCCATCAAAGATTTTACCATGTGGCTTAGGGGCTGATTTAAAGGTTGACGGACAGAGTACAGTCCCTCAGGGTTGCAGAGAACATTACCTTGTTCTTCCAATTTGACTCTGATCATCAAATTTAGAGATGATCACTGGCCCAGTGGTCATCTCTGTACCTTCTCCAAGCGGCAATCCTTCTCAATTTTGCAACACATCCTGTTTGCATTATTGCAAACTATCCTGCAGTGTACAATTCTGAGACAAATCAAATATGACTTTACTTTTCTGCCCTTAAAGGTTTATGTAGTGCGAGCAAGGAGTGTGTTTATGGAAATGAGCATTCATCTCTTCCTCATCTACAAAAAAATGTTTTAGGACTAGCTCCTTCTCCCACTGAGCTGTTGCCAGGCTACAGTAGGCCCAGAGAACAACAGCTTTTCCTCACCATTCCTCCCTTTTCTCTTAACTATGAATGGGCAGGCCTCACCCTGGTCCCTTTCAAGTTACTACAGTGTGTGTACCCTCCCAGCTGCACTTCTGGAGCTGAGAGAAGTCCCTTTCAACACACCCTGGTCTTGTTGCTAAAACCCCAAATGCATTACCTCTGTGTTGGGAGCAGTTTCCACATATCTTTAAGGGGAAGCACAGACATGGGCCAGCTACTCACAGCTTAATGATAATTAGCCCAGTTAAGGTTCAGGTGATAAAGTATGTTTAAAAGTTATTTTTCCTTAATATTTCTTAACATTTGACTTCACCAGTGATTTGAATTTTATTAAACATAAAAAATAGTGGTTGACTCATCTCAGCAGCTACCAAAAGTAGCAGAATTATTATTTCATCTGATCTTTAGTTTTTCTAATAGGAACAATTACAGTCCTTAACAGTGAAAATAGCTTTTGTGGGCTAGTCACTGTGAGTACATGACAACACTAAGGGGGTCATTATGATGGCTGCGAGACCGCCACTGGCTGGCTGTCGGTGGCGGTCTCACCACCATTGGGACCACCTTCACCGCACGCCACATTAGGATGACAGGTGTTGTGATGGCGGTCGGAAACACCCACCGCCATGAATCCGACGGACTCCTTGAGCGCACCGTTGCAGCGAAGAGCTTCGCAATCCCTGCATTGTTGGCTGTGCCTACCAGGCACCGCCGTAAGGATTACGATGTTTCTCCCTACCAGCCTTTCCATGGCAGGTCACCCGCCATGGAAAAGCTGGCGGAAAGGGACATTGGGGACCCTCAGCGGGCCCCCTTCCCCCTGGCCCTAGGCTGTATTCACTGGGGGCACCTATGGTGGCCCTCCTACATGTCCCTGCACCATGTGGCAGGCACCGCATGGGGATATGTGTGGTGACCCTTTTTATCTTACCGCATGTGCTGCAGCCAGCAGCACACGCTGCAATACAAAAAATAGGCAATGCGACTGCCTCGGTGGCGGTCCCATCGTAATTCATACTGTGGGACTGCTGCTTTGTAGGCGGGCGACTGAAGTCCGTCCGCCATCGTAATCAGCCCCTAAATTCTTGCACATACCAATTTTAAATACTAAGGGGCCGATTCCGATCTCGGTCGGAGGCGCACCCAATACTATTCGGTCGGGAAAAAAGCCATGCGAAAGCCAGTTTCCCGACCGATCCGTACAGCACACCGAACGAGCAAGTACGATGCGCACAACAGCAAAGAATCCGGCCGAGCCGTACTCACCCAAACCAGGTCCTGTTCTCCGACCGAGGCGAATCCGGAAACGCCGAATCGAGTCGCACGGAAGGGAAAATGCAGCCCCGTCCGGCCGGACAAGTACGATGCGCTTTCCGTACGCGCCGAACCCGTCGCTACGCACGGCACGTCAAAGCATCCGGGAGAGGCGCACATAAGCTCCGAATCGCGCCACAACACGATCCACGGCTACGAGACGAACACAGCACAGACGAGGACGACGCGAAGCGGCGAGGACGAAGCGAAGCGACGAGGACGAAGCCAAGCGACGAGGACGACGCGAAGCAACGAGAAGGACGAACGACACGAACCAACCATGAATCCCTTCGTCCCGATCATACCAATATTCTACATCTACTACCGGAACAGGCACGGACGCGTACGGCGCAGAAGGTAAGTCAGACACCAACCACAAAACACATACAACACGTACACGACACATCACACACATACACTGGGAATCTGAATATACTTACACCAGCAGCACCATAGGGGCGGGATGCCCATCACCAATGCCACATATGCACACAGGGGCCTGAATGCGCGCCACCACCCCAACCCAGGGGGGCTGGATGCCAACCACCACAACCACCCTTAGCCAGGGGGTGCCAGATGCCCACCACCACTACCACCCTTAGCCAGGGGGCAGGATGCCTACCTCTACTACCACCCTTAGCCAGGGGGCAGGATGCCCACCACTACTACCACCCTCACCCAGGGGGGCAGGATGCCCACCACTACTACCACCCTTAGCCAGGGGGCAGGATGCCCACCACTACCACCCTCACCCAGGGGGCAGGATGCCCACCACTACTACCACCCTCACCCAGGGGGCAGGATGCCTACCACTACTACCACCCTTAGCCAGGGGGGCAGGATGCCTACCACTACTACCACCCTTAGCCAGGGGGGCAGGATGCCTACCACTACTACCACCCTTAGCCAGGGGGGCAGGATGCCTACCTCTACTACCACCCTCACCCAGGGGGGGCAGGATGCCCACCACTACTACCACCCTCACCCAGGGGGGGCAGGATGCCCACCACTACTACCACCCTTAGCCAGGGGGCAGGATGCCTACCTCTACTACCACCCTTAGCCAGGGGGCAGGATGCCTACCTCTACTACCACCCTCACCCAGGGGGGCAGGATGCCCACCACTACTACCACCCTCACCCAGGGGGGCAGGATGCCCACCACTACTACCACCCTTAGCCAGGGGGGCAGGATGCCTACCTCTACTACCACCCTTAGCCAGGGGGCAGGATGCCCACCACTACTACCACCCTCACCCAGGGGGGCAGGATGCCCACCACTACTACCACCCTTAGCCAGGGGGGCAGGATGCCCACCACTACTACCACCCTCACCCAGGGGGGCAGGATGCCCACCACTACTACCACCCTCACCCAGGGGGGCAGGATGCCTACCACTACTACCACCCTTAGCCAGGGGGCAGGATGCCCACCACTACTACCACCCTTAGCCAGGGGGCTGGATGCCTACCACTACTACCACCCTCACCCAGGGGGGCAGGATGCCCACCACTACTACCACCCTCACCCAGGGGGGCAGGATGCCCACCACTACTACCACCCTTAGCCAGGGGGCAGGATGCCTACCTCTACTACCACCCTTAGCCAGGGGGCAGGATGCCCACCACTACTACCACCCTCACCCAGGGGGCAGGATGCCCACCACTACTACCACCCTTAGCCAGGGGGCAGGATGCCCACCACTACTACCACCCTCACCCAGGGGGGCAGGATGCCCACCACTACTACCACCCTCACCCAGGGGGGCAGGATGCCTACCACTACTACCACCCTTAGCCAGGGGGCAGGATGCCCACCACTACTACCACCCTTAGCCAGGGGGGCTGGATGCCTACCACTACTACCACCCTCAACCAGGGGGGCAGGATGCCTACCACTACTACCACCCTTAGCCAGGGGGCAGGATGCCTACCACTACTACCACCCTTAGCCAGGGGGCTGGATGCCTACCACTACTACCACCCCCACTCATAGGATGGACAATGCATGACACAACAAGCACACCACAACCTAGGGAATGCAAGATTAAGACATCCCCCCACCACCATGACAAGCGTGTGAGCAGGCTGTGTCAAATGCCTACAACACCGAACATGACATTGAACATACAATGTGACCCCCTAGCACATGTGCCACACATATATGTGTGTGGCACCCACAATGCAAGCAGCCCATGACCATTGTGGCAATGGGGCCTAAACCCCCATCATCACAGTGACCAAAAGGCAAGTGTGGGGTCCATAGCTGAAGCACATTTTGACCATTGTGGCAATGGGGTCTAAACCCCCATCATCACAGTGACCAAAAGGCAAGTGTGGGGTCCATAGCTGAAGCACATTTTGACCATTGGGCAATGGGGTCTAAACCCCCATCATCACAGTGACCAAAAGGGAAGTGTGGGGTCCATAGCTGAAGCACATTTTGACCATTGTGGCAATGGGGTCTACACCCTCATCATCACAGTGACCAAAAGGTAATTGTTGACAAAGAAAGAGCTGCAACTGCCAAACTGCATGGATCATTCCTGGTCACAGAACCAAAAACTCATCTGTGGCAAAGTAGTGTATGTGTCCCATTGCAACATAAATTGGGGGAGCCAAATACTGCAGTGCAAATGAGACATTCCTTTGGCCATGTGCAGACAAACAACACCCATGGGGGCTGAGACCGTCAACAGTCATCAATGACACAATGACAGAAGTGACCATCAGAATGCAGACCCACATATTTGCACCAATGGGCACACAAATGCAGATACCCTGTGGAGACAGCAGATGTGAGGTGAACAGATACCATACCATGGCAGCAATGGGACACACAAACCATGATCACTGTGCTGACCGATGACCTAGGAGTCCCAGGGACAGCAGGGGAAACACACCAAACAACATACAGCCAATGGCACACCCAAGATATGCCAATGCAGTGGTGCAGATGCACAAACACAAACAGGCAGACCAACACTGTCATCATACACAGCAGGTGAGGGGTGGGGGTGCCAGTGTCCCCAGGCAACAACACAACACATGAGGAGAGCTGAATACCAATCATACAGATGTGCATACACTGCCACACTAAGGTAACTCATGGATCCAAATCCCCTATGTGGGCAAGCAGGCATTGACAGGTGAGAGGGAGCACAAAACACACATGTCACACAGGCACGTAGGAACAACAACTGACACAGCAAGTCACAGACACACCACAGCACCACCCCCAGGGCCCCCACAATGTGGTGACCCTGGGCTGAAGAAAAATACCACTGTGATGACAAAGCTAAATGTCGTTCACACTGTGAACCACAGTCAGGTGTCCTGAGCAACAAACTACCATCACACCTACACAAGCACAAATCAATCAGCATGGCCAGTAAGCCAAGGCCAACATGGAGGCAGGGGACTAGCCGGGCAACAACTCTCATCTGCACACACTCAAGACCACACCCCTCGACCTCCAACAATGTGCAGCAGTGAAGTACACATGCACTGGTGACATTGCACATGCACCCATGACTATTCCAGGGTGGTGGGTGGGAACCAAGGTGTAGAAACACATCACACATGGACACTCAACAAGACTCCTGAATGTCTGACACACTGCACACTACGCTGTACATGGACATGACGGCAATACCACACCGACCAATGGGATCCCAGCCACAGTCACACACCAATGAAGAAGCCAAGGTCACCCACAAAGAACACACATAGACAACAACCAACATTGCAGCCCGGACCCTAAGGAGTGCCAGCAGTCACACACACAACGTGTCACAATCACTGAAAGATAACACAAACTGGAAATCACATGACAGGGGCAAACAACAAGTGCCAAAGGGAAACCTGACTGTGACCCATCTGCGTCAGCACACAAACTCTGCCCTGACAGCAAACACACCTATGGGTGACACCCTGATGACCAGTAATGTGCCATGCACCCACATCACAGAGAACACAGGGAGAAGACTTTGGGGGAACATAGCTCAAGTCAGCAAGCATCACAAACAGGTACAACACTAGGGATCACAGCATGCGCAGATGAATGGAAGTGAACACACAGACATGCACATACAACACACACCTTGGGCGCAGGCAATGTCACACGTGTACACACTGCCATGAGGGGACTCCACTCCTGTGTGAGGAAAGCTGTGCCATATGTTGCCTCAGTAGGGCCCCATCATGTCAGCTGAGCACTTGGTCACACAATCAACAATTAGCACCAAATGAGGGCTCCCATCACATCAGCCTGGTCATGGATGTGCCAACGGAATCATCAGCACAGATCCAACACACTTGTATAGCAATGTTGCACTGACTACACGGATGAGTCCCTCCCCATTGATGCCCAAACCTGCATGTCCACTGGAGATGGCAACACGGTCAGGGAAGTAGACAAATGCAACGATGGCAGGCACAACAGATGTGCAGGGGTGGAAGCCACAGATATGAAATTGCCAATGTAAGTAGGAAACCCATTGCCAAATACTGAACACATGACACCCTCAGATGCTGCTATTGATGACATGGATACACCACATGATAGGACACATTCCCCCTGGACCACATGGGTTCCTGCACAGTAACACTTCATAATCATGAGACCAGATATCACCATCACTGCAGCAAGGGCATGGTTAGCTGCACCAACAACATGTACATCTGAAGCATGAGCACTAGAGAAAAGAAAGTTGCTTTATTCAGCATATGTGTTGAGGCCAAACGAAGTCCTGAAAAAAGAGCAAAGGCCAATGGCCAGTCCATTGTCAAAGTTCAAACAGGGTGACACTGGCAGATGTCACCCTACGCATGCCTGCACAATACCAGGGACAATCCACTAGGAGGGGCAACCGGGGGGCAGGCCAGGCACCGCAGGGACAGGATCAGGGCTCACCAGGGGAGTCAGGGAAGGGGTGGTGGGTGCTGGAGAGCCACTGACAACTGCAGTGGAGGTGTCTGACATGGTGTGTGCCGGCACAACTGGGGGCATGACACAGATGTCGTGGGTGCCGGCACAACTGCAGTGGACCCTGCAGATGGGGTGGACAGGTCCGCCACTGCAGTGCCCAAGTCAGACAGGGCGGTAGTGGACTCCACTGCAGTGCCTACCTCCAGGGGAGGAGAATGGGGAACAGGCAAGGTGGGTTGGACAGAGGGGGGACACCCTCACCACATCAGTGGCACAGACAAGCGCAGCGGGGGGTGTGGTGCTGGGAGAGCAAGTGGCAGGGGAGAAGGCCGGAGCATCTTGGGGATGGTATATCTGTGGGTGGGGGAACCTGGGGCAGGGTGTGGTGGGGGCACCTGTGCAGTGGGGGCCTGAGGGATGGAGGACGGAGACCTTGTGCCTGAGCTGCAGGGCGGTGGCGGGGTCTTGCTCTTAGCACTCCGGGGGGACTTGCGGGTGGGGGCCTCAGTCCGTCTGCGCCTGGGGGAGGGTGTCCGGGGGCGAGGGGCACTCTGCTCCGTGTGGGTGGGCTTCCTCTTCCCCCGGGATGCTGGAGCAGCTTCATCGGTGGGGAAGAGGCCGAGGTCACAGAGGAAGAGCTGCTGTGACTTTGGGGTTGCAGGTGAGGCAAGGGAGGGTGCTTTGGAGGGAGAGGGAACTGAGGACTGCGCAGTGCATGTGGATGCGTGTGTGTGTTCCAGGGCCCCATCCCCTGTGAGTCTGGCTTCAGTCCCCTGAATGTGCGTGCGTGTGCGTTTTGTCATTGGCGTGTGTGTCAGTGTGCTGGATGTGTGTGTGCTGGTGTGTGCCAGTGTGTGTGTGCCTGGGATGGGTAAGGTGCTGGGGAGTGTGGATGGAGCAGAGGCAGGAGGGGTGAGGGACCGTTTGAGGAGGGACACTGCTGCCGTCAGGGAGGAGTCCATGGACCTATTGCCCCTCTGTAGGTCAGACATGCCCGATGAGATGCCCTCCATGAACGACACCAGCTGAGTCAACAGCGCGGTGTGCGCATGGAGGACACTCAGCATGGCTGTCTGCCCTACATGGAGCTGGCGAAGGAGGTACACAGACTCCTCACTCAGGGCAGCAGGGGACACAGGGGCAGGGGGTGCGGTGCCTGGCCCAAAGGAGACACGCTCCCGGACATGGGAGCCTCCACGGACCTGGGGAATGGGAGCCGATGGGAGGGCGGTGGTGGTGCTGGTGGTGGCGGGGACAGCAACACTAGCTGGGGTGTGGTGGCTGCTGACACCCGCCTCCACAAGGGAGTCATCCTCCGAGTTGCTCTGGTCCTCAGCTGAGGTGGATGCTGCTGAGGACTCCTCGGTGTGGCTCCCCTCGCCCTCCGTGCCACTGGGTCCCTCCGACCACTCCTCGGCTGCTGACCCAGTCTGGCTCTCCGGCTCCTCCTGGTCCGTGGAGCTGTCCCCTTCCGTGGCCGTGGATGTATCTGCAAACAATGGGGAAACAGACAGACATCAGTCACCTGCACATAACGCACACACCACTGTGAGCACAGCACATCACAGAGCAAGCCCTGGCATCATTAGTTGTACATTGCTAAAAGTGCACTAATTGAACAGGAGAAGTCAATTGTCAGTCTGATGCCAAGCATGGCACTCACATCCCACATGGCCTTGCACCCATCTGTCTGGTGTCTGTTGGATTGCAACACCCCAGTGTTGACACATGCACCAAGTACACAGTAGTTGGACAGTGCAGAGGACACGGTGTGGACACATCACAGCTCTTGCCACTGAGTCAGTACAGGTTTACGGATGTAAGGGATGCCCAGAGTCAAATAGGAAATGCATGTGATGCATACCAGCGACAGACACCATGATGCACCCATGTCCTGATAGCCAGCGCCACTATGGTGTGCATGTAGCACATGTCACTCCCCTGCAGGATCACCAATCAGTAGACACATGCCATGGCGGAGGCATGACTGCAAAGTCATACATCACTGTCTCAGTGATGTATGACTTTGCAGCCAGACAACAACACTCTGCACTGTGTCACAATAGTAGGTCATGGGGAATGCAAGTCCTGGAGCTGCACAAGTGCACATGTACATCCCCCCACAACACATCCTCTTAACCCTCATCTGTCCAGGTCATACCTATTGGACATATGGGAGACCTGTGACACTACCCTCTGAACCTGAGCCCCTCACACCCTGCTGTGCATGGGGAACAGCTGCCTGAACTTCACATTTACATGCCCCAGTCTGCATGGGCAGCTGATCAGACACCTATGTGTCACACAAGTATCGTCTCCTATGGTCACATCTCCAGTGGCATGCTGAGCCCCTACCAAGAAACTCCACAGCAGTCCTGGCGACTAATCCACAGCACACTGACACAGAGGCAGACACCTGAGGGGCAAATCACTGTGCACAATGTGTCCTCTGATACACGGGAGTGGGAGTACAGAGTGTATTGTATGGCCTGGAGTAGGCATGACTGTCCAGCCCCACATGAATGAGGGATGAGCCCTGGACTGTAGGCAGCTGGCTAAGTATGTGTGACACACGTCATATACATACTCCTGGGGCCCAAACATTGTTCCCACCCGCAGCATGGGTGTGTGCCAGGTACCCCAGCCACATGTGGTGGATCAGCTCAGCAATTGGACCACAGATCAAAGTAACACGCTGAATACATGTCAGAATACAGGCATTGTGTAAGCAATGGACCCACCCATGATGCCCACCACAGAGTCAGGGAAACAGATGCTGTCTCCCACCTTGAGTCAAGCAAACTGCAAGGACACAGTCCTAAGTGACAGAATTCCCTGCATGTAAGGGCCACACCTGGGTATCAGATGAGGAGTGGGCAGTGCACAATAGAGGGACATGGCTCCTGGACAACATGACTGCTGTACTGTGGCAGTTCAACCTGGCCCGAGGAGGGCACATAACATGTTAGACAGAGTACACAGTGCAGTCTTTGACTCACCCCCTCCTTGCTGCTCTCTGGCCTTCAGCTGCCCATCCAGGTCTGGAAAGACCACCGCCAGGATCCTGAGCATGTGGGGGTCAGGGTCCGTGTTCCGCCCCTCCTGCGAGGAGGCGACAGCTTCAGCTGGACCCGTGCAATCCTCCGGGTCCAGCCCCGAAGGTCCTGCCACCTCTTTTGGCAGTTGCGGATCCGGCGCTTGTAGACCCCCACGGACCGGACAGCCCGGACGATGTCCTTCCAGATCTCATGCTTCCGATGGGCAGAAGCCTGTCAGGATGACAAAGTGATAAGGACATTACTACACATGCAACATATCCGTGCATGACACAGTTGCATATACATGTCGCAATCACAGGGGCACATGGTGTACCCAGGCAGTGCACGGCTGCCCATGGACAGTTTTCCAGAAGTCACTACATGGTATCATAGCATGGGGAGTAAAACCCTGTTCAGAAGCACTGTCACTGCACCATACCTGTCCAGTGCAAGTCACTACACACTATGGGGGTGACAACTACTCAGTGAGCCTGCTAGCCAGTGGTGTGCTGACTCTCAGCCTTGCTAGTCAGACAAAATGCACATTCAGAAAGGCAGTGCACAGAACACTCACCTGCTCCCCTGGTGTCCCATACAGCTTGCTGTACTGTGGAAGTAGGCTGTCCAGCAGGGCCTGGTTCTCTTCAAGGCTGAAGGCTGGGGCTCTCTCCACAGTACGTGCCATTGCAGGGTCCAGAGGGGCAGAGACAGCAGCAGTGCAGTGGCAGATGTCGTCCTGGAGCATGTAGTGCAGGCAAGTGGGCTCTCAGGGGAACATGCAGCAATATATATGTGCTGGAGAGGCAGATACTGTCCCTTGTGTCCAAAGTGATAGGTCCAAGTCGTTTGCATCTTCTGAATCTGGCCAATCCATGGAATAGCAGCACCAAAACACGCCCACAGCATCCTTCAAATCTTCAACTTCATGACATACATGATTTTGCAACATTGTTGTGGGTGACCAACTGATTTTCCAGCAACCGACTCGTTCGAATATTCGAAAACGCGTCCGTTGCCAGGCAAGCCCATTGTCAATGGGTGCGCACCGATCGGTCCATTGAGGTACAACGCGCACAGGGGTACAACGCGTACCCGCACACATTGAAAGCAATGGGCCGGCCGGAGGCACCGATCGGTCCATTGCTGTTCAACGCGCACAGGGGTACAACGCGTACCCGCACACATTGAAAGCAATGGGCCGGCCGGAGGCACCGATCGGTCCATTGCAGTACAACGCGCACAGGGGTACAACGCGTACCCGCACACATTGAATGCAATGGGCCGGCCGGAGGCACCGATCGGTCCATTGCAGTACAACGCGCACAGGGGTACAACGCGTACCCGCACACATTGAATGCAATGGGCCGGCCGGAGGCACCGATCGGTCCATTGCAGTACAACGCATCACTGTACATGTGACTGGCATATGTCAGCATGCCTGTCTCAGATGGACATATGCCAGCCACAGATAGCTCCCAGGGAGTGAGGGGCACACCTACATCACGACAGCCTGTCCAAACCTTATCATAAGGCATGTAAGGCTGCATTTCCTATTGTGTGTATGTTGGTGTACATGTTGTCCTGTGGGTGTCACCTGTGGGCAGCCACCCCCAGGCTGTGCACGTGTTAATGGGGACAGGATCCTGGGTGTTACGTGTACGTGACCACTGTGATGTGCAACTGTTCATATCTGTGCATGTGCCATGGTCACATTTCACAGTGGTGTTTGTGTATGTCATGTCACATACCCCGTGAGTCCCATGTGGGACGGTATGTTTGAGCCAGGGTGTCCCAGTGGCACAATAGTGATGGCCCTCCACAGTCTTTGTGCATGTAGTGTTTACAATGTCTCTGATTTCATGTGCACAATGGGAGACAGTCTCCACATCCACGTTGTGTGTGCATGGACTCTGATGTTGTGCGTGTGTGTCACAGACGTCCATGGCTCTCCTGCCATGGCAAGTGTGGCCACTACCTGTGGGGGTCATGTTTGTTTTGTTGTGGTGTACACATGATACTCCAGGTGATGCCAGTGTCCATGTGGCATTACAGGGTCCCTGGGAATGTGCCTGTCGTTGAGCTGTGGTGCCTGGGGCACATCTGTCCTCACATGTCACTGGGGGGTGACTGTGACACAGCATCATGATATCCAATGGGCCAACCTGGGACAAATTGATGCCACCTGTAGGACCGTGTTGACAGATGTTGGCCATGTATGTACCATACATGTCGTTCCGGTACTGCACACTTCATGTAGTTGTGCCTCATGATGATGTATGTTGGGATCTTGAGTGTGTTCAATGCCGCATATGTGGGGTGACTGACGATCTTGCTTACTTCTCCTCTGCACTGCAGGGCTCCTGCTGTCCATCGGCCATTCCCAGACCTGGCAACGATGGTGGAACGGGACAGCATCCGACGGTACCGCTTCACCAGGCAGCTGATTGAGGATTTGGCAGTGCAGTTGTCCCCACATTTGCAGCCTGGCCGGCCGTATCCTACAGCGCTGACCCCCAAGGTGAAGGTGATGGCAGCCCTACACTTCTTTGCCACCGGTACCTTCCAACATACTGTGGCGTCTGCTGGTGGGATGTCACAGACCATGTTCAGCCGTGTGCTCCGCGATGTTTTGGCGGCAATGTTGCTCTTCCTGAACCGGTACATCTATTTCCCTAGACTGCGACGACTCACTGACGTGAAGAGTGACTTTTATGCCCTGGGGAGGATGCCGCATGTAATTGGCTCCATTGATGGGACACATGTGGCTTTGGTACCACCACAGGCCCAGGAGCAGGCCTACAGGAACCGCAAGCACTACCACTCGGTCAATGCACTGGTGGTGTGTCTTGCAGACATGACCATCACACACGTGTGTGCCCGTTTCCCTGGTTCAGCACACGATGCCTTTGTGATGAGGAGTAGTCGCATCCCCAGGTTGATGGCACAGATGCAGAACCAGCGTGCCTGGCTTGTCGGTGTGTACTGACTTTGTGCCATTGTGTGTGATCTGATCTGTAGTATTCCGCCCACTTTTCCAAGTCAGCTGATGTGCACTTGTCTGTCCGTAGGTGACTCGGGATACCCCAACATGCCGTGGTTGCTGACACCCCTCAGGAACCCTGTGACACCTGCCCAGATGCGCTACAATGAGGCACATGGTCGGACCAGGAGAGTGATTGAGCGGACCTTTGGTCTCCTGAAGAGCCGCTTCCGCTGCCTGGACAAGACCGGAGGGTCCCTCCCATATGCCCCTGCGAAAGTGTGCAAGATTATCATCGTCTGCTGCATGCTCCACAACCTGGCAGTGCGGAAGGAGTTGCCTCTCATCCAGGATGACGATGACCAACATCCGCCACCTGTGGAGGATCCTGGCCTGGACCACGATGCCAGTGACGATGATGATGATGATGGTGATGGTGATGTCCGCACACAGCTCATCACCAACTTCTTTAGCTGAATGTGAGTATCCTGAGGTGTCATGTGAATGATGTGAGTTGGCATGATGTGTGGGTGGTGCTCTGGTGCTGTTGGAGTGTGTCCATGGGCTACTTGACAGGATGTGTGTTGCGATGTGTGGTGACAGGTGGGCTGTACTCCCCAACAGTGTTGACATGCTAACTTGGTTCTGGGTGGGTATCTTGTAACATGTATTGTGCATGAGTTTTGCTGTTCTGTCCTGTACTGCATTGCTTTTGACTGTGTGTCATTTCTGTCCTTCACAGGGTACTTTCAGATTCGTTTGGTCAACTGTGTCCACCGACGACGTGATTGCACATCCAGGCTGGTAGCTGTTGTGTCCCTACAGGTGATGTGCGCCACACCCATGGACTTCCTTCTGTCTACAGTTGTTGACTGTGTGCCCGCTACCAGGTGGGGTTACCTTGCATCTGTAGTGGTTACGGCATGTTGCTACTGTGTAATAAACCTGTGCTTCACTTAGTGATGTGCGTTGTCTGTGGTCACACATTTGACTGCCATTTGCTTACTGCACCTGTGGGCTACTTGACTACAACTGGGAATGGGTGTGGTGTCTGTGCATTGCACCGTCTTCCCTGGCAACATCAGTGTAGGCAATGAGTCAGATGGCCTAGGTGTGTATGTGTTGTGTAGCCCTGGTGGTGTGTCTCCCTCATATGTGTCACGTTGCCTGTACTCACATGCCTGTGTTGTCCTTGCTGTTGCAGTTCGCATACACTGTGTAATTTTGCAGTTCATCATCCCCATAACAGCACCCACGTTGGAATCACGACAGAGGCAAGTATGGTGTATTAGTGTGTTTATTGTGATAATAGTGCATAGGATGGATTGTGCTGTACATGAATCTTGCAATCCCAAGTTCCTAGATGAATAGAAAGTCCAGGTAGACAGGATCCCCAGTATCGGGGCCACAGTTGTCTGACACATTGTTCCAACTTGTACTCCCCATGCTATGTGTGGGAGTAGTGTTGCCATCAACAGGGTGAACAGTCTGTGCACAAAGGCGAAAATCCAGAACAGGTTCAGGCTTCCTGGGAGTTGCGCTTGGCCATCAGCCTCTCACTTTCCCCTCCTCGGACGACCCCTCTTCTTGGGGGGGGCCCTCAAGTGCAGGCTGCTGCGGTGCAGGGGACTCTCCGCCAGAGTCCTCCTCCCTCCCTGTGGCAGTTGCAGTTTGTTCGGTACCAGATGTTGTTGGCACACAGGGAGGTGTGGACTGGTTGCTGTTCATCTGGCGGAGGCATTGTAAAATGTCCCTGTGCACCGCCGTCATCTCATGTAGTACATCCCACTTGGACTCCACGCGGGTCATGTGGGAGTCCACACGTGACATGTGGGAGTCCACACGTGACATGTGTGACTCCACTTGGGACATGTGGGAGTCCAAGCGGGCATGATGGGCAGCCTGCTGCTGTTTGATGTCTCTGAGGAGCCCCACTACCTGGCTGAGCTCTCCGGTGCTGGACTGGTACGCATCAGCTATGCGTACCAGTTGTGGGTCTTCATGCACACCAGCAACGTCTGCAAGCAGCGACCTCTGTCTCCCACCCCTCCCACCACCCCTGCTGACATGTGCAGTGTGTGCAGTTGCACGCACAGATAACCCTGGTCCACCTTGGGGGTTGGTGGTGGTGGTGGTGTCCATGGCCCCAGGTTGGTCCAGGGTCACTGCGCTGGTGTTGTTCCTTATTCTGTCCATGTCGGCAGGGATGGTATTCGTGGTGACAGTCGTTGGAGGGGTGGGTGCAGGGGGTGCAGCTGGTGGACCTGCTGGTGCTGCAGCTGGTGGTCCTGCTGGTGCAGCATGTTGACTTGCACCGGATGTGCCAGGTTGTTCTTCATCGTCCGAGGAGGACAGAGGCTGTACGACGCCAGTGAGCTCGGCATCCTCTTGAGCCTGGGACTGGGACTCCTCAGCGTCTGCTGCTGTGTCCCTATCATCACCTGTTTTTGGGAGACACAAACAATGTATGTCATGTTTCTGCAGGCATCAGTGGTTGACACACCTGACAGTTGTGACTGTGCCTCGGGGTGCGGGCCTGTACATTGTATTGTCCTAAGTCGTCACAGTCAGGGGTTGATATTGGTGTGGCACATTGTCCTGCATTATTTGGGCATTTCTATGTATTCTCTGGGGTGTGAACATGGTCTGCATTGATTGTGTTTGGTTGTCAGCCAGACCTCCTTCCCACCCACCCACCCACCCAGTCAGTTATCCCACCATGGAACGTGCTTGCATTGCAGGGAGTGTAAGTTGTCTCTCAGGATGTCAGTCAGTGGTGTCCTGCTGTTTGTTGGTGCACAGTTGCCAGCAGGGCCTTGTGCTCCCCACAGCAGTAGCCAGTGTCAGCCATCTTGTGAGTCCTTCTCCACTCCCTGTGATGTGAGCATGGTTCAGGGTGGTGTTGATGGGACAGTTGTGGGGGTGAGCTATGTCTGTGACTACGACTCCCATCATGCTATTGCCTCCACCCCCCTTCCCAGCATGCCCATGCTTCCTTCCTTTTGACTCTGCTTCCCTGTGGGGTGGGCTGGCTGTGCTGACAGGATGGCTGGGAGTGTTGTCCTGGCAGTTGTTTGGCTAAGAGTCCCAAGAGTGTCCCTGTGCTTCACACAACATAACCCAGGGTGGTGGTGCTTTGTGGGATCTTGTGTTAGGATGGAGGGCATTGCATTCTACCAGGTGGGTACTGTGGAGTTTGTGTTGGGGGGGGGTGAGGGGAGGTGCTGGTGACTATAGTCAGTGCTGCAAGTCCCCCTTCCCACCCAGCCAGCCAGATATCCCACCATGGAACGTGCTTGCATTGCAGGGAGTGGAAGTTGTCTCTCAGGATGTCAGTCAGTGGTGTCCTGCTGTTTGTTGGTGCACAGTTGCCAGCAGGGCCTTGTGCTCCCCACAGCAGTAGCCAGTGTCAGCCATCTTGTGAGTCCTTCTCCACTCCCTGTGATGTGAGCATGGTTCAGGGTGGTGTTGATGGGACAGTTGTGGGGGTGAGCTATGTCTGTGACTACGACTCCCATCATGCTATTGCCTCCACCCCCTTCCCAGCATGCCCATGCTTCCTTCCTTTTGACTCTGCTTCCCTGTGGGGTGGGCTGGCTGTGCTGACAGGATGGCTGGGAGTGTTGTCCTGGCAGTTGTTTGGCTAAGAGTCCCAAGAGTGTCCCTGTGCTTCACACAACATAACCCAGGGTGGTGGTGCTTTGTGGGATCTTGTGTTAGGATGGAGGGCATTGCATTCTACCAGGTGGGTACTGTGGAGTTTGTGTTGGGGGGGGGGTGAGGGGAGGTGCTGGTGACTATAGTCAGTGCTGCAAGTCCCCCTTCCCACCCAGCCAGCCAGATATCCCACCATGGAACGTGCTTGCATTGCAGGGAGTGTAAGTTGTCTCTCAGGATGTCAGTCAGTGGTGTCCTGCTGTTTGTTGGTGCACAGTTGCCAGCAGGGCCTTGTGCTCCCCACAGCAGTAGCCAGTGTCAGCCATCTTGTGAGTCCTTCTCCACTCCCTGTGATGTGAGCATGGTTCAGGGTGGTGTTGATGGGACAGTTGTGGGGGGGCAATATGTGTGACTGCGACTCCCATGATGCTATTGGCTACACTGACTTGGCCAGCATACACAGAATTCCTTCCTTTGAGTGGTCTTCACTGTGTGTTGGTGTTGTTGTGGTGGCTACATGTGTGGATGTGTGTGTTAGTTCTATTTGTGCCACTGCCTAGCTGTAGTTGTGGTTGTGTTTGTACATGTGTTGGCACAGTTGGATGTGACTTTTTTGATGGCATGTGTTGTGTTTATCTGACTGACATACACATTTTGGGATGATTCTGTTCTAGTTGCTGTGTAATTGCTATGTGTGCATGGTTTGACTCTCCCCTTGACAGTGATGTGTGTGTTTTGTGGCAGTTTATTGTGTACATTTGTTGTGTACTCACCAGGCTCTGGGATGTCCTCTAGTCCATATATGCTCACTGGCGGTAGGATGGCCCGCACCTTCTCCTCCCAGGGCCTGAGGTATATTGGCTTGGCAGGAGGGCCACTGCCGGTGTGTTGGCTGTTGATGTAATCTTGCTTCAGCAGTTTCCGTACCCTCCTGCGCACGTCATACCACCTGTTCTGGATGTCGCTCTTTGTGCGCCGACATGGTGATTGGGCGTTCACCCTGTTGATGATCCTCTCCCACATCTTGGTTTTCTGCGACATGGGGGTCTGTTGGACCAATGTGCCAAACAGCTGTGGCTCTACCCTGAGGATCTCGTCTACCAGGACTTCCAATTCACAATCTAGGAACTTGTGATTCTTCTTGGGGGGCATGGTGATGGGTGGTGATGGTGGGTGATGTGTGTGTTGGTGTGCAGGTGAGGGTGTGTGGGTGTGTGTTGTGCTGGGTGTATGTGAGGTAGGTATTTGTTGGTGTGCTGCTGGTGTGTGGCTTGTGTGAGGGATGAGCTGTGGGTGTGTGGTTGCTTTCTCTTGGGTGCTGGCAGTGGAATGGCATTTGCAAAGGCTCATGGTAGTGATTTGTGTCCTTTATATAGGTGGAGTTGTGGGTGTGTCTTTGTTCTCTGTCCCCACCCCCCAGTATTTATTGGCTTGGTAATTGCTTGTTTGGCCTTTTTTTGGTTGATTTTTCCTTTGTGCTGTTTGTGTATGTTGGAAACGTTCTTGTGACCGAGTCGGACCCTGCATTGGTCTCGTACGGTGTTTTCCGTTTCGTTCACGCTGTGTTTGTGCAGTTTTGTATGCTGCGTACGCGTCGGTCGCGGTGTATTGTGTTGCTTCGGCTCGGTTTTGTATGCGTGTCGGTCGTACGGCTTGTCCTCCGTCCGACTCGGTCGTGTTTTCGCGCCTTGCATCGTACTTTGCGGGTTGGAGTTGGCGGGTACGATTCGGTCGGATTTGTTCCGGGTGCGTGTCGGTCGGTTGGATTCGCGTGTTTTTCCGGCCGGATTGCAATTTTCCGAGCGGCTCGGTCGGTCGGCTTGGTTTCCTGACGTGTCGGTCGGATTTATCGCGGCTTGCATCGTACTTGGCGTGTCGGGCGCCACTGGTACGTGTCGGTCGGTATTTTTCCGGATCCGAGTCGGTCGGTGCTTTTTCCGGCCCGAATCGGAATCGACCCCTAAGTGAATATTCAGCCTGCCTCATTACATTTGTGTTGGTAATTTAAGATGTTTGGCTTTACCTAATTTATTTTTACTACTTATTTTTACTATTCTGGAGCATGGTCATTACTAACAAAAACATAGTACAGCAGAAATGAATGGAAACTAATGAGACTTGAAAGAAACACTATTTAATAAACATCTGAAAAAAATCAAGCTTATATCTAAAATCCAGTATTTGTAAAGTGCAAACTACTCACCCTTAAGGCGCTTGTGGCAGTCCGGGAGATTAAGTGAGCTATTGCCCAGGTCACATGGTGCTGAGCTGTTACCGGTGCCGAGGATCAAACCGTGAGCTCGGAGCTCGGGAGTCTGCTGCTCCACCACACCTCTCCACAACTCTACATGGAGCTGTCGTTTTTAACAAAGTCAACAGACAGCAAAGTCAACAGACAGCCTTAAAGCGTGTTGGAAATGCACAACAAAGTGCATCTAACAACATAAAAATACGGTGGAAGTGAAATGTGTGGTGAAAATTTTATGTGAGCAACCAACAATTCACCCTCATTACATTAGCCGCATATTTTGTCCCATGGACTCCCTACAGATAACAACATTGTTATCGTGATGAAAACAGGAGAAAATGCTCAACCGATTTCCACATCTTTTTTGAATTTGATTACAATCTAAATGAGGCTGTTTAATCTGACTGAGGAAAGAAATCTAAAACAAACCTAATATTTTCTCTCATACAAACTTCCCAGTTGATTTCAAATTAATTGAATATGTAACTGAAAACTAAGGGGCAGATTTATGAGCCCCTTGCGCCACTTTTGCTCCGCCGTTGCGTCACTTCTGTGACGCAGCGGCGGCATAAACCATGCGCCACGTTGCGCCTATTTATAACATGACGCATCTAGGAGATGCGTCAAGTTGTAAAGCCCTGCGCCACATGAAACCTGCGTCAGGTTTCACGTGGGCGTTCCGGCGCAGGGGGCGTTCGGCGCAGTGAAGCCTCGGAAAAGTGCCTGAGTGAAATCTACAAGATTCCACTTAGTCACTTTTCCGACGCCGCTGCGTCAAAACCTTGCGCCTGCTTGAAGCAGGCGTAAGGCGTGACGCACCACGTTATGTATGGGCAGGCCACGAGCATTGCTGGAGTTGCGCGACTCCAGCAATGCGCCACCCTTCCGACGTGGAGATGCGTCACGCATCTGTTTATCCTTGCGCCACGATGCGCCGCATTGTAAATGCAGCGCATCTGTGGTGGCGCAAAGGTAAACTTGCGTGACGCATCTTACCTGGCGCATCCCTGCTGATTTGCAGGGATGCGCCAGTCGTCATAAATCTGCCCCCAAGAACTCTTATGTCCATAAAATACCAGCTATTTCGTCATCTCTAATTGCAGCATACTTTCGCTCTCCATCTTTAGTACAGGAAACATTTTGATTCAGGCCTTGAATGAGAATTTTGAATTATGTGATATCTATTTCAAGGAAATCTCTTCTACCTAGCCCAGCCTGCACTCCTCTCTGACTGAATACATTCCATGTTATAGGAGAGCACATGCATGACAAGTACCCTTCCTCATTCCTATTTCTTCTAATGTGTCTTTTGCAAGTCTTGCACAATACTATATCTTCCTTTGCTAAACTCCCATCTCAGAAACACCTCGCATTGTGTCTTTCCTTTTTCCTTGCCACTCCTATGGCTTTTTGTCTTTCCCCCTTAGAGACAACCCCCACCTTTTACTCCACTTGGTAAGATTTTCACCCAACTCCTTCTACCAACCATTTCTTTCTCATGTGCTTCATTCTTCTCCTCACAACTGTTTGTACACTTCTTGCAGTGCTTGAAATGGTATCACTAACATGTTTTAACTCTTATCGCCCAGTCTCTGCAATAGCCCATGTACAACTAATCCTCCCAGTCCTGTACATACATGCTCATGTCCTATCTCCACAGCTTTTGACATCTCTAACCACCATACATTTTTAATTGCAAATAAAGTCACACTACCCCTTCCTTATCTGCTGAGATCACCACATTTAGCAATCTATCCAACACACTCAGGGGCATATGTACAAGCCCCTATCGCCACCACAACGTCACTTTTACCAACGTTGTGGTGGCAATAGGGGCTTAGCCTTATTTACAAGGCAGCGTTAAGCCACTTAACGTGGCTTAACACTGCCTTGTAAGTAAGGCCCCCTTTCACGCTATGGTTAGCGTGAAAGGGGTGGGCAGTGGGTGTTGCGGTGGGCGTTCCACCGCAACACCCATTGATTTTGACGCAGCCCCCTATGTACAAGGGTGGCGTACATAGGAGGCAGCGCCAAAATTAAGACTAGGGAAAACCTGGTCTTAAGTTAGCGAAACGAGAAGAAATGCATTATTTCTCGCCGTTTTTGCTTTTTCCATGTGTGCTGCCTTGTGCAGCACACATGGAAAAAGCAAAATGCCATGGATTGTTTATGTACAGGAAGGTCACCCTTCCTGTACATAAACAATCTAAAAAAATTCCATTTTAGACTTTCATGTGTGCTGCATGAAGCAAGCACACATGAAAGTGACAAAATGGCATTTCAGGATTGTTTATGTGCAGGAAGGGACACCTTCCTCCACATAAACAATCCTCCCCTGCACTCAGACACCCTTGCAGTATGGTGCAAGGGTGCCTGCGTTGTAGTGCCATCGCAGGGGGAAACGGAAGGCTTCACCATATCCTTGTAAATATGGTGCAGCCTTGCGTTTCAGAAGTGGCGGAGAGAGGCGTTAAGCCAGGAAGGCTAACGCCTCTCTCCGCCACTTCCTTGTACATATCCCCCTGAGCATCTTGCTGTAGACAATGGAATCTTGTATTTTTCAACTTTCATCAATCAAAATATTCAGTGTTAGAATTTCTGGTCACACTGTCTCTAAGAACCCACAGGACAATGAAAACCCAGTTGAACCAGTCATACCAGGAAGTATGCAACCCACCTCAAATCTAATAAACTACCACATCCTCTCTTTTCCTTGATTAAATGAAGGGGCTTCTTGATGACAATCTCCCTCATACCTGAACTTTGCAGATTAACTCAGAGATCTGACATACTAATTGATTGTCTCTTAGAGTTTGCAAGGACACAGAGATGACTAATTCTAACATTCAAAACCTCCAAAGCATGACAGTCCTAATTGACCCTCCAGTAACTGCTCCTCCTAAAGAAAGTTGAACCAAAAAAAACCATTGGCATCTGAGAGATCTCTACTTAAGAATCTATCACTCCTTCTAATGCATTCTATACAATGGTAGGCCATTGGTCAAACACTGAATAGAGATTGTGGACACAATTTTAGACAGCTTGTTCAATGTGGCATGTCAGTCTATCATTGATTTAGGTATTGTTCCATGTTAGACCTGTCAGCCTTAGGGTGGTCTTTTCCCCCAATTTTTGCCTTCTTCCTCCTAATTTGGCTGACCTCGTTTTTGCTGGCCTTAGGACTCTGAGCACTCTACAACTGCTAAGCAAGCTCCCAGGAAATCCCATCAGGATGTGGTCCACTGCATACTGGCCCTCCGCAGCCAGATGCACTGCTTCTGAAAAAAGGGGAAAAGCAATCTTGAGGCCAGTCAAGAAGTTATGAAACTCTGGTACTACCAGAAGCCCACTCTGATTGAGTTTCATCCTGACCAGAAGATGTGGGTTATGTGTGTTATGAAGCCTGTGGAACCCAGAACTCTCCAGGATTGCTGGACTGGCAAATATGAAATGAAGGAGTGGAAGGAAGAGTCCATCTACGTGGTGGATCTCAAGAACCCTAGAAACCCCTTTAAGGATACTTCATGTGAACCGCTTCAAACTCCACTTTGAGCGAGCCACAATGAGCATGCTCCTGGTTACAGATGAAGGAGTGGAAGAGTAGAGCGAGCCTCTTCTTAACTTCTTGTCTGCCCAGGAACACGACCGGTCAATGGAAGGTGTCAACCTCTCTCCTACACTGACCCCAGAACAGCAGAGGGACTGTTACCAGTTGCTGGGACAGTTTGTTTCTCTGTTCTCCCTCACCCCTGGACTCTCACACCTGTGCATCCATGACATCGCTACTGGAGACAGTCCACCTGTTAAGAACACAAATTACAGGTTGTCAGATAAGGTGAGGGCCAGTATCAAGGAGGAAGTCTCCAAGATGCTGGGGTTAGGGGTGATTTAGCCCTCCAGCAGTCCCTGGCCCAGCCCCATGGGGCTGGTACCCAAGGCTGCCTCACCGGTCAGAACTTAGGCTCTGTATTGTCACAAAAAGTGAGAGACACCACATCCTACGAGCTGATGAGCTCATAGACAGGCGGGACGCTGCCAAGTTCCTCAGTACCATGGATTTAACATCAGGGTACTGGCAGATGCCTCTGACTGAGGAGGCAAAAGTGAGATCTGAAGTCTCAACCCCAGGGGGCCAAGTTCAGTTTCATGTGATTCCCTTTGGTTTTAAGAATACCCCTGCCACCTTTCAGAGGTTGATCATCAGGGTCCTAGTTGGGAAGGGGGCCTTCTGTGCTGTCTAGCTGGAGAACTTAGGGGCATATCTACAAGGGCAGGCGATACAATTATCGCCGCTTTAGCGTCCGTTTTCGGACGAAAAGCGGCGATAATTTTAACGCCTTATTAGCAAGGACACGCTAACGCGTGAATCCATGCTTTTCGCCCTTTCTCTTATCGCCCAGCTTTGCATCTCTAATGAGATGCAAAGTGTGCGTTACTGGGCGTATCCCCAGATGGGCTACGTTGTAAATATCGCCGATGTGCACATCGCGATATTTACAAGGCAGCCCACAGGATGATAGCAGACGTTAGATTCTGGCGAAAACGGCCGTTTTCGCCAAATTCTAACGTCTGCTATTATCCCGACTTAGCCATCCCTAACATAGGGGGTGGATTGTGCTGATACGACCACAGGGTCGCATCAGCTAGGTAATACGTTGCTTAGTAGGAACATCGCTGGAAAACCAGCGATGTTCCCTGCAAAACGGCGATAACCTCGCTATCTCTGGAATTTTTATCGCCCTGGAGAAGCGTGTTGTTAATAACGCGCTACCAGGGCGATAATTTCCGGAGATAGCCAGCGATAAGTAATCTATCGCTAAGCACGGCCAGCGATAATTATCGCTGGCCGTTGATAATATGCCCCTTAGTTGTCTATAGCTCCAGCTGGGATGAACACCTGTACCACCTCCAAGAGGTGCTTCAGTCCCTGCAGCAGCCGGGCCTGAGTATAAAGACGAGTAAGTGCCAGATGGGGCAAGGTTCTGTGGTTCATCTGGGCCACATGGGGGGTGGGGGCAAGGTGCAACCCCTCCATGCCAAGATTGAGACTAACTTGGCCGGGCAACCCTCAAAAACGCAGACTGAAGGGAGGGCCTTCCTGGGCCTTACAGGATACTATAGGAGGTTTGTTAAGGGATATGGCACCATTGTTGCCTCCTTTGAAGAAGCAGCCCAGACAGTTGATAAGGACAGAGGCCTGCCAGAGAGCCTTTGATACCCTCAAGGAGGCAATGGGCACAGCACATGTACTCAAGGCTCCTGACTTCTCCAAGTAATTCATAGAGCATACAGACGCTTCAGGGGTGATCTTAGCACAGTTAAATGAAGAGGGCCTAGCCCAACTGGTAGCCTTTCTTAGCAGAAGTTGACTTCCAGTGGAACAGAGGTGGATGTGATTGAGAGGGAGGTCTTTACTGTGGTCCGGCACTGAAGAAGCTGAGACCATACCTGTTTGGGACTCACTTCCGGGTTCAGACAGACCACAGACCCCCCAGGTGGCTCATGCAAATGAGGGGTGAGAATCCCATACTGTTGAGATGGTCCATCTCCCTACAGGGAATGGACTTTACGGTGGAACAGAGTCCTGGTCAGACCACGCCAATGCTGATGTTCTATCCATGTTCTTCCACCTTTGTAAACAGAAATGAAAAGGTGTTGGGCAGTTCTCCCCACTTTCAACTGGGAGGGACACACGTTAGACCTGTGAGTCTTAGGGTGGTCTTCTCCATGAATTTTTGCCTTCTTCCTCCATTTTTTCTCTGGCCTCATTTTTGCTGGCCTTGGGACTCTGAGAACTTTACCACTGCTATCCAGTGCTAAAGTGCAGGCGCTCTCTCCTCTAAACATAATAATATTGGCGTATCTCCAGTTGGCATGTTTAATTTACTTATAAGTCTCTAGTAAAATGCACTGCATGTGCATAGGGGCCTGTACATTAAATGCTACTAGTGGGCCCGCAGCACTAATTATGCTACCCACTTAAGTAGCCCTTCAAACATGTCTCAGGCTTACCATGGCAGAGCCTGTGTTTGCAGTTTAAACTGCCATTTCCACCTGGCAAAATAAACCGTTGACAGGCCCAAACCTTCCTTTTTAATATATATATATATATATATATATATATATATATATATATATATATATATATATATATTCACTGAAAAAACAAGAGGTTTCAGGCACGTTATAGTTAGAAATTAGCATTTAAAAAACCTTAGAAATTCACTGAAAAAACCATAGGTTTCAGGGGCGTTATAGTTCGTTGGACATTTCACTCGTACAAAACCATAGAAATTCCCCCGTTATAGTTAGTTCAGCTAACTATAACTCGCGCCCCCGCAATGCACTGCTGATGACGTCACATATTACATCACTCATGACATGGTCAGTGACATCACTGATGACATCACTGATGACATCTCAAATGACATCACTGATGACATCATCCAGTGACTGTGTGTTTCTGTAAAGTTTAAATATGTTTAATATATATAGGGAAAGGCGTATTGAAGAATGAGTGGGTGTATAAGTGTCTGAATGGATGATTTAGTAGGTGTGTGACTGACTCTATAAGTGAGTGATTAAACGTATCTTACTGAATGCATGGGTTAGTGACTAAACTGTGTGAATGTCTGTATCCGTCTGTCTGTTGGTGTGTAAGTGGCTGCATGGGTTTGTGAATAGCTACATGAGTGTCTACATGGGTTATTGATTGGTTGTCTGAGTATCTGTATGGGTGCCTGAGTGTTTGTGTGGGTGGGGTGTGTGTGACTCTGTGCATAGATGTGTGAGTGGGGGATTCACTGGGTGCATGGTTTCAAGAGTGCATCCGTGATGGACTGTATGAGTGGGTGAGTGTGTGTATGGGTGTGTTAGTGAGTGAATGTATATCTCAGTGGTACATGTGTGAGTAACTACATATGTGAAAGGCAGTATATATGTGTGTTGGAGTATATAAATGGCTATAAGTGAGAGTGTATGATTGTGAGAGTGGCTGTATGGATGAGTGTGTACGTGTATCAGTGATTGTATAAGAGCGTAAGAATGTGCTAGTATTTGTATGAGTAAGTGAGCTGGTGTGTGTATAACTGTATAGGTGAGTAAATGGCAGTGTGATTAATTATTTGCATGACTGACTAGGTGTGTGAGTACCTCTATGGATGCGTGGCGGTGTGTGAGTGTCTATATAGGTGTATGAGTGCATATGATAGTCCTGTACTGAGTGACCGTAAGTATGAGTGACTGTACGGGTGAGTGAGTGGATGTGTGTGTAGACCTAAGAATCAGTGAGTGTGTATGTAGTTACTGGTGTTGGAGTGTCTATGCTTTTGAGAATGGCAGTCTGTAATTTAGAGTGGGTGTATCAAAAATTATATTAGGGTGTGAGAAGATGCATGAAATTATCACATGGATGATGTCATCAGTGATGTCATCAGTGATGTCATTTGAGATATCATCAGTGATGTCATCAGTGATGTCACTGACCATGTCATGAGTGATGTAATATGTGATGTCATCAGCAGTGCATTGCGGGGGCGCGAGTTATAGTTAGCTGAACTAACTATAACGGGGAAATTTCTTTGGTTTTGTACGAGTGAAATGTCCAACGAACTATAACGCCCCTGAAACCTATGGTTTTTTCAGTGAATTTCTAAGGTTTTTTAAATGCTAATTTCTAACTATAACGTGCCTGAAACCTATGGTTTTTTCAGTGAATTTCAAAGGTTTTTTAAATGCTAATTTCTAACTATAACATGCCTGAAACCTATGGTTTTTTCAGTGAATTTCAAAGGTTTTTTAAATGCTAATTTCTAACTATGCCTACAGAGGTAGGACATGTGAAGAAAGAAGAAAAAACGCACAGAAAGAAGCAAAAGAAATGCAGAAAGAAGCAACAGAAGTCCACAAAGACGAACAAAAGTGCAGGAAGAAGCAAGACATGTGCAGAAAGAACCAACAGAGGAGCAGAAAGAGGCCTTGTTGCAAAATCATCCTGTGCCCACAACTTTTTCAGACGGGTACTGGTGGTATCTGAGTCTGACTAACCAGGCCTAGAGCCAGTGCTATGCAAAAAGACACTTAGAATACAGTGAAAACACATACATACACTAGGGAACACTATGCGTTGGGGTACCCCTGTGATTAGCATGACCTCCTCTGTAAGGCCCTAGTACATAATAGGGCAGGGGGATTAAAACTACCTCTAAGTCAGAGGTGCAGAAATATGCTACTTTAACTAGTAGTCGTGTTTGCAGAGTGGTGGAGAAAGGGTGCTGGGCGTCCAACCAACGCTCAGGAATTCCGCTGCGTAAGACGTACAGGAGGTACCAGGAGGGATTTTTGGCCCCCAAACTCCCTCAGGACAAAATTGGACTTCATCCCCCATCCCGTAGTCTGCCACGAGGCACGTTTGCAGAGTGGTAGAGAAAGGGGGCCATGGCCTCCGAAGACGTCTTTGCAATCCCACTGTGTGGGACTTACTGGAGGTAACAAGAGGTGTAGTTGGCCCCCAAGGACATCCTTGGGGGCCAACTTCCCAAACTATTACCTCCAGTCAGTCCCACAGAGCAGCACTGGTAAGTACTCATACCAGGCCATGCCCACTTTGCCCACCACTCTACAAACGCGCTCCCTGGCGTGCTCTTGGATGGGGATTGAAGTCCCCTTCACTGCTGGGGGTCCTTTAGGGGCCAACTAGCCTACCTTTTACCTCCAGTAAGCCCCATGCAGTGGGATTGGTGAGAGGTAGACAAAGGCCATGCCCCCTTTCTCCACCACTCTGCAAACGCGCCCCCTGGCGTGTTGTAAGTTGGGGGATTAAGTCCCCTTGAATCCTGAGGGTCCCTGGGGTCCAACTAGCCCACCAGGTACCTCCAGTAAGCGCCACAGAGCTGCATTGCAGAGAGGTGTAAAAAGGGGTGTGACCTGGACCACCTCTCTGCACGGACCCCCGAATTTGAATATTAGTGCCCCGGGGAGGTGGCGGTCCCCGGGGCGTGTGGGGGGCTTGAGCCCCCCCACACAGGTCTATTTTTTTTTTAAAAAGCCCCGGGGGTGGCGGTCCCCGGGGCAGCGGGGGGCCGTGTGCCCCTGCAATTATAATTAATGAAAGCCCCGGGGGTGGCGGTCCCTGGAGCTTGGGGGGGCCTTGGAGGCCCCCCCACACATTAAAAATAAGAAGCCCCGGGGGGTGGGGGTCCCCGGGGCTGCGGGGGGGCCGTGTGCCCCCGCAAATGTTTATGGAAAGACCCGGGGGGTGGCGGTCCTCGGGCTGCGGGGGCCTCCCTGGGCCCCCGCAATTACATATTGAATGCCCCCGGGACTTGGCCCACCCGGGGGCTAAATAATAACGAAGCACGGGAGTCCGCGCTTCGTTTTTTAAAGAACTTTCGGCCAAAATTTGCACTGAATGCGCGAATCTCGCCGATTTTTTTTAAATGCTTTTTTGGGCCCTGGGGGTCCTTGTGGGACCCCCTGAGCAGGCCTAGGGGGTCAGGGTGTTTCTACCCCCTTTTCTTGTTTTTTGCGATTGTTTTTCTGTTTTCTTGTGCCTCGGTTACCGAGGCACAAGATGGCTGCCAACACTTCCTGGTTTGGAGTGTTGACAGCCAATTAGAATAAAGCTCGTGGTCGGGAGGTTGCGCGGTTCCTCCGTGCCTCTATATATTGAAACTTTTATTTTTTGATTTTCTCAGCAACTACTGAACGGATTTACACCATTTAAAAAAAGGGCGCTTTCTGAACCAAGCACTACCTTTTTGCCAAATTTGGTGTAAGTCTGTTCAGCAGTTCGAGCTGTAGCCGTGTCTAAAGTTTCCTATGGGAAATGCATTTTTCGACCTCTTTTTTTTAAATTTCTCAGAAACTACTGAACGGATTTACACTATTTAACAAAAAGGTCTCTTTCTGAAACAAGGGCTACCTTTTTGCCAAATTTGGTGTAATTCCGCTCAGCAGTTCGGGCTGTAGCCGTGTCTAAAGTTTCCTATGGAAATTAACATGGAGAAAACACGTTTTGGGACCCCCCTTTTTTCTCGGCCCCCGCTTGCCGAATCACCCCGAAACTTTAAAGACAGGAGCTGACCGGAGCGGGCTACGAGTTTTGAAAATTTCGCAAAGATTCGTCAACCGGCGCCAAAGATATTGAGAAAACAAAAAAACAGTTTCCTATGGAAACTAGGTCCTAACTATAACTATCTACAGGCGACCGCCAGTAGATAATATACATACATACATATGTATATACATACGCCAAGGGCAGAATCTCACCATAAAGGAACAGAATTTCATGAGCCACACCGATCTGCAGAATGAAGGTATTTATATAGTTGGCATATATAAGTCATGCCTAGGGTCAGCCCTGGACAGCCCAAAGGGCAGGGTGCAATGTATTTAAAGAGCAGGACATATTCTTTTAAGGTTTACATGTCCTGGTAGTGAAAAAATCTTGATTTCATTTTTCCCTACTGCAAGGCCTATAGCTCACATAGGATAACATTGGGATTACCTTATTACATTTTTATAAGTGTAAATTCCAAATTGGAAGATACAATGGTTCAGGTTTGGAGCCGCTCCAATCTTAATTAAAAATCCTATATTATGGTGAAGTTGGATTTTAAATGACGATTCTGAAATTGCCACTTTTAGAAAGTTGGCATTCTTAGACCTTAGCCATTTGGCGCCTGCAAGCTGTCTCTGGTCACACGACTGCTCATAGTTGGCAGTTGGTCTTTGTGTATTCCTTCTAGAAAGCCACACACAATGGGAGCTTAGGTAGGACTGAATGGGGCATCACTGACATGATGGGAGGGATGAGCTGGACACAGCCTCACTTACATCTACATAGGCTGTGTCCTGTCCCCACACAAATGGCTGAATACCATCTTTAGTTAATATGGAGCCTGGGTAGGGAGGGCAGGTCATCTCTGCACTTCAATGGCATGCCTCTAGAAACTTCTCTCTACTTCAAAGGCACAACTGTGTATAAAAGAAGGGCCTCAGACACCACTTCTTCAGTATACTTCTGGAGCTGTGGATACTTTGTCAGGAAGAAGGACTGCTGTGCTGTTGAAGGACTGCCACTCTACTGGAATGCACTCAGTTGGACTCCTGCTTTGCTATGCTGATTTGCTGCCTGCTGTTTATTATTATTATTATTATTATTATTTATCAAGCGCAAAAAATGAATCATCCCCAAGGGGATCTCTCGGCGCCACAATAACAGGCTAATAGAAACAGAGACAGCTGGTTAGTGACTGAACAGCCAGGTTTTAAGAAGTTTTTTGAACTGCATGAGGTTGGTGGAGGAGCGAATATGGGACAGCAGTTTGTTCCAATGACAGGTAGCCAAATACGAAAACGAGTGGCCGCCCATTCTGGTTTTGTTTATCCTCATGGGGCACAGCAACCGCTGGCCGCTAGATCTCAATTGGCGGGAAGGAATATAAGGTTTTAGTTTCTTTTTTAAGTAGGCTGGACCATTCCCCTGTAGTGTTTTAAAGACCAGACACAGAAGCTTAAACACTGCCCGTTTCCTAATGGGCAGCCAGTGGAGCAGTCGCAAGATGCGTTCGGATGGTGTCCGAGAAGGCCGATTGAGGGCTAGGTAGGCAGATCTTCCCTTATCCCTACCAGAAGGGAATTGCCATAGTCAAGTCTACTTACTAGAAGAGCTTGAATTAGAGATTTTCTTGCTGAGAGAGGGATCCATGGGAATACCTTCCTGAGCATTCGCATCGTGCTGAAGCATGTGCCCGAGATGCTTTTCACATGTTCTTCCATAGAGAGTTTGTCATCCAACAAGACACCAAGACTTTTGACCCATTTTTTTGGAGTAGGAGGTTCACCCAGCTCAGAAGACCACTAGTCAGTAGACCAAAACTCTTCCACCTTTCCGAATAGAAGAATCTCAGTTTTAATTGTGTTGAGCTGTAGAAAATTTGCAGTCATCCATGCAGCCGTTTTTAACAGGCAGTTTTTACATTTTTCTCTGGACGTAGTGGGGTCAGGGTCAATGAATGGTTATTATCAATTGTGTATCATCCGCATACGAAATGGAATCAAAGCCACAAGATCTAATGATAGCGGCCAGGGGGGACACATAGATGTTAAACAAAGTCGGGCTTAAAATGGATCCCTGGGGGACACCTTTGTCCACAACCGTGGTTTGAGATATAAACGAGTCTAATTGGACTAAATGAGTTCTGTCCGAGAGGAAGCTTTCAAACCATTTTAGCGCCATTCTGCTGACACCTATCTCTCATAACCTTTGCACTAGGATTCGATGAGAGATGGTGTCAAACGCTGCTGATAGGTCTAGAAGGATCAACATGATTGGCGTGTCCTTGTCTAATTCCAGCTTAATCGTATCCGTTACTTCCGTTAGGGCGGATTCTGTACTATATGATGCACGGAAGCCTGACTGGGAAGGGTCGAGTAATTTGTTCAGTTCAAGGAATTCTGTTAACTGCTTATTAACTAATGCTTCCATAATTTTAGAAAAAAAAGGAAGAAGTGAAATTGATCTATAGTTCTGCAGGTCCTGTGGATCGGCCAGAGGTTTTTTCAATTTGGGTCTGATTCGAGCCTTCTTCCATTTCTGAGGGAAGGAGGCTGTAGTTAGTGATATGTTACTGACTTCCGTGATTGGAGCCGCTAGGGCCGGGGTGAAGAGCTGACATGATGTAAGGGGGGGCCTGGTCAAGAGGGGAGCCTGATTTTATTTGTACTAGTAGGGCCTGGACTTGCTCCAGCGTAATAGCATTAAAAGCTACCAATTGGGGAGAGATTAGGTCTGGAGTCTCATGGTTACGCGTAACCGTGCTTAGTTCCTCCTCATTACTGAGAGAGCTATAGATTTTATCGATCTTTTGCTTGAAGTGATTTGCAAGAGCATCACAGAACTTTTGAGTCAAAGGAATAGTTGAACTATTTACCCTTGGGTTAGTGAAATCTTTAAGAATCTTGAACAGCTCTTTGGAGGAATGTTTTGCTTCACTGATTCTGACCTCTAAGTGGGATCTTCTTGCTGTGTTGCACTTTTTTAGGTATACTCTGAAAGCCATTTTATAGGCTAGTTTATCTTCCTCCAGTTTAGATTTCCTCCATTTCCTTTCCCATTTGCTACAAGCAGCTTTTTCCTTCTTAAGACTGTCGGTATACCATGGTGCTGGGGCTAACTTTTCCCATGTCTTGCCTACTTTACATGGGGCAATAGTATCTAGAGGCTTTACCAATGAGTCCTCTAGCACTCCCAGCACTGCGTCACTGTCCACACAGTCCAGAAAGACTGGGGGTTTAAAAGCGGAGATGGATGAGGCAGGGGTCACCTTCCTCCAAGATCTACGAGGTCCCAGGATGTGCTGACGTTTATTGAAAACATTAGGAATTTTTAACACGCATTTAAATGCAAAATGGTCTGTCCAAGTTAATGCTAAGGGGGGTTCTACTGTTAAGTCCTGTATATTGGAAAAAATGGTATCCAATGTGTGTCCCGCTATATGCGTGGGGCTAAGTACTTTATGAGAGAGACCGAGAGATTCCATAGCTGCTATTAAACAAACGGAATCTGGGTCTGAAGAGATGTCCAGATGATGATTAAAATCTCCTACTAGTAAAAAATTGTCTGCATGCAATGTGAGGGGAGCAAGGACTTCCAATAGTGATGCACTAAAATCTTTTTTTCGCCAGGGGGGATGATAGACAACAGCTCCCATCCAGTTCGGGCCCTGTGCCATCTCCAATTTGAATGCCATCATCTCTAGGCTAGGGGAAGAGATTGTATCCAAGAGCTTGATGCATAGAGGTAGGCGGGTTGCAATGGCTAGACCTCCTCCCTTCTTCCCCACTCTGTCTAGTCTGGAGACTCTTGCCTGGGTGAAAACGACCGGGCCTGCATCTCTTGAACCCAGAACCCAAAGTGACTCTAAGGGCTTGTTGGCTGGCCTCTTATCTGAAGCCTCAGGGACATAACAGGCTTCCAACCATTTAGCACCTGCACCTGGACTCTGCCATCTGTGAGTCTGCCTTGCCAAGTAGTGCTACCCCAGTCCTAGACCCTGGAAAGTGTGCCAACGGTGCTTGCCAGTGGAACCAATGCATTTTCTGTCCGGAGCGGCGCATTCCCGAGCAGAACTGATGCATATCCTCAGCTGAGCGGTGCATACCCAAGTAGAACCAACACATAACAGCTTTTGTGTGGATTGTACTTGTCACAAAGACCCGCATTGCGCACCACAGTTCTTTGATCTGACGCATTGCCCTGGTAGTGTGGAGCATCCACAGCCCAGGTTCATGCATCTCTCATTGAGGCTGCCGTTGATGACAAATTCCGCATCGCAGTCTCCCAGCTCCTCTAAACCGGTGCATCACTAGCCGAGCACCACATCCTAGACACTGGACTTCGCATCACAAGCCCTGTCGATGGGATCCTTGATGATGATGCACCACAGCCTCAGCGCATCCCAGGGCCAATGTATTGCTTTAGCTGCGCAGCGCATCTTCGACCCAGATAGACGTAGCACTTCACAACCAGGATTTAGGGTACTATGTTCAGCGGGCGTAACTGGGTCCCTGTAGCTGACCCATGCTCCATCATGGTCAGCGTAAACCTGCGACTTAGTCCCGGTCAGGTGCGACCAGACATCCCCAATAGCACTTTGTGCTTTTTGGCACTATTTCCACTTTAAACTTTAAAATTCAACATCTCCAGTTCTACTAATTGTTTTTTTAATGTTTTTGTCTTGTTTTGTTTATTAAAAACTACTCTAATGTCTTAACTATGTTGTAGGCTCCTTTTGTGGTGTGTTTTCACTGTTTGAACTGGTGCACACATATTTTACATATTACCTCTAAATTAAGCCTCACTGCTCTGTGACAATCTACCAAGGGAGTAAGCACAGGTTCATTTAGGGTTTGCTTGTACCTTACACTGACAAGGATTGTGGTTGCTGCTTGACCAGGGCTTACACCCTAGTCCACCAACAACTCAATGTATTACACTCCTGATTCCTCCATTATGTGTTATTTTAGGGAAAATAAAGTTGGGGATGAGTAGAAAAGTAGTGGTGGAGTAACAGAATAGCCGCGAGCAGCAGAAACTATATTACTTATCATTTAGTAACATCCAACTCCCTCAGATAGTTTTTCATCACAGGCAAAATCTAAATCAAAGGCCTGATTCACAAAAGGCCTCGTCATCGTGGTGGCCCCACAGTGGTGAGGGAGTCTCCACACTAGGGTGGAATCTTAACAATGAGAATACTCATTGCGGAGATTCCACCCCAAGTGCGGAGACTCCCTACGACTGCGAGGCCTCCGCCACGAGTGCGGAGGTCCTTTGTGAATCAGTCCCCAAGTCTTTAATTATTTATTAGAACATTGTTGACCGGTGCCCTAAATTGGTCAACCCTAACTGAGTACAATGACTGACTTTCATTATTTGTAAATTCAGGAATTTTATTTTAGAGATTGGTCAAATATTTTTAGTTTAGTGGAGTAAAATCTATATTTAATCTCATCCTTAATACATGCATAATGTCTATTATATTTCATTTTTAGATTCTATTATTTAGCTGTGTCTTCTCAGTTCTGCAGGGAAGCCTGGCCCAGTTACCTTTTCCTGATTTAGCTTGAGTGTTTTGACCACAACTAAGCACTGGTTGGAAGAGTACACAGCACAGGAATAAAGGAAGGCTGTAAAGTCAATCAGAGGGCTCAGTAAGTCATCCTTTTTGGTATTACTGTGATGCAACATTCATGATGGACTGTCTGTAGAATTGAGTATTTAGCCATGTTCTAAACTGCAAATAATTAGGCATTGCTTGAATTCTGAATAAATTGGTGCATGGTCCGTACACAATGAAAAATCAAAAGCCACCTTAACCTCTGTTAAATCGGGGTCACCACTGGACCCTGCACCACCTAACATTCTAAAACTGGTAGCACCCACAGTTACCCCCATCATGACCAGCCTTATTAATACCTCCCTTGCATTAGGTATAGTCGCCCCCGAATGGAAGAGAGCAATGGTAAAAGCTTTGCTAAAAAAAAACAACCTGGATCTTGCAGATTTGGGCAACTACCGTCCCATCTCGCTCATTCCGGTAATTAGCAAAATTGCAGAAAAACATGTTAACCATACTCTCTCCACCTTTCTTGAGTCTAACAACCTGCTTCACCCTTCACAAACTGGCTTCTGCCCTCGCCAAGGCACTGAGACTGCTTTACTAGCGGTGGTGGAAGAAGCGAGAAGAATCCTCGACACTGGAGGTACGTCGGCCATCATACTCCTCGATTTAAGTGCGGCCTTCGATACGGTGAATCACTGTACCCTGGTTCACCGTCTTAGGAGCATAGGAGTGGCTGGCAAGGCGTTATCATGGCTCCAATCCTTTTTGAAGGATAGGTGTTTCAGGTTTTTGAAGGTGACTTCTCCTCTAAACCTATCCCCCTTAGGTGTGGAGTCCCACAGGGCTCATCTTTGAGCCCGACCCTCTTTAATGTCTATATGTCTCCACTGGCGGATATCATTTCCCCCTTTGGGATTCATATAGTAACATATGCCGATGACACCCAGCTAGTTGTGTCTTTAACCCAGGCCGACCATACATCCTCCGATCTCCATGCCTGTCTGGAGGAGGTTACCAAGTGGATGAGCCTGTCCCACTTAAAACTTAATCGTGATAAAACGGAGCTCATGCTGCTTGGCAACCAGCTAAATTTTAAATCCAACACCATGTGGCCAGCGAGCATGGGTCCGGCACCTAGCACTAAAACTGAGATAAAAAGCCTGGGTGTCTGGCTGGATCAAGATCTTACTTTTAAAGTCCAAGCCAGGAAGACCACTGCTTCTTGTTATGGCATGCTAAGAATGATCCGCAAAGTGCTGCCCCTCCTACCGGACCAAGCAAAAAAAACGCTGGTCCAAGCGCTTATCATCTCGAGGTTAGATTATTGTAACGCCCTTTACCTGGGCGCCCCAAACGCAGTCACCACAAAATTGCAGATTGTACAAAACTCTGCTGCAAGACTGCTCATGGAAACCCACAATCGCTGCTCGGCAAAGCATGCACTACGCGCCCTCCACTGGTTCCTGGTGCAGGAGAGAATATATTTTAAAGCCCTCTGCGTTGTCCATAAGGCTCTAGGAGGATCTGGACCTCCTATTAGTAAAACCATGATGCGCCCCTACAAGGCCAACAGAAGCCTCCGCTCTGATGAGCTGTCCCTAGCAGCGGTACCTAGGATTAAGAAGGCCAAAAGTGGCGGCCGGCGTTTCTCATATGATGCCTCAAAACTATGGAATAGCCTGCCGCTGCATCTTCGTAGGGAACCCAACCATTTAGCATTCCGGAAACAATTAAAGATGTGGCTCTTTCCGTAAAGGTCCTGTCCAACTCTAGTAACCACTTCAGCGCTGGGATGCTCCCGGGTAGCCATGCGCTATATAAAAATCTTTCCATTCCATTCCATTATAAGCTGCAGCTGAGTTGATGGGTCTATGTACTACTTGTTTTTTTGCACTCAACAAATACTATATATCCCTGTGACTGGAAGGGCCTTTTGGATGTAACTGTATATTACTTTTTCAGATTGGCCATCGTGGCAAAAAATGAACATGAAAACATTGTCTGCTATTTTTATTGTTCCTACTTTCATTAGTTTTTAATTTCAACAATTAGTTTATTTGAGAAAATCCAGAGTAATCTACACAAACGACCCCATGCTGAATTTAGAATTGGGTATGTCTCCTTTTTAAAAATGTACTGCTTTGCAGGTTCTTTAATTTGTTTCATACTTTTTTTCCAAAAAACTGCAAGTGGCAAAATCCACATAAAATAGGAAATATTAACTACCACTTCGAAAATTGCAAGAAACTAGTGAAAAAGATATTTATTTTTTCAGCTCTGCCTGTTCCTCGAAGCTAAGAAGAGAGCATACATATCACAGTAATGCTTTTATTGGTCATTTTTTCTTAAACTTTATACAATTACCATGGAAGGAAATTATGTTATCTAGCCCCTGACATTGCTGGACAGCACATGAATTCCTCATTCTATACATTTCTCGCTATGGGGAGCAATGAATTAATGTGCTGCAGGGTATCCTGTGTGCATTTTACTTGTTTTTCAACTAAGGGCTTATTGGCCTCAAGTTTTACATCCTCCTAACATGGATAAATAATAGGAATTTACTCACCTCTAACGATCAGTTTCAGTGGATACCTGTGATGGACTTTGCAGTTGTCAGAAGCCCCCTCTTCCCAGCCAACTTTGTCATTATGCCCAAATGACTCATGAGTTCAAATCCACCTGGAAGTATCAGGCCCATTCCACCTGCTTCAGAATGCATGGAGGACTGTGCTGAGATAGAAAGCCTAGTTTTTTCATCACTTGCCCAGTTCTCCTCAGAGACGTTTTAAGGCATGGGTAAAGTGGGCTCTAGCCCAGTGCCCCCACCTTTCTAGGGGCCCCATCATTAAGCTTTCAAGACAGTTCCTGACAGTGACATAAAGCAAAGGTGATGGGGCCCCCTGCACAATATATAAAGTGGCTCTCAGGTTTCCAATATGTCATAAATATTCACAGGATTTGCACTGAATGGTGGACCCCCAAAAGGATTGGGGACCCTTTAAAGGTTTGGGGGGGCCAACGAAGAGCATTGTCAATGATCAGACAATAGTTTCCGAGGGCATGAATGAGCTAAAAATGGATAATAAATTCAGAACTGTTCCGGGGCCTCCAAATTATGTTTGGCCCAGGGCCCCCAAAATCCTTAAGATGTCCCTGGTTCTCTTGCCCGCATATCTTGATTGTAGAATCCATTATTTGTAATTGCACCCATACGGTCTTTGTCATTAATGTTTTCCAATCACAAAATTAACAGCACTAGTTTCTATAGATGTATCAATAGGTGTTCAAGCAGGATCCCTTCCTATGTGGCCGTCACCTGTCTCCTGTTTACTTTCCTTGTTTCTTTGATATTGCATGTATAATCTTTCTGGGTATTCTTTATGTCATTCATAAAGCAACCATTAAACTCCACTGCTATCGCCTTGCCAATAAAAGTCATAGGGACTGATCACAAACACTTTTAACCAGCATTATTTCATGCACTTGGTGGTAAATAAGGCAGTGTTGGGTGCAAACAACTTTTGATGCTGTATTATGAGGTGATAAGTTGTGACAAGCATTTGATTGCATATTTTTGTGTTGCATTTTGTACTGGTATGAAGTGCTGTGTTGCATTTATGCTATGGTGTTTTTGTGCTGCAATATTAGATTGTGTTGTTGTTTAGTTGGACTGTGGTTGTTGTGTTGCACTCTGTTTTGACGGTTATGTTGTGTTGCTCCGTGTTCACTGTTAGTTTTTTTGTATGCTTATATAGATTACGTTATTATGTAAAGCTTTGTTGATTACGTTAGAGATGTCAACACATGCTGCTACATTTCCAGCTAAAATCAGTGCTTTTCTTTGCAATTTCAGTCACGCACAACCATTTACCACTGTCTGTGATGGGGAAACATTGCTGCTTCAGCAATTCTGCTATTTAAGACACCAATTAGCTCAAACCCATGGCACAGACCTTTCCTATATTATCACTTCTAAGGCTGGATCACAAAACATTTTTTTCGGTGCTAGCTCATTTCCTTAGTGGTAAGTTTAGTCAGTGATTGGTGCCTGCACCTTTAACCACTGCATTATGAATGCAGGTTTCTGAAAGTGGTAATGTGTGACAAGAACGTTTGTGCAAATGTGTTGTGTGACCTTTTGTTGCGGTGGTGATGTGTTCTGTTTTATTATCTTTTGTGCGGCTATGTATTACCATTCCATCAGTCAAAAAACGTTTTATGATCCAGGCCCTAGTCTTAAATTAGCATTCGCAGTGATCAATTTATGTGATATGCCAACTCCATTTGTTAACTTACTCCTAGCAGGATTTAATTAAAGAGATACGGCCCATGGTCTTCTTTGATTCGGCACTTTTTTACAATTGTTGCATAGTTCTTTAGCATGCAGTTGATGACTTTCTCATTGTCGACCGCTCTTCGCTCTTCTGTAGTTGCAATAGCATTTCCATGGTAGAAATGCAGTTCCTATATCTTCAGCGGTTTTGTGAGTGACAAATGACTTTTTTCGACTTTTCAAAGTGTGTCTTGTTTTTTATTCTTTTTCTCTGTTATTTAGTGCGATCTGCAACGTATGTGTTTTTGTCATTTTGTGATTTATGCTTGAAACATTTTTTGTGATAACATTAGTATAACAGTTATTGCCCCGTTAACAATCATTATACTGTGTTTTCTTTACAATAATATGGGTTAAAAGCAGATTTCTCCATTGTATTCATATTTATCCAATGGATCATGTTCCCTAATGCCTCTGCTTCAACAGAAAAGTGTTCAACGTAACTTTGAAACGTTTAGTGCTTTTGAATATCAAGACATTGCTCTCATGCACAATCTATTTCATGTAGAGCGTAGAAGAATGTTAAACCCTAACATTAATGTTTAATTTATTCTACTGAATAATTTTATAATGTCCACAGTGGGGGTTACATTTTCAATTATCGTTAACAGTAGCTGAAGTAAAGGGAAAGAGTGGAAATTAAACATTCAATGATAAAGTAAGACAGAAAAATGTCACTGGAGGAAAAAGCTATGTCATTTTCCAGGTTCATTATCAAGAACCCCATCCTTCATATTAATGGAACTGTGCTTGATTGTTGGAACAAATGCAGAATATATGGCAATGGGAGTTAACTTGTTCTGATCTAGAGATTGCTCACAGCATGTACCAAATGATGCTGAAGTATAAAGTGATGATTTTTATCTTGCCGCTTTTGTTCAAAGTAAATTTGGTAGAACATCTCAGGCATCATTTGTCAGAGGTGGCTTTTGATCTTTGAATATGCTGGGATGTATCTACCCTCCTGAATAACACATAGTGATCATGCAAAGCAAACAAGCCTTAATTCTCCCACGGCGGTTGGGAGTGATTGTGGATGGTGGGTTTTTGTACAAACAAATGTGGAACATATGGGGGTAAATTTTGCATTTTAGAGTTCATTTTCACATACAGTGTCAAAGGATGAACAAGAATGTTTGAAAAAGCATGCATGAAATAGGCTGTGGCAGCTAGTGTCCTTTAAAAGTGGAGAGCATAATATTTGGCTCGGATGCATGTGATCAAGCTTGACTTCTCAGTGTGTTTGGGGGGGTGTTCACTCAGTCCCATTATAACTCACTCACTCTCACTCTGTCTCATTCTCACTTACTCACTTAGTCTCACTCACTCTCAGTTAGACTAAGTCAGTCTCACTCAAGCTCAATCATTATCACTCTGACTCACATATCACTCAATCTCACTCTGACTCCGTTAGTCTCACTCGTTTCCTCTTAGTCCCATTCATTCCGACTCACTTATTTTCTGACTCACCTAGTCTCACTCATTCTATGACTCACTCAGACTGTGACTCACTTAGTCGGAAAACAGCCTTTACAGCGGAAGCGTTACAACGCATGCCATTACAACGCATGTCGTTACAACGCGAAAGGCTTGTTGCAAGGGGTAGAAGGTGTTGGAGTTAACTCCAACACCTTCCCTACTGTTGCACACACTGGAGTTGGAATAGTAAATTATACTATTCCAACTTCCAGCACACTTCGACAGCAAGTCGCGGTAAAAGTATGCGTTGTACTGGCATGCGTTGTACTGGCATGCGTTGTAACATCAATCAACCCACTTAGTCTCACTGATTCTCAGGGACTCTCACTTAGTCCCACGCATTTTCACTCTGTATGAGTCAATCAATCTAATTCAGATTCATTCAATCTCACTCACCTAGTCTCAATCATTCAGACTCACTCTGACAAAATCAGTCTCACTTATTCTGAATCGCTCTGAATGTCACTCACTAAGTCTTACTGACAGTTACACTCAATGCCTATCTCCATCACAGTTACACTCACTGTCATTCTTCCTCACAGTTACACTCACTGTCATTTTCCCTCACAGCTACACTCACTGTCCTCACAGTCGCACTGTGTCATTCTCCCTCACATTTACACACAGTCATTCTCCCATACAGTAACAATCACTGTCATTCTCCCTCACAGCTACACTCACTGTCATTCTCCCTGACAGTAATACTCACTGTCATTCACCCTCGCAGTTATACTCACTGTCATTCTCCCTCACTCACTATTATTTATTTACACTTATACTCACTCTTCCTATCACTCATTGCCCCTCACCTCCCCAGAGTTGCACTTAGTAATTCTCCCTCACAGTAACACTCAATGTCGTTCTCCCTCATATTAACACTCACTGCCATTCTTCCTCATTCACTATTATTCATTCACACTCATACTCTTCCTATCACTCATTGTCACTCACTGACTCACTTTCACTCACACACACACCCCACATGCACATGCTGTCTCTCACAGACACACTCTTACCCACAAACATACACATTTACCTAAAAGCCCAGCGCATAAAATTTAAAAGATTTAAAGCTCTTGGTTTAATTACCTTGCTAAAGGTACAGTTTAGACTATTGCACCTTTCAGCTCCTGGTGCTAGGGCATGAAACTGAAACCTCAAGCCTGCACAGTCGCGGATTTCAGGTTTTAGCCTCTGCTCTTTCACCCCCATCCTTTCCCAACTCAACTGTGACAAGTTGGGTGAGGGTGGGGTGACAGGCTGACTGGCATGTAGACACGGACACTGAAGAGCTTAAGCCTGCTGAGCTCATGTCTACCTTTAGCTGTGATGCTTGGCATGTCATAAATTCGGGAGGCACAGCGGTGTTCTAGGGTCCCAAGGCCAGCAATAGAATTTCTCCAGCCCTGGTGAGCTCTCGCTGAAGGCTTTTGCAGGTGGGTTGATGCACCTGCACCAGCCATCAGACAGACTGTAGCTGGACCTGAAGGATGTTGACATTTTTATTACACCTAGAGTGAATAATAGATTATTGGTCAGCCTTGAAATAATAAACGGCTAGAAAACAAGAGGGGCATAGCCCCTGAGCCCTTTAAAAGGCGTTGCCACTGCTTACCAGTGCTGCACAGCCTTGTCTTGAGGCAAAACGCTATGTAGAGGCTCTGATAAAAGGACCATGTGGCACATTGCCATGTGAAACGGAAATACCCATTGCTCTGCAGGTGAAGAAAAAAGGGGTCTCTGGCTGCATTGTCCAGGTAGCGAATCTATCTGCTGGCATTATGTTTGTGTATCTCGTGCAGCAGCATGCAGAAGCCCTTATTTCCCCTTCCTACATCCTACCCTCCTACACCTCCTCGCACATGGAGAATGAGATTACAACACTTGTGGTGCTCTTTAGCATGAGAAGCACCTATGTTTTCACCACCTCATCATCCTATAGGTGGGAGTATGAACAATTGATGAGGATGCTGACATGGCCACTGCATCTTGCTTAACAACCTTACCTACCTTCGCATGGTCATGATTTTATCTACCTGGGAGATGAATGGGCAAAAAAACCTACCTCCAAGATAGCTGCTATACTTGCATGGCAAACTGCATAAACCTGCCCACCTTCCCTCCTGACCGACATGGGCATGGGTGTTCCAATGCCTGTGTTCTTTGACTGCTACTGTTGTCACCTTCACCACAATGTAGTGTTTCCAGCTGTTCAAAAACGTTTTACAGGCAATTGCAGCTTGACTGTCAATAAATTGCTGAGAGCATCTTTTTGTGCCTTTTGATAGACTTACTGTGACATCTTTCATATTCAAAGAGTTTACTCTACCTCACAGAAACAGAAGTAGTTCAAAGTATGCGCAATGTTGCCCTCAGCGCTCCACCTACCGGGAGGTACAGTTTTTGCAATTCAACACTTGTGTATAAGAGGTGCTAAGGACAGGAGTCGGGTTGTACATCTGTTTCACAGATGCAATATCAGCAGCTCCATTTCTGTAGTTTAGGTCTCTCAGACTCAGATAGACTCCAGTGTGATAGAATGCATTCTGCAACAATCACAAGCCCCATTTTTGTAGAACCATGTACTGTTCTGGGAGGTGAGGCTCTCAGGTCCAACACTACAAAGATGGGCAATATTCACACTAACTACTTTTAGCAGCAAACTGGTCAAATCCTCCACTCCATTACTTAATATGGGTGAGTGCATTGCACTGTTGGCAAGGATTTTTGAAGGGTTGGGGGGCATAGGGGATCATGGAACATAGTTGGTGGAGCCATGGAAGATGTAGGGACCATACTTGGCGAGCTGGGGCGATAGAGATGGTAGATGCAATACACAATATGACCCTACTGCGTTGTGGAGCAACACTAAAAGCCTCCTTAGCTCCTAGTCTCCACATCGGTCCTCATAGTTAGGTATCCACAAGTGGCCCCTCTGTTCTGGCTGTTGGCAACTTGCACGTCAGCCACCCAAGAGTTTCAACCTCCCAAAATGCAGTGAATATGAGAGGAAAGGCACAGGCAGCAATAGTTCATGCTCACACACTATCACACCCATGACCCCAATTTCTTCTTTTACTGACTGACAGGGCCTTTCTGAGGCCTAGTGAATGAGTACGGAAGCAGAGTTTGGAGGCTGGGCTGCTGCTATTCAGACTGCTACTCACTGATAGGAGGGAAATACTATTTCCTTCAGCCTAATGACCCACTCAAGTTGGGTGAGACAAGCAGGCAGAAGGAGTGGAATTCAGGTGAAGCAAAAGCCACATCTCTGGCAAAATCATGGAGATTCACACTTTTTTGCAAAGTTCCCGACCCCTTTATATGAACAGTGTGAGTGTGTGAGTGCATGCGTGCGTGCGTGCATGCGTGCGTGTGTGTGTGTGGTGTGTAATGTAATATATTATGTCATAAGCAGTGCATGACGGGTGTATGTTATGGTTAGTTCCCTGAACTTAACTGGTGAATTTCAATGGTTTATCATTTTTCTTGTAACCATAGCGGCATTTTAACTGTATTTTGTCAGTGAATGTCTGTGGGTTTTTATTTGCGCATGTTAGGATTTTATTACCAGGCTGATTTATTAATCTAATTAACCACATCTGTTGTATATTGATCCTTTTGTTTATTTTCATTTTAAATGCGACCCGTTTGGCGGAAAGTTTTCAGATTCAGAGCTTGTATTTAGCTTTACCAAACTATTCAAACTTGAAACTAGAATTCAGTAATCATGTTAAATTCCTAAAATATGGAATGTGGAATATTTTGTACGTTTTTCAACCAGTAACAAAAAGTACTTTTAAGCTAAAATTCAGAAATCCAAAGTATTTCCTTGACCTATTCAAAGGTAGGCTGGTAGAAACTAAGTACAAGAAAACATATATGAATATAAGTACAAGTAGGTGAGTACAACATTACAAAACAACCATGGAGAATGGGGTGTTGGATACTGTCACAATTAGCAGATATCATTTTTATCTTTCTTTTATTCGTGCATAGAGCTACAATTTTTAGCAAGTTTTCAAAACTTATAAACAGCAGCCAAAGTCATTTCAGGGTAGGCCTCACAATTATTTAAAAATCTGGTCATAAAGGGAAAGTTTACATTAGCCCTCTGTTGTTGGGTACAACATTGGGGCATATTCTCAAGGACTTATCGCCGAGTTAGCGGCATTTTATTGCAGCCAAAGTGATGATAAATTCATCGCACCATTCACAAGCTGGTGCTAACAGCCGATATCACCAGTTTTCCCGCGATAGCAGCTGCAAAAAACATCGCCACGGATGACACCGGCAACTAACGCTAATGAGATGCAGAGTAGGCGTTCCCGTGCAAAAATCTGCGAAAACACCACTCCGCAACATTTCCAACGACCAGCCAGATCGGCGATAAGAGTCAAAAACATGCGATAAGGCACGTTAGCAGCATGGATTTTACACCTGCTCCTACCTGGTGTTAAGTCGGACGACAACCTGCACCTTGAAAGGGAGCCCAGCCCAGAGCTACACCTGAAGAACAACAGATGCCATGGAGCCACTGATCATGCAGCTCGGAGCCCCAAGAGGGCCACAACACCCACCGCCACCACACCCAGGCCCCCCATCCCCCCAGGACACCCCCCCCGGGGCCCCACCCTGGGCACCCCCCCCGGACAAAGACATTACACATCTAACTTACAAATACATGAACACAACAATTCGCCTGATGTTGCACAAGTACAACAATTAACATTCATGGGTGGTCAGAAAAAGGAAAAACACTCATACATCTTAGAATTACAAAATTAATTATTTTAATCAAATTTAACTCAACACCAATAATTGGAAAAGTCATGGCGGGTCTCCTCTGGACAATCTGCAAGTCAAAGCCTGCAAGACAAAATTGAAGATAAGAAGGTGCGTCATGCGCCCAACAAAGGACAGAGAGAGAGAGAAAGAGAGAGAGAAAGAAATGGAGAGAGAGAGAGAGTGAAAGAGAGGGAGAGAGAGAAAGAGAGAGAAAGGGGGAGAGAGGGAGAAGGAGAGAGAGAGCAACAGGAGGAGAGAGAGACAGTGAAAGAAAGAGAGTGAGAGAGAGAGAGTGAGAGAAAGAGAGGGAGAGAGAGAGTGAGAGAGAGAAAGAGAGAGAAAGAGAGGGAGAGAGAGAGACAGTGAAAGGAAGAGAGGGACAGGCAGAGACAGTGCCGACACTGCGCACCCAGGCCTCACAGCTCACCTGCTGCCACCGGTGTGTCACCAACCACGTGCCGGTATACACTGCAGTCCACCAGGTCCCTCATCTGAAACAGAGTCCACAGCTAATGATGGCAGAGTACATATCATTGCACACGGCAACATCGCTTGGCCGCCCCTGCGCACACAGGCTGCTGCACCCCAGCCCCTCCCGCCGCCCAGCGGGATTACCCACCCCTGCGCACCCAGGCCTCACTGCTCACCTGCTGCCACCGGTGTGTCTCCAACCACATGCCGGTATACACAGCAGTCCACCAGGTCCCTCATCTGAAACAGAGTCCACAGCTAATTATGGCAGAGTACATATCATTGCACACGGCAACATCGCATGGCCGCCCCTGTGCACACAGGCTGCTGCACCCCAGCCTCTCCCACCACCCAGCGGGGATTGCCCACCCCAGCGCACCCAGGCCTCACTGCTCACCTTCCGCCACTGGTGTGTCTCCAAGAGGGCCCACCACGTGCCGGTGCAAGCTCCAAGCCCAGGGCCCGCGACCTTGGTAGCCTCCACATCACGCATCCCCGCACCGCGGTCCACCAGGTCGCACACTTAATTCTGGGTCTTGATTTTGCAATGGCAGAGATCATATCAGTGCACACGTCATCATCGCAGGCTGCACACCTGCTCAGCTCTATAAGTGCCACTAACTCTGTGAACCGTGAGGCAACGCCACGTGGAGGTAGGCCCTCGCTGCCCGCTGGCTCAGGCCTACACTGCGGTCCACCAGGTCGCACACTTGATTCTGGGTCTTGATATTACAATGGCAGAGACCATATCAGTGCACACGGCATCATCGCAGGCTGCACACCCGCTCAGCACTTTAGGTGCCCCTACCTCAGTGCACAGAAAGTCACCGTCCTGTGGCGGTAGGCCCGTGCCGGCCGCAGTGTAACCGGTGCCACTGACTCCGTGCAACGCAAGTCATGGACCCTTTCTGATTGAGTCTTGTCATATGGCAGGCGGACGCAGCTATGTCACCTCAGGCAGTGGGGAAGAACTGGGACACATTGCGGCGTCCCCCGCCCCTTTATACGTAAGCTGAGTGGGCTGGCTTGGCGTACGACAGGCCGGCGTAGGGGTGTGAACAATTATCCCTGGCTTCTGGGCGTGGTTCATATCTGGGCTGCACAGGAAACCAACTGATGCGTGTGTCTCTGTTGCTGTGTCTGCGCCACATGGCCTGCAATCGACAATGTTGCAATGTTGCATGCACCCGGAGGGCGGCTGTGCACTAAGAGATTGTACAAGGAGTGCAAGGCTGCTCGGGGTCTTGGCTCATACATGCCAACTGTTGTGTGTGTTCATCACTTTTGGTACACCATGAGCCCAAGGCCAAGCCTCAATTGCAGCGCGAAAGCCACATCACATTCCCAGTATACAAGCAGTAGTCAGACTAACATTAGGGATGAAAGCCCCTTTGTCTCAATACAGAAGGCGGAAGGACGTCTGCACCTCCGACCTTGGAATTGCATGCGGCAGGCACCCCCTAGGAGAGATACCATGGCAGATGATGACGACTCCCACACTACACACAGCGATAATGAAAGATCAATGTATCCACACCCCACACACAGAAGTCCTTGCTCGAGGTACTCCTGCATGGAATGGCCTTGACACTTACGTACAGGACAACCCATACGTCCAAACTCTGCACACTCATACGACTCATTGCTCCGAGCTGTGGCATATCATCCACATAACAGCCGCAGGTCAGAAGGGTGCCGGTTCTACGGGAGCGAACAACGCAATGTCAGAACATCCCGGGCGCATGCACAACGCCGGTCACGTGGAACTGTACCGTGACCGAATGCTGCATTTGTTGGGGGCACTGGCAGTGTTGCGCATCAGTTACCGTCTGAGCTTCCGTCTTGCGTACGTCACCTGCGTCAAGCCCTGGTTCCACTGTCGATCATGCATATTCGAGTGGCCCATGGATGTCTGCCTATCCAACACAACGGTAGCTGAACTGGATTATGACATGTGTGTGCGCCCCCTGTTGGACCATGACCAGGAGTGTAACCGTGATACCCCTTCATGGGATGCCTTGGTAACTGGCGTATGTGCTGGGAGTTGGGCATGTGAGATTGCACACTTCCTCGTGTGCAGTGACCACATCGAAGCGCTCCCCTATTGGGCTGTGTTGCGGATTGGTGAAACGGCGTGGACGGAGCACATCTGTCCAGACCAGCTAATGGATTGGCTCGCCCCCATGTTCGTTGAAGTCGACAATGACGTACTCTTGGAACTGATTGCCCATGAAGCTGCGCTCGCTTTCATGGATGAGTAACTACGTTCCTGCAGCCACAAGTGATTGTAACCCATAGGGCAGGTCCCAACACCCTTTTGCATCTTGGAGAAATAGACACATACCCCACCACAACAGTGGACATGGCTGCATTCGCCTGGACTCAGAATGCATGTGCGTGCAAGACTGTGGGTTGACACACACCTGTGCAAGGTGAGTGGACAGCGGCGCCTGGCAACGTTCCTCAACCTGACACACCGCTGGAGAGAGAGTACACACATTGCAATGTAGTACTACATGTGACCTTGTTGAACTCATTCACCTGCTCACTGTCAGCAGAGCAGACAGTCAGCGCAGTCCGGTGGTACAGGACTATGCAGATCCCATGGTCTGTGAGTGGTGTCCCCTGACACGGTGCAATGAGCATTCGCCAAACACCACATGACTCGTTCAGCAAGGCAAGGTGGGCTGAGACCGTTGGCATCCGTAATGATTGATGTTCATTTGTGCCTCCCCATGTCTTGCACCTCTACATGTTCCTTTGCTGCCTGTTAGTGTATGATGCATTGGTCTGCATGTTGTGGCCCTTGTCTTGCCCGTACTGACACGCACATGCTAATAAAGTGTACGCAACTTCACTAGTGTTCAACTGTGATGAGTGTTGATTAGCATGCCAAATCGTGTGCCTCAATGAGCATTGTCCGTACACAGGGAGGGACTGACTGATGCATTTCACTCAGGGGTGGGTCCCTATTGCCAGCTCCACCTCCGTGAGCCAGACATTGTGGTTGGGCGAGTTGCTGGTAGACATGTGCTCTTACGTGTCTCCAGCAATCTGAGTATGGTGTCCAAATTCTTGCCATGTGGATCAATGTGTTCCATCAAACCAGGCTGTGTCCACACAGTTGAGTGCGTGTAGGTATGTGAAGAGATGTTCTGTTGTCACATGTGATGTGGGACACTACTTCAGGCCTCCTACCGACTTTGACATATTTGAAAACACAGCCGTATTTAATACATGGAAGTGGGGCTACGTTGGGGGGTGGCGAGATTGTTGTTCATGATCAATGAGGCCACAGCTAGTTCACACCTTCACAGTCATCTAATTGGCCATGTGTGTCATGGTCAAACATGCGCATTGATATCATTTCCCAGGGTGTACCTTTTTGTGCAATCAATGTCCCTACAGTCATCCATACTGTTATACTTGATTGAACATAGACATGACACATCTGTGTGATTAGGAATGTTTTATTCACATCCTGTGGAGTGTCGGAGCTGGAGCAGTACATGGCCATGCACACCCCACATTACATGGTTGCCCATTGGAGGTCCAAACAGAGTCCTTTAGGGAATGACAAGTTCATCGGCAGAGGAAGGGTTGAGTCCGCAGCCTGTTTGCTGTGTCATTGGTAACCAGAGCAGATATGGCAGTCCATGTCGGGGTCCAGGTGAATGTCGCAGAGTGTTCCGGGGGGACAGTGGAAGGTGTTGTACCAGGGCATGATGCAGAGGGCTGTACCAAGCAGAAACAGGCCATATGGCGGGGGATGAATGCTACAACCTCCTTTTTGACACAGAGTCCTCTGATATGTCTTCTGTGTCAGGTGTGCCAGGTGTGTGTGGTGGTGTTATGGCTGCATCACTGTGTGCCACTGACACATCAGGGGGCGGAGGTGGTATGGCTGCATCACTGTGTGCCACTGACACACCAGGGTACAGAAAAATAATGTCACAGTGGGAGACAGTCACATATTATCCAAAGCAAGAGAAAAACATTGTTACTTTAATCAAAATTAGACACCACCATTGAAATCATTCACCATTAATGGTTGTGATTTTATTTCATCACAATGCTGGATATTATCCAGATCATAAACAACAAGCGTATTTCAGGATTAAACGTTTATGAAAACCGGTGCAAAAGGGAGGGGTAGTGGGTGCATGAAAAGGATGGTGAAGGTGATGTGCAAAAGGAAGGTAGTGAGCATATATACATCAACAACCAATATTTACAGCCTATCCAGTCAGATGTCTGGCAAGTACAGAAATGATAAGTCATAACACAATGTATCAGATGCAGATAATAAATCTCTGTCATCAGTGTATGAACACAAGGAAAGAGCAGTGTCGACGTTTCGACCCCTAAGAAAGCAGCTAATTTGATGCCTTGTGAGTGGGGTCTTCCTCAGGACTGGGGTGATGGAGGTTAAAAAGCACCTAAAGAAATGGAATAGGATTATTGCGGTGGTGTAACAGCATGGAGACATAGAAGTCTGTTAAAAATGCATTAAATAAATTACCAGGAGGATCAGCGAGAAAGCTTCAGGCTGATAATTCAACAGGATGGGCCTTGCGGGCTCCCAAAAGAATGGGTGTAGACAAAGACATTGACGCTAGGACTTGAATTCAAACTAGTGAAAAAAGGGAAGGGGGGAGGGAGTGTAGAGGACAGAGCGCAGTGCTCTGAAAACTTACTCAGAATAGTCAAGATTCTTCAAGGATTTTGAAGATACGCCGAGGTTGATCAGTAACCTCTGACTAAAACAAAGAGAATAAACATCAGATGGCTATGCATGCCTAAATAATTCGCAGGACTATGCAAATATAGAAACCTGAGCCGGCTGGCATATAGTGTTCACTAAACTACATCAGACAAATGAGCAGCTACTAGGTGAGCAATGTAATCCATCAGATTGTTAGAGCCACGCAGCAGAAATTGCTTTTCTCTTGAACACTGAAAATCTAGATATATTATGTCTAACAGAAACATAGTTAACTAATGCATCTGGCCAGGATTTATTCAATGTGTTCCTGGCTGGATACAAAATAATACAATATAATTTGGAAAGAAAGACTAGCAGGAGGTTTAGTGGTTATATATAGAGAAACATTCCTAGTGAAATATTTCGAGTTTCCTCAGTTTACATAGGCGGAAACTCTTGTTTACAATAACGCTCAAACAAATTGCGTGTGGTCTTATTTATTACTTTATCACCACCAGGAAATTGTGCACGTTTCAGTTCTGCATTAGCAAATGTAATTGTATTCAATTCGATTAAACTTTGGGGGATATTCTCAAGAACGTGTGATAATTATCGCAAAATTAGCTTAACGCACCTTTGCACATCGCAGTCCATCGCGGGAAAATAACACAGTGTTAACGTTGTATTCTCAACCCGGCGGCACCATGAGATAGTCTCACGATAACGCGCCAAATGACCGCGTTAAAATTAATACGACGCTGAAAAAACAAGAAACACGAACGCGAAAAAAGTTGCGAAGTGGCCAACCGCGATAAAAAATTCAGCGATAACTAGCGACAGGCCTGCAATTCCCACGCGTCATGCGGGAAAATGCACTATAAAAGCACCGAAAAACACAAACAAAATAATTAAAACTGTGCAGCACCATGGAGGAAGCCGGAGCAAGTACAGAGGACGACCAGAACCCCACAAGCCCCCAGGAGGACCAGCCTGGGACCTCGGGGTCATGGAAGGGCAAGGAGAAGAAGACGAGGAAGACGAGTTTCGTCCACAGGAAAACAGGATCATCATCACGGAGGTGATAGAACACCATCAACAACTGTTCGTCACCTCCAACGTGTCATTGGCAAACAAAAATGCAATATGGCAGTCCATCCTGGACAAGGTGAATGCAGTCGGAGTGAGGATGAGGACAATTGGAGAGGTCAAGAAGTGCTGGAATGATGCAAAGCGCAAAACCAAGAAGAAACTCGCTGACAACCATCAGGCATCAATGCAGACTGGAGGTGGCAGTCCAGCGGAACACCAGGAGCTGGACGAGATGGAGGAAATGGTGGCCACAGTCATCAGTGGGGAGACGGTGGCAGGAGTTGGGGGTCCGGACAATGCTCGACATGAGCTGACACAACAGCACCAGGGTGAGTACCGAACAGGGACTGGGGGGACAGGGGGAGATGGGCGCAATGGCACACATGCACAATTAAGTAGAGCACACTGCACACCCACAATGACTCTGGATCATGTCCCTGATCCCCTTGGCACACTGCAGCACACATACAAACAGCAAGTAGGCCCCCATCCACTATGGGCACAAAGGGGTCCCTCCCCACACAGCACCAATCTCACAACCAACCCATGCACACGTGTCAAAACCAGCAAAGCTGCATGTCTGTGAGCCACACTGACAATGCAAGTGACACTGCATGACGAACAGCATGGCTGCAGTCCAATTATCATGACATGGTGCACGCCACGACACTGTGGTGGCTGAGTGTGGAACACATCCGTAAATGAGCAGGTCACACTCTGACACATCCACGTGCACAAACAACCCCTGACGCCAACAACACATCTGCGGATAAACCATGCCCAAGAGTCCAAAATCCGAACTAGAGCCAAAATTAGCCAAGTCTACAACATCCCAGCACTGTAGAAGCACAGAAGTCAAAGGCACACCACCTCAAAGGGATAAGGGGCAGCAAAATCACAGCTGCAGGGGCGACTCTCCCACAATGCAGCACACACACATTTATTTATTTATTAATTAAACTTATAATGCGCAACAGCTACCCAAAAAGGGTTTCCCGGCGCAAACGCAGATACAGAGGCTGATGTCAAGGCAAAGGCAGCAGGCTAATGATTAAAAAGCCATGTCTTCAAGGATTTACGGAAATGAATGTAGTTAGTTTCGGTACGAAGAGCTAGGGGCATAGCATTCCAGAGTGAGGGGCCAAGATGTGAAAAAGACCTACCGCCCATCCTCGCTAGTTTGATTTTTGGGACAGAAAACCTCCCCTGCGTAGATGAGCGAAGGTCACGAAGAGGGACATAGGGATGAACCAGTGATTGAAGGTATTTGGGGGCCGTACCACTTTTGATTTTAAACATGTAGCTCAGGGCTTTGAACTTAACTCGGTTCTCCACCCTGAGCCAGTGCAAGTCACGGAGATGGCCGGAAACAGAGGAAGTTCTGGGGATCCGGCATAAGAGCCTAGCTGCAGAGTTTTGAACCAGTTGCAGCCTGCGTGTCACCTCTTTGTTAGAACCCAGGTACAGAACACTGCCGTAATCAAGTCTTGAAGTAATCAAGGCATGAACAACAGTCCTCTGAGTGGGTTCTGGTAGCATCCAGATAACTTTTTTTAGCCACTTCAAGATAGTGAAACAGGTAGCAGCTACTTTAACAACTTGGTTGTGCATACTTAGTGTATCATCTATGATTATACCCAAATTTTGAGCTTGGCGGACCGGTATAGGAAGAGCACCCATCTCGCAGGGCCAATGTTGAGGACCCCAAAGTTCCCTATTTTTCCCAAATATAAGAACCTCGGTTTTTCCTCCATTCAGTTTGAGGTAGTTAGATTGCATCCATGATGCAATATTCCTCAACCCCAGCTGAAGGGGAGAAGTCCCTGTCGTGCTCTTCATAGATAGAGAAAAAATAATTTGCGAGTCATCCGCATAGGAGAAAAGGGTCAGCCCAGATTTCTCTCCAATATCCGCCAGGGGTCTTACATATAAGTTAAAAAGTAGGGGGCTAAGGATAGAGCCTTGAGGTACCCCATGAGTTAGAGAGTGGATATCAGAGCTAGTTGTGGGAGAAAAAACTTGGAAAGTGCGACTTGTGAGGAAGGAAGTGAGCCATTTCAGAGCCGGCCCACATAAGCCCAACAAACTTAGGGTTTTAATTAACACAGCATGGGACACCGTGTCAAAAGCTGCGCTCAGATCCAACAAAATGAGGGCCACGGTGTCTCCAGCATCAAGATGGTGGCGTAGTCTTTCGTTTACCCCCAGCAGGGTGGTTTCTGTTGAAAATCCGGCTCTGAAGCCCGACTGTGAAGGATGGAGAAAACTTTGCGCATCGACAAACAGTGAAAGCTGTGCATGGATATGTTTTTCTAAGATTTTAGAGAAGGCCGGTAAGAGTGAAATGGGACGATAGTTAGAGAGTAGTTCAGGGTCAGCATTTGCCTTTTTAAGAAGAGGCATTACCATGGCATGTTTCCAATCAGGCGGGACGATTGCCTCCAGCAGGGAGGCATTTAAAAGATCCATGATTACCTGCAGCGATGGTGGTTCCAGCTGCTGGAGCACGGAAATGGGCAAGGGATCCCTTGGCGATCCTGATTTTATACTACCCAAAAGTTTTTTTAGGGTGGTGATGTTTAGCAGAGGCCATGTGTCCAATTGATTAATGAGAAAATTAGGGCTCCAATCTTGGTTAGGGGGCATGTCGTCCATGGAAGATGGTGTGGATGTTCCTGGGGAAGGAGAAAGATTGTCAACCTGCCCTCGTACTATATCCAGATATATACTGTCAACTTTTTGAACAAAGAAAGTGGCCAGGTCCTCACATTGCTTTTTATTAAGTGCAGGGGGCTTGGTTTGAGTTTTGGAACCGGCAAGTTCCTTAACCATGTTAAAAAGTGTTTTAGAGCAGTTTAAAGCTCTTGAAATGGTGGATGAGACATGGTCCGCCCTAGCTGTTTTGCAAAGATCATGATATATTTTTTTTGCTACTTTATAGTTGCTTTTGGAAGCGGGGGTGTAGTTCCTTCTCCACTTGCGTTCCATTTTTTTACATTTGGCTTTCTCTGTCTTTAAAGTCTCAGTAAACCAAGGTGCAGGAGGTCGATGATTGTTGGCTTTTTTTTCTTGCCAAAGGTAAGCAAATGTCAATGGCATTAAGAAGCCATTTCTGTACCGAGGTAGAGAGTGAGTTCACTGATTGTTTGGAAATGGGCATCTGGGAGCATAAAATGTTATTTAAAACTGTGGCATCTAGATTTTTCCAGTTCCTGATTAAAGTGTCTGGAATTACATAAATAGGTACAGGAATCTCTAGAAGTTTTAGGTGGAATTTAGTAAGAAAGTGGTCCGACCAGTTTAGAGGGGAGGCCGGGAAGCAGTGGATCCCCGAAAGATTCGAAAAAATGGGGTCCAGCAGGTGACCTGCCTCGTGTGTGGGGCCTGAGTTCATTAGGCTAATATTTAAAGATGCTAAGTCCGAGATAAGATTGGTGCTAGATTTACAGGTGGGGTCTTCCAGATGAAGATTGAAGTCACCCAAAATTGTGAAATTTGCTGTTTTCATACTTGGAGGGGTTATAAGTTCAGGGAAGGAAGAAGTCCAGGATGCAGACGGTCCCGGGGGACGATATACCAGCATACCTGAGAAAGTAAAATTAGGGGTCAGGGTCAGCTTAAATAGCGCTGCCTCGCTGTTCTGAGACACAAAAGGTTCAAAGGAGCATTGGTAATCCTTTTTAAAAATAATGGCTATGCCCCCTCCAGTTTTTATGGCTCTATCTTTCCTAACTATTGCATAGTTATATGGAAGAGCGGCAGCGACATCCGGGCCCGCACTTTCATGGAGCCAAGTCTCCGTCAAGAAAACGGCATCAGGTCGTTCGTCATGCAACAGGTCAAACATATCCAATTTATGTTTAGGGAGGGAGCGACAGTTGGTATACAGGAAAGAGAAGTTTTTATGGGATGGAGCTGTCAGAGTGGTATTTGCCAAGTTTTCATTTATAATGTTATTGACATAGCCTGGATTCCCCTTTAAAGAAAAACCGCAGTTTGCACATGTTTTCATCTTGCCGTCAAAATATAGGCAGGCACACTTATGAGATGGAGGGGGGCAGTAGGATTTTAATCGTTCTGATGAATATTGCTGCCTGGTGGTTTTAGTGCAAACTGAAGATTCAGCCTCTTTTTCGTGATTTATAATTTGTTTTGCAGCTGGGTATTGATGGCAGTTGGAGAGAGCACCAGGACTTCTGGCCCTTGGCCCGGTCCAGGCGCGGACGGGCGCAGACGGGCTTGCCTTAGGCGCGCCTTCGGCGCGCCAGCGGCGCGCCCGCTGCGCGTCCCTGGCATCGGCCCTAAAGTACTTTCCCCGCAGCCCTCTTGCGTGTGACGACACAGGAGGTGTGTCACGCTGTGCCGGTCCGCCCTCCACACAAACAGCAACAGCTGCGGTGGACCGGGGTCGGAGCGTGCAGTACGTGCGAGAATTCTTCAGTGCAAAGGATTTAGCAGAAAGGTAAAAAGCCAAAATGCTGTTTTGTTTTTAAAAATGTAAATGGGTAAAAGCGAGTAAAATAGAAGCGCTGCCAAGTTCTCTGACGCGGCTTACTTGTGTCTGCTGCGTGTCCCTGGCATCGGCCCTAAAGTACTTTCCCCGCAGCCCTCTTGCGTGTGACGACACAGGAGGTGTGTCACGCTGTGCCGGTCCGCCCTCCACACAAACAGCAACAGCTGCGGTGGACCGGGGTCGGAGCGTGCAGTACGTGCGAGAATTCTTCAGTGCAAAGGATTTAGCAGAAAGGTAAAAAGCCAAAATGCTGTTTTGTTTTTAAAAATGTAAATGGGTAAAAGCGAGTAAAATAGAAGCGCTGCCAAGTTCTCTGACGCGGCTTACTTGTGTCTGCTGTGCGTCCCTGGCATCAGCCCTAAAGTACTTTCCCCGTAGCCCTCTTGCGTGTGACGACACAGGAGGTGTGTCACGATGTGCCAGTCCGCCCTCCACACAAACAGCAACAGCTGCGGTGGACCGGGGTCGGAGCGTGCAGTACGTGCGAGAATTCTTCAGTGCAAAGGATTTAGCAGAAAGGTAAAAAGCCAAAATGCTGTTTTGTTTTTAAAAATGTAAATGGGTAAAAGCGAGTAAAATAGAAGCGCTGCCAAGTTCTCTGACGCGGCTTTCTTGTGTCTGCTGCGCGTCCCTGGCATTGGCCCTAAAGTACTTTCCCCGCAGCCCTCTTGCGTGTGACGACACAGGAGGTGTGTCATGCTGTGCCGGTCCGCCCTCCACACAAACAGCAACAGCTGCGGTGGACCGGGGTCGGAGCGTGCAGTATGTGCGAGAATTCTTCAGTGCAAAGGATTTAGCAGAAAGGTAAAAAGCCAAAATGCTGTTTTGTTTTTAAAAATGTAAATGGGTAAAAGCGAGTAAAATAGAAGCGCTGCCAAGTTCTCTGACGCGGCTTACTTGTGTCTGCAATAGCAATAACAGCATATCATCATTGACGACAATGTGGAATAAAGTGCAACACTCTCACTACAGAACAGAGGACACAACTGGTTCCGCTTGTGCGTAGAAACTGGACAATCACATCAGGCATAGAAGGAAACTGTGAGATGATAATGTACGTGTACAAACTCACATCCGTGATGTAGTTCAAATGTCCACTATCCCGCATCAAATAGCCAGCTCCTCCCAAACAGTCACAATGTACATTGCCATGCAGTCTGCATGTAAACTTGAACAATGTGTCAACATACATGTCAACACAATGTCAAAATGCATCTCCCCTTCACATTGCAGAGGGACAATCAACACCTCCTGCAGAGCAGACCAGACAACTCATCAGTGATGATGAAGAGGACCTCCACACCTTCGACACCGACGCCCTACAACAGCTCATGGACAGCTACGGCAACCCACCTCCAGGAGCAGGGCAGCCCAGCTGCATCGAGGAGACCCCACCCCCTGCACAGACGACGCAGCGGGAAGCACCCACCACCACGCCTACCTCCCAGCACCTCACCGAAGAACACATCGCATTCCAAGGCCATGTGTTAGACTTCCAGAAGGAGGTGGCTGAACAGGTGTGGGTGGGGTTCGACCTCATGGCAGCCAAACTAGATGCCATACGTGGGTGTCTAAGTCCCATCAGGGACCACTTAAACTCCCTAACGGCCACCCACAGTTCGCTCCATGATGTCCAACAATCCATGCCCGACATCGCTGGAGTCATGACTCTGAGAGGAGAACAACTGTCTAGTCAGAGTGGCCTTAGCGATGTCAGCCGAGAGTTGGCACAGATTTCTGAGGATAATGGAGAACATGGAGCGGATGCATGCGGAAAGAATGGCCTCCACTGATGCACACCACCGAAAAGTTGTTGGGATCTTCCATGCCCTGCAGATCCTCATCATCGCATTGCTGCCACTAAGGCAGTTGCTGATGAATGCTGCTGGTACTTCTACACACACATCTCTGGCCCCTGATGTGTCAGTGGCACACAGTGCTGCAGACCAAACATCAGCACCAACATGTCAGACAGACGACATAGAGGACGAAGATGATGGTGATTCCACCTTTGTAGTAAGAAGGAGCCAGTAGCATTCTTCTCCGCCATATGCCCTGTTTCAGCTTGGTTCTGCCCTCTGCATCATGCCCTGTAACAACACCTCCCACTGTCCCCCGAAACACTCTGCAACACTCACCTTGGACCTCGACATGGACTGCCATATGTTGTTTGCTTACCAATGACACAGCAATCAGACTGCGGACTGTACTCTTCCTCTTCCGATGTACTTGTCAGTCCCTAAATGACTCTGGATGGCCCTCCACTGGGCTACAATGTAATGTGGGGTTTGCATGGCCATGTACTGCTCCAGCTCCGACACTCCACCGAATGTGAATAAATCATTCAAATTCACACAGATGTGTCATGTCCATAATCGATCAAGTATGAAAGTGTGGATGAATGTAAGGACATTGATTGCCCAAATAGGTACACCCTGGGAAATGAAAGCAATGCGCATGTTTGACCGTGACACACATAGGAAGTGAGATGACTGGGAATGTGTGCACTAGCTGTGGCCTCATTGCACTGAAACAACAATCATGCAATTCCTCAACTTTGCCCCATGCAATGTTAGAAATAGGGCTGGGTATGAAATGTCAAAGTCGTTGGCAGGCCTAAAGTAGTGTCCCCCATCACATTTGACAACAGAACATCTCTTTGCATACCTACTCACACTCAACTGGGTGGACACAGCCTGTAGTGATGGATCACATTGATCCACATGGCAAGAATATGGACACCATACTCACATTGCTGAAGACACGTAAGAGCACAGGTCTATCAGCAACTAGCCCAACCACTATGTCTTGCTCACAGAGGTGGAGCTGGCAATAGGGACTCACCCCTAAGTGAAATGTGTCAGTCAGTCACTCCCTGTGTACCACAATGCTCATTGAGGCACACGATTTGTCATTCTAATCAACACTCATCACAGTTGAACACTAGTGAAGTTGTGTAGTCTTTATTGCCATGTGCGTGTCAGTACGGGCAAGACAAGGGCCACAACATGCAGAACAATGTATCAGACACTAACAGGCAGCATTCGGTCATGGTACAGTTCCACGTGACAGGCGTTGTGCATGCGCCCGGGATGTTCTGCCATTACGTTGGTGGCTCTCGTAGAACCAGCACTCTTCTGACCTGCGGCAGTTATGTGGATGATATGCCACAGCTCGGAGCAATGAGTCGTATGTGTGTGCAACGTTTGGACGTATGGGTTGTTGTGTATGTAAGTGTCAAGGGCATTCCATGCAAGAGTACCTCGAGCAAGGACTTCTGTGTGTGGGGTGTGGATACGTTGGTCTATCATTAGCGCTGTGCGTGGTGTGGGAGTCATCATCATCTGCTATGGTATCTCTCTCAGGGGGTGCCTGCCACATGCAAGACCAAGGTCGGAGGTGCAGATGTCCTTCCGCCTTATGTATTGAGACAAAGGAGCTTTCATCCCTAATGTTAGTCTGACTACTGCTTGCATTCTGGAAATGTGATGTGGCTTTCGCGCTGCAATTGAGGCTAGGCCTTAGGCTTATGGTGCACCAATAGCGATACACACACAACAGTTGGCATGCATGAGCCAAGAGCCCGAGCGGCCTTGCGCTCCTTGCACAATCCCTTCGTGCGCGGCCACCCTCCGGGTGCATGCAACATTGCAACATTGTCGATTGCGGGCCGTGTGGTGCAGACACTGCAACAGAGACACACGCATCAGTTGGTTTCCTGTCCAGCCCAGAAATGAACCATGCCCAGAGCCCAGGGATAATTATTCACACCCCTACGCTGGCCTGGCGTACGCCGACCCAGCCCACTGGGCATACGTATAAAGGGGGTGATGACGACGCTACGCGTCCCAGTTCTTCCCCACCGCCAAAGGTGACATGGCTGCGTCCGCCTGGCATATCACGGGACTCAATCAGAAAGGGTCCATGACTTGCGTTGCACAGAGTTGGTGGCACCGGAAACACTGCGGCCGGCACGGGCCTACCGCCACGGGACGGTGACTTTCGGTGCACAGAGTTAGTGGCACCTTAGGTGCTGAGCGGGTGTGCAGCCTGCGATGATGCCGTGTGCACTGATATGATCTCTGCCATTGCGAAATCAAGACCCAGAATCACATGTGTGACCTGGTGGCCCGCAGGGCGGGGCTGCATGATGTGGAGGCTGCCAAGGTCGCGGGCCCCGGGCTTGGAGCTTGCACCGGCACGTGGTGGGCCCTTTTGGAGACACGCTGGTGGCAGAAGGTGAGCAGTGAGGCCTGGGTGTGCAGGGGCGGGCAAATACCGCTGGGCGGCAGGAGGGGCTGGGGTGCAGCAGCCTGTGTGCGCAGGGGCAGCCAAGCGATGATGGTGTGTGCACTGATATGAACTCTGCCATTCATGAATCTGGACTCTGTTTCAGATAGGGGACCTGGTGGACTGCAGTGTATACCGGCACGTGGTTGGAGACACAAAGTCCGGTGGCAGCAGGTGACACACCGACCGGTGGCAGCAGGTGAGCAGTGAGGCCTGGGTCCGCAGTGTCGGCACTCTCTCTCCCTCTCCCTCTCTTCCTTTCACTGTCTCTCTCTCTCTTCCTATGTTTCTCTCTCTCTCCTTCTCCCTCTCTTCCTTTCACTGTCTCTCTCTCTCTTCCTCTGTTTCTCTCTCTCTCCTTCTCCCTCACTTCCTTTCACTGTCTCTCTCTCTTCCTCTGTTTCTCTCTCTCTCTCCTTCTCCCTCTCTCCCCCTTTCTCTCTCTTTCTCTCTCTCCCTCTCTTTCACTCTCTCTCTCTCCCTTTCTTTCTCTCTCTCTCTTTCTCTCTCTCTCTGTCCTTTGATGAGCGCATGACACGCCTTCTTATCTTGAATTTTGTCTTGCAGGCTGTGTCTTACAGATTGTCCAGAGAAGACCCGCCATGGCTCTTACGAATAGTTGTTTTGAGTTGAATTTGAATAAAATCATTTGTTTGGAAATTCAAAGATGAATGGATGATTCTCCTTTTTCTGACCACACATGAATGTGAATTGTTGTACTTGTGCGACATCAGGCGAATTGTTTTGTTCATGATTTCGTAGAGTTGATGTTAAATATCTTTGCCGTGGTATGGCCCGGGGGGGGATCCTGGGGGGGTGGCGGTGGGTGTTGTGGCCCTCTTGGGGCTCCAAGCTGCATGATCAGTAGCTCCATGGCATCTGTTGTTCTTCAGGTGTGGCTCTGGTCTGGGCTCCCTTTTGTGGTGCAGGTTGTCGTCTGACTTAACACCAGGTAAGAGAAGGTGTTAAATCCCTGCTGCTAACGCGCCTTATCGCTTGTTTTGGAATCTTATCGCCGATCTGGCTGGTCGAAGAGAATATTGCGGAGTGGTGTTGTCGCAGCTTTTTGCACAGGAACGCCTACTATGCATCTCATTAGCGTTAGTTGCCGGTGTCATCCGTGGCGATGTTTTTTGCGGCTGCTATCGCAGGAAAACTGGCGATATCGGCTGTTAGCACCAGCTTGTGAATGGTGCGATAAATCTATCGCCACTTTGGCTGCGATAAAGTGCCGCTAACTCGGCGATAGGTCCTTGAGAATATGCCCGTTTGTGTGCTAGGAGGTTTTAATATAACATAGGATGAAAAGGGTGTGGTGCAACTTAAGTTGGAGCATTCTTTGTCTGCCTTAAACTAGGAGAAACTTTTGACTGTGCCCACTCACGCATGAACAAGGACATATGATCACCCTACTTTTGCTACAAGTGAAACTATGTCATCCCACCTGTTAAAATAGTCTGGTTAGACAATTGTGGAATTGCGTTTGTTATGTTTCCATCTAATTATGCACCAATACCCCATGGAGGTAAACTGACAAAAGGCAGATCATGGTCTAACATTATAAAATTTAAGTTGACGGAAGGACTTAAAAGGAATCCTCGTCCTGTAAATAGCCCAGATAGAGAATGTGAGAAGTTGGCCTGGCATATGCTGTCCACTAATTATAGTGGGCACCTTGCACCAGTCCAAATCGACTCTTATGGTAGGTAGGTTAAAGACAACCTTATTGAAAGCTATCCTAGTGGTAGCTATGGAGAGCAGCCTTCAGGCTAAGTCTTGAAGGAATGTAAAGCAGCTTGTTTTACCAGTCTATAATCTCTTGAGTGACCAAATGAAAGAGCACCACACCAGGTATATATTCAAAATATATGTATTTATTACTAAACACACCCCTCTAGTCTCTTTATGAGGCTAGAGTTCGAAGTACATAGGTTATAAGATCTTAAATCACAGTAATAGCACAAATACACGTTTGGGCCCTAGGGGCGTACCAAACCATATACCAATAAAGTGGTATGCGAACCATGACTGAACTAGACACTAGGCCTAGAGCCTCTAGAAGTGCTTGGACCACAAGGAACCACCCAAGGTAGTGACACAGGGGACCCACGGGAGACGCGTGCAGTGTAAATACACAACCGCGATACGCCGTTAACTTCTATGGAGAAAGTCGGGATCGGGAAAATAGAGGAAAGGGACACTTAAAATAGGACTAGGACAAAACCCTTTGAGATCTAGGACTTTGAAGAGTCTCTACCCACGGGAGCACCGGAGTACTCGTGTTACCTCACCCAGGGAAGCCGGGTGCATAGGTGCCTTTCGGGGTCGGGTTTCGTCGTGCGTTTCGTATGGCGATCTGCTGCAAAGTGCTGCTGGCGACCAGGAGAAAAGTGTCCGGGTGGATCCAAGAGTGGATCGGAGTTCTGAAGAACCTGAAAGCAGAGGGGACAGAGTCTGAGTCACTAGCCAGTGACCAGGAAGGCGATGGACAGATGCCCACCGATGTCGAGTGCTTCAGGTGCGGTGACGGTCGTCTTGACTCTTCAGCCACGAGGTCCGGGAGGTGTTGTCGGTGACCAGGAACAGGATTCGGACTGTGGCTCGATGTTTGTCGAGTGCTGAGGTGTCGGCGACCGGATTGGACCCAACAAGCCTTGGCAACGGCAAGTCTTGAGTAAGATGTAGATCGTCGATGATGCAGACCAGCAAGGTCTGGAGAACTCACCCAGCGAGGGTAAGTGAGGGCAGGCCTGGAGCAACCAGGATGCCAATTAAAGAAAAGATTGGCCTTCGTTAAGGGCTACTAGCCAACGGGCTAGCGACCGCAAAGGAGCCTCGTGACGCCGCATGTGGAGCTGGCTTACAGGACACTCGTGGAGTGGGGGCCAGTGATCTTCGGTGCAGGTGGTGCTGGAGGCTAGGGCTACTCGGAGCCCAAAGCACGACTTCTTGGGAGACCCAGAAGATGGTGCACTTGCAAGTGTGCTCGGTGTCCAGGGGTCACGGTCTCAAGTCACCCACGATAGCCACGGGCCTCAGCTTTGCTGGGGACTCAGGGTAGCCTCGGGGAAGTCTGAGAATCCACCTCTGGTGATGCGATGACTTCGGCGTCCGACGGGAGCTTCAGTGATGCGAACCGGACAGATGCTTCTTTGGTGCCTGCCAAGCAGGGGAGTCACTCCTTGACCCCAAGGGAGATTCTTCAGTCCTCTAATCGTGAGTAGAGCGTCGAAGGTCCAGGATTCAGTTTCAGAGTTTCGTCCAGGTATAATCTAAAGTCCTAAGGACTGGGTTCCTACCTTTATTCTACAAATAGGGGATGGACTACTCTGTGGCCCCACCTATGGGTGGGTCAGGGCAGAGGGGTGGCTACACCCCTTTCCCTTTGTCCAGTTCGCGCCAAAGCAGGGGCTGCGAGCCCCTGATCCGGTTTGAACTGGGGTATGCACAGGGACACCAAATGTGCCCCCAGTGCAGGACTTCAAAGCACCCGAAAGTGCTCCCGCCCAGCCCCAATACACATTGTCCTGTCTGGGGAGGTGGTCACACCTCCCTGGGACAGGAAACCTATTGTCCAGGCCTCCCCTGCCGGAGTTTCGTCCAGCAGCAGGAGGCCAGACTCGTGTCTGTGGCAGCAGCATCCATTTTGTGATGCCAGGGCTCTGGAAAGAAGTTACCGGACTCGTCAGAGTTAACATGCCTTTCCTCTAGAAGGGTGGAATGCTACCCCGCCGCCAGGATTGGCGGGGGGTAGTATTCCAAGATGTTTTACACCAAACACGACATGTTTAGGTGCAGCCATTCCAAAGTTAGCATTTTACCGCGAGGGTATAATGCGCTTAAGAGTATATGGTCAGGCTGCACTACAAACAGCATCAGAGATGGTCTCCGACCGCTGCAGAGGGGCCCTGCTCATGCAGGGGCACCCTCTCACATAGGAACCATGCACTCTGCCTTTAGGATTGATAAGGCCTGCCTTAGGAGTGACTTATAGGTTTATATGTGTGTATGCTTTTAGTGATATAGGTAACCTATACCACAGTAAGGGGTGCATGCACCACCTTACCCAGGCTGCAGTAGCAGACCTGTGGTGTCAGTTTGGATGGCCTCCCAGGGGTGGCATAATATATGCTGCAGCCCCTGGCAGGCCTCTGAGGTACCTATGCCCTTGGTACATAGTATACCATATACTAGGGACTTATAAGGGCACTCCAGATCCCAATCAGTGATGTGCCTAAGGCACATGGAGACCCTTTAAAGAGGAAACAGCTAGGCTGGGGTTCTGAATAGCAGGGCCCCAGCCAGACTAATGTCGAAAACCAGTGAAGCATCAGCAAAAAGTGGGGGTACCCATGTGAAGCAGATCCTACTCTCCTACAGAGAAGTCTCTTTACAAATGGTTTATTTTAACAATTGGGCGACAAAGTCATTATACACCATTGCAGCAGTTAAAGTTAAGAAATCTAAAATGAGACTTAAGCCTGCTCCTTGATACCCTAGTGAGTTGGCCATAGCTAAAAGAAGATGTAAAAAATCTGAAAGGATTTGGAGACTGCATGGATTTGAAAAAGATAAAGCTATACATAAACTGGAATTAAAAAGGTATAACAATTATGCATATCCTTTAACAAAAATAACTTTGCAGATAAATTTCTAGCATCAAAAACAGGACAGCAGAGTGTTGAAATTAGTAAAAAGTATGTGTTTTTCCGTCTTCTCTGACTACAAACTTGATAGCTCTGATAACTCATGGGAAGCGTTTTCATGTTTCTTTCAGGAAAAGATTGATAAAATCTAAGCCCCTTGTGCCGCTTGTGCCGCCAGTGCATCACTTTTTGTGACGCATCGGCGGCGCATTTAGGTGCCCCATATTTTCAGAATGATGGATTTAACCCAGATCTCTTGACTGGGGGTGAATGTTTTGATTTGTTCTGCATTCCGTCCATCAATTGTGTGTCTTTTCCATATTTTCACGGATACGTAAAGCCACCCTGCGTGGCTTTTTGTGTCCTTGTAAATACGGCACCTTGCGTGAAAGAGGCGTGCCAATGGTGTTGCTATGGGTGTTTTATTAGGAGCAATCAGAGGCAGGATGATGAATTGATCCAATGGAGGTCAGATGCTGTATTTGCAGATTCTGATCTATTACATCAAGAAGCACCACATATTATGATGTTGACATTTAAATCGGGATCTCCATTGGATCCTTGTCCAGCCTCATGTTTCCACATAGGAGCGAATTTGTTAGCACCAGTGATAACTGAATTATGCAACCAAGCAATTATTACTGCCACACATTCACAGTTGCGGAAGGAAGCTCAGATACTCCCTATTTCAAACAATCCAAGTGCTAAGCATTAACAAACCTGTAACTACAGGCCCATCTCTTAACTTCCTTTCCCAGCAAAAATAATGTAAAAGGAAATTAACAGTCAATTGGTCAAACACAGAAAATAAAAATTAACTGGACAAAGATCAGGTTGGATTTAGGTCCCTTCACTATACAGAGCCTGCCCTTGTGTACTGTGTTAGATGACATAAGGAATCTACTGAATAAGTGTCATAGTGTAGCACTGATCCTACTGGAACTTAATTCTGCATGTGACACAGTTTTGCACCCAATTTTGATAATGAGATAAAAGCATTGGGGGTTAGAGGAATTGCCTTGCATTTACTTTCCTCTTATTAATAAATTGGACCCAGGCTGCTAGGATTGGCTCTCACTCTACTAAACAGAAAGTTTTATTACAGGGAGTGCCACTGGGTTCAATTCTAAATCCCACATTATTTCATCTCTATATTTAGCAGTTGGCAAAACTAATACAGAAGCTTGGGCTACCCTTAATATTCTGATGTAGATGATACAAAGATAGTAATATCAATAGCTGAGGAACTTACTTCAGCCAGAAATTAAGAATTGGACGAGTAGAAATACACATAAACTGAATGGTGATAAAGCTGAATTACTATGTTTTGGCCCCTTATCTATGACAAAAGTATCTAATTGAGAGTGAAAATAGATTCTGAATTGGGCATGAATAAGCAGGTATCTTTGTATCACCACCCTGTTGTTTTGCATTTAAAATTACTACGGATATCAATTCGAATATTACTAAAGCAGAACACCAGGCAATAGTTCAGGCACTGATTTTATCATCTCAAAAAAAGAAGGCGCAAAGAGGGGAAATAAAGATGAAAGGCTAGTCCTCCACTCAAAGTAATGCTAAAGCAAAAAATCGCTGATATTCCACACCACATAGGCAATTTTTCTATTTTTATATATAAATGAGAAACAACCCCTAAACATAGGTTTCCACTGTAAGGAGAAAACACTTTTATCTGGTTCAAAATGGGACCAGGGGTGCCTATGGCCCAAAAATGGTAGATTAGTGTCACGCCAGATGCTTACTTTTGCAAATGCACAAAAAAAGAGCTGCCTCACATTAGCCATCATCCTGGGCCAATAGATAGCAATCCCGCTGGCTCCTGCTTCTTATCATTGGCAGGACACCTCATTGCAGGGAAGACACTTACTATGAACACCACAAAACCAACACAAACCCTTGTTCAGTGACTTCATCTAACACCAAGGAAATAGTGAATCTCCTACAATATCCCAACAAAAATACCCTGCACATAGTGTGTTGGCTGGCCCTCTGCAAAAAACAATTCCTGAAGAGGTTGGAGGAAAAAGAAAGTACCTATTAGAGGCAGTGCTGTGTTTGAATGTACACATTTTTGCTTAAGTCTCTTGGACCCCCACCCCACACACAGGTGTTTGAGAGTCTCTGCCAAGAAAATTGGGAGCAGAGGATGGACAACTACTCCATATTTCAGTACTGTTTTACAGAGAGCATATCGTGTTTGTAAGTGTTGTGCATGTGCTTGGACTTCACCAAGCATACAAAGTGAGGGTACATACTACTACAAATCTGGGTTGTGCACCCTAGACTGATATAAAATAAGTATCAAACAATTATGTTTTCAGGGTTCATTCTAAGTAACAGATGGTGCGAAAATCTTTTGGTAGTACAATCCAACACAAATCTAACTTAATATTGTTGTTTTGGGAGTCAATTTACAAAAATGGTGTGACTTAAGACAATAATAAGTTAAGGTTATGTGTGCTCGTAAGATAAACCTTATTAAGCAATCCACAAAACCAAGCAAGGCAATGAGACTAACATAAGAATGTCTTAAATTTGAAACACAAGTAGATAGGATTCACAAAAAGAAACACATAAGTCAATGACAATGGATGAAATGTTGCATAACCAATGTCATGAGGAAAATATGCCAGTTTCATAAATAATTATGAAATTAAAAATAAGTAATCAGTTTTCTCACAACCCAAAATAACTTTCAATAATACACATTTTCTCCCATCACATAAACATGATCCCATCCAGCTCCTCTCATGAATAGGGTGAGTATACGTTTGAAAAGCATCACTAAAACTGGCCACTCCTATTATTATGCCTCTTTTGTGCCTGACTGACAAAGCAGTCTCAAAAAGGTTTTACAGATGTATCGGGTGAATTTTGTGTAGACTCAAGCATATTTTACATATGTATACATACAATATCCAGCCTGCCTCATAGGCACCAGTGCTGTGACATACACATATGTGCCTATTTTAGAAATGGATAGACTTTTTAATTATTTTTGGGGGATTGAAAGTGTGTGTACAATGTTATTTCTGCAAAGATTTTGATATACAACTGCTATTGTGCACGTTAGTGCATATGTATCCTTTGATTTGTTTAGCCTTATTTGTGGAAAGTTGATGTGTTATATACAGGCCGTGGGCGTGGTCACAGGCAGTGACACTGATTGCAAATTTTTTATTGCACAATCCACTTATGTGTAATAACTGTATTTCTAAATGTTGCCGTGTATGACCTACATCTTGCTCACAAAACGCTTTCTTGACCTTTCACAAGATTGTCTCCTACGTGACCCTGTGTTGGTGCCCTGGGCCGGTTTCTACTGCACCCACGCATTTATCTCTGGAACTTGTATAGGCAACAGAACAGGTCTGTCCCTGCCAACGGCCTAACACCTGGCCAGGTCACGAAACCCTCCTCAGCTGCAAGGCATGAAAGCTGCCCCCAAACAGGAATATGTCCAGCGCACTCCTGAACTCCTGCATTCCTCGGAGTTTCCTTTGGCCCAACACCTGAAAATCTGCTCCACACACCTGAATTCCTGCATACCAACTGACTTTCTGTCATCCTCCTACACCCGAGGGGAGTGTCTACATCCTATAAAAAATGCTGCATGCCAAGGACATTTTGAACAGTCTCCTGACACCTACGCAATCCGTGGGTCTCGGACACTCTTCCATCTCTAGAGATTATCTTTTGTTGTACTAAATAAATCTTTTGTTTCCTTGCTTCCAGAAGTGTGGTCTCCCTTTCTTTGGAATGACATTTGGCGCACCAACGTGGAACCCGTCAGAGACTCGGTGGCCCAGGCTTGACGACCCGGAGAGGAGGGAAATATCGGTAACTTAGGAGCGCACCTACGGAAAAGCAGATTCAAGTCCCCGTAGCCAACGTCGCCAGTATCTCCTTCCCTCAACGATGTCCTCTACAACCGTAGCCCCGGTCCTGACTGGGGATCCCTTCTTTGGTCCACCTGATTTGTTTTCGAAAAAGAAGAGACCCCGCTGGAAACAGGACACATCAGTATTCTGGTAAGGTCGTCTTGAGCGACATGTTTTTTCTATTCTGAATGTCATATTGAGCATGCCTTTGACTATTCTGGTTTTGGATTAATTATTCGGTCTTTGCAAACACCGAAGAGCAGGTAATGTGTTCTCAATTTTGAACAAAACTGCAGTCATAAGAGAATATCCTTGTTGATACCCATATCTTAGACATGCCTGTCTCTAACAGATTAAGGAAATTATGTTGCTGTTTTTATGGCCAAGATACTCTCGAAGACAGTCAGCCGGCTCCTCCTGAAGGGACCCCTAATAAGGAAATGTACATAAAGTATGGTAATTCCGGCATTATTCACACAAAATCGTGGCGGAAATACACAAAATCAAATATAGAATTACAATGGCCAAAGTTTGGGTCATTTGAAATTCCGCAGATAACGTACCTAGAAGAACAACTTCACCGGCGGAAGGTTAGAGCAAGTATGTTTGATTCTTTCAGCCTTTGGAAGAAAGAAATACATGAGAGAATTAGGAAGGCCCAGGCTAAAGAAAATAACCAGAAAAAGAGAACACCCCAATCAGACATAGCAGCCCTTAAAGGGAAGGAAATAGAGCGGAATAAAGAGAGACATGACAGAGAATTTAGGTTAAATGTAACAGGTCAATATCCGGTACTACCAACTAAACAAGATGAAGAGGATACACTATTGTATTCAAGACCTCCTGCTTATCAACCACAATTGTTAATGCAACCGCCACAGCCTCCACCTGTCATTCCTAATGTACTCCCAAACCCGCAACATCAACCTGTTCAGCCATCTGAAGCAACTGCCCCGATTCCCCCGGTTAGCGAATCAGATTCCGTGCCTCTTACCGCTAACGAACCAGTGGTGAGATTAAAAATAAAAAAACAAAGAAGCGAGCCCCGTCTGCTGCAGATTCAGACTCCGAGTCAGAATCCCTGGTACTAGGTCATGAATCAGATACTAGTGAATATAGACAAAACCATCCCCCACGATTAAGAAGCCACGACAGGAAAAGAATAAATCTCAGAGCCCAGCAGCTAATATACAAAGGTGCCACCCCAGCAGATATACACAGTGCAACCAATGAGCAGATCCAAGTAGCAGGAAAGAACTATCTACTAGAGAGGATGGCTTATCACCTAATGGCTAAAAATGATGATACATATGTAGATACACCTACAGCATTTCGCAAACTCTATCGTTTGGTAGAAAGTGGTGGGTCAACAAAAGATGAAAGAGATACTTTATTGACAATGATTAAAACAGCTTTACATAAAGAAAGTCTTTCCAATGAGGTAGAACCTATTGAAAGGATACAGCAAATGCCTGTTAAAGAAGCAGCACCCGTTTTTGTCCCACCTCGGGGCGATGGGTCTAATGTTACTAACCCTAATGATCCCAATGCGTGTTCTAGATGGCTGTTTAATTTTGTATACACCCCCTGGACCAAAGCAGAAATGTTGCAACTGCGGAAGGACATCCCTGATATCCGAAAGAATCCCACAGGATTCTATGAAAGCGTCCAACAGGTTCTGAGTTCATATACACTGACTCTAACAGACATAATACAGTTTTTTGGACTTATACTTCCAGCCGAACTGTGGAAACCCCTACGGTTTACAGATGACCAGGCAGCCCTTGGGGATACATGGGAAGAATTAGCACTCAAAGATACAAATAGGAAACCAGGCGAAAAGCCACACGACCATATTTTAAAATTGCCCCAAAGATTGTTGACAAAATTGAAAACAATGGCACTTGAGAGGAAAATAGACTGGACATTACTTGCTGCCTGTAAACAGAACCAGGATGAGTCAGTCTCTGACTATTTCACAAGGCTGGGAAAAGCATACGCTGACTTCAGTGGTCAGGATGTGACCACTGAAACTGGCAGACATCTCTTAATTCAAACTTTTGTAAAGGGTCTGTTACCTTCAGTAGGGAACAGACTAACATCTAGTGAAAGTAGTTGGCCAGCGGCCACTCCGGCCACTATTCTAACTATGGCTCAATATTACGAGACACAGAATAAAACAGCGGAGGATGAGAAAGAGAACAAAAAGAAGAAATTAAAAGAACAAGTGTTGCTTAGTCAAATAGATACGCGTCGCACAAACAGCCATATGCCCAGACCAACGGTCTCATACCCCGAACCCAGACCATATACCTCAGATACCCCACGCCAACTACCCAGACTAGGCCCCCAACCTACTGACATCTGCGCTTATTGTAAAAAACCAGGACACTGGAAAGGTGATTGTAGGATTCTAGCAGCCAACATCGCTTCGGGAAAACTCAACCCAGAACACATAATACCCAGACACGAGCTACACCACTTTACAGGGAGAATAGATTTGATAGAGGCCCAAGACAGCAGGAACTTCAAGCTACCCTTCAGGACTATACCGTGGATGATCCTGAAATGTCATCCCTGTATTGGGCAGCATAGGACAGTCTAGGATGGGGAAGGAACCAGTGGAAGTACCTGTAGATCAACAGGGACCATATGTTACAGCATCAGTTGCAGGGTCAGCGGGACCTTTTCTAATAGACACAGGAGCATCCCGTAGCACTCTAACCACACCACTGATTCCGAGGGCTCCTCCATCCGGCAAACTCATTACATCGACTGGATTCGATGGTCAGCCCTCTGTCAATTCCTTGTCCTACCCAACACCATTCTCAATGCAAGGTGAACAAATTTCAGCTACCTTTTTACTGTCTTCCCAATGCCCAGAGAACTTACTAGGCCTAGATCTGTTAAAACACTATAGAGCTACCATTCGGTGTTCACCGAATAACGTTCGGTTAATACTGTACGATAACAATGCTCCTTCTGCTCCTACCCAGCTTTTACAGTTATCACACATACAAGATGATTTGGCGACTATTTCCCCTGTCTATGGGCGACCTCAGACACGGATGTTGGATCCATCCAAATGCCTCCAGTGCATATCACCGTAAAACCAGGAGCAACTCTGCCAAGGATCCCACAGTATAAAATATCTAAAGAGGGAGAGGTCGCCCTTCAAACCATTGTTCAGGACCTCATACTCGCTGGTGTAGTGGAACAGGTATCAGGAAATATCTGTAATAGTCCTATTCTCCTAGTTCTTAAACGTTCCCCTACAGGACAAAAGATATATAGATTTGTGATCGATCTGCGAGCTATTAACAAAATGGTGCAGCCTCAATTTCCTGTAGTTTCTGACATTACCACCATTCTCACCATGATCCCACCAACAGCTAGAGTATTCACAGTTATAGACCTTAAAAATGCATATTTCTCTATTCCTATACACAAGGATTCCCGTTTTCTCTTTGGATTTACATTATTGAATGTCTCATATAGATTCTGTAGAGCACCTCAAGGCTACACTGAAAGTCCCAGCATCTATGGCCAGGCTTTAAAAACACAACTGGATCAGATCCAGCTTCCACAAGGAGTAGTATTAATTCAATACGTTGACGACATTCTTTTAGCAGCAGACACAACACAACTTGCCCGCAAAGCATCCATGATCACACTCCAGTTTCTTGCTACTAAGGGACACAAGGTCTCTAAAGACAAACTACAGTATTGTAAACAACAAGTGACCTACTTGGGTCACTTGTTGTCTGAGGAGGGACGCACTCTTACACCAGATAGGATTCAAACTATTCTGAATTTTCCAACTCCTGTCACCCAACGAGATGTCAGAGCACTCATAGGACTGACTTCCTTTTGTAGACAATGGGTCCCTAATTTCTCCCTCATCATTAAACCATTTCTTTCTCTAGTCACCAGAGATGTATCTGACCCCGTCCCCTGGACCACCCAACACACAGAAGCATTCACGACACTACGCCAGGCCCTGTGCTCTGCTCCCGTACTAGGTACTCCTGACTATCACAAACAATTTTTTCTTTTTGTACACAAGCGATCTGGATGCAGCCTCTCGCTCCTCTGTCAGACACATGGCACACACAAGCGACCATGTGCGTACTTTTCTGCAGTCCTGGACCCTGTTGCTTCTGCTTTGCCCACCTGTCTACGCGCTGTAGCGGCCACTGCAGTGGCGGTGCGACAGACGGAGGGCATTGTTTTGGGATCCCCCCTGACGGTTTTTGTCCCACACTCAGTGGACATATTGCTCAACAAAACCAAGACACAACATCTCACCAGTGCCCGCCTACATGGATATGAACTCACCCTTCTTAACCCGCATATCACAATACAACGTTGTACCACCCTCAACCCAGCCACACTCTTACCCTTACCAACTACTGATCCCCTCACACAACCAGCCCACCATGACTGTGTATTCCATACTGAAGCTGAAACAAAAGTCGGGTGGATCTGAAAGATACAGCTTTTCCAGAGGCAGAAGGCCACTTATGGGTGGATGGGTCATGTCTAAAAATACCGGACGGTACTACTTCCGCTGCCTATGCAGTCACTACAGCCCTTACAGTGATAGAAACAGCTAGAATTCTCCATAAATCAGCCCAGGCAGCAGGAATAACAGCCCTTACACGAGCATGCATCCTTAGTACCAATATGTCAGTCAATATATATACCGACAGTCAATATGCCTTTGGCGTGGTACATAATTTTGCACTACTATGGAAAGAACGAGGTTTCCTTACTTCACATGGCACCCCTATTCAGCATGGCGACCTTATCAATGCCCTTTTGGAAGCAATCACTTTACCAACCAAACTGGCAGTAATCAAATGTGCAGCTCACAAAAGGGTGACAGATGAAGTAGGGCAAGGGAATGCCTTAGCAGATAAGATAGCAAGACAAACAGCATTGGGGGAAGTACCAGCTAGAGTATACGTCCTAAAGTCACAAGCTGAGAAATGGCATGACGCTAGACAGCAGATAATTGACATACAGCGTTCAGCCACTCCTGAAGAAAAGGCCCAGTGGGAAACAGAGGGAACAATGGATGAAGAGGGGTGCTGGAGGTCCCAAGATATGCTAAAATGGAAATTACCACAGGCTTACGTAATCCCCTTGCTCACTATGACTCACTTACCTGCACATATTGGTTCCCAGGCCATGTGTACCATGCTCAAGGAAGTATGGGATTACCACCGACTCCGCCCAGCAGCAGAGCGGTTTGTCAAACAGTGCCTCACATGTCTCAGACACAACATAGGTCAGGGAACTAAAGTCCCAATGGCAGGATTCGCCCTTCCTACTGCACCATTTGAAGTACTTCAGATAGACTATATACAGTTAAACAGAGTCAATCACTACAAATATGCATTGGTGGTAGTCTGTGCCTTTAGCAAATGGGTTGAGGCATACCCCACAAAGGATAACACTGCCATCACTACAGCTAAAGTCTTATTGAAAGAATTTTTCCCTAGATATGGCCTTTGTAGATTAATGCAAAGTGACAGGGGGTCCCATTTCATTGGACAGACAGTCAAGAACATCCTGGGAGGGCTTGGGGTCAAACAAAAATTTCATGCAGCATTCCACCCACAGGCAGCAGGGCTGGTGGAGAGGTACAATGGGATCCTTAAAGAAAAGCTGGCTAAAATAACAACAGAAACAGGACTGAATTGGGTCAATGCTCTTCCATTGGCACTACTATCTATTAGATCAGTCCCACATTCCAAATCCCATCTTACCCCATACGAGGTAGTTTTTGGCAGGCCCATGAATATCTGGAATGCACCCTCACCAAAGTCCATTTCACACCTACCACAGGAAATATTGACTGATTATTTGTATGAACTTACTGAGACCCTGTTTTTAATCCATGAACAGGTGCGGGCCACTACTGAGGACAGATCCCAGGGTCCAGGCCATCACATCCTCCCTGGCGAATTTGTCCTGGTGAAAAACTTCGCCCGCACCCAATCCCTACAACCACGCTGGAAGGGGCCTCTGCAGGTACTCCTGGCCACAAGGACAGCCGTCAGAGTGGAGGGAAGAAAGTCATGGGTACATGCGTCCCACTGCAGGAAAGTGGACCCCGTCACCAAAGAACAACTACAAACCCAAAAAGAAGTCTTAAGGCACGAAAAATCAGCATCACCACGCCTTGAGTCGGACACTGAGTTGGAACTTTGTGACGAAGGAACAGACGGATACTGCCTCCGGTCCAAGGCTAAGCTAAAGAACAAGTCTAGCTCCAAGGCTGAAGAAAGCTAAAATGAGAACTTGTAGTACCCGGACAATAGTACTGTTTATCCTGACTGCCATTTTTGTCCTGTTCAGCGTAGTGTTCTGGATCCTCGAAGAAATAGTCCCCGCCAAACATACTGTATTACCCCAAGCAATAGTTCCACCAACGCCACCTGAACATTCTCATGTACCTTGGCCAGACACACATCTCAACAGACACTTGGAGTTTCATAATAATACTTTTATTCAAATGTTACACCAGTTTAATCAGGTTTCCAATGCGACAGACTGTTATGTTTGTGGACTCCTACCTCATGCAGTTCAGCACACTATCTCATTCTTGGTGTTTCCCGCCACTCCGGCCTACACTTGTGCTCTGATGTACAATTTGACGAACGTTTTTCCATCATGTTATGACAAAGGCAACCTTACAACATTCCAACCCTTTCTTTGGACTCTTCATAAAAAAACAATACTCTCTGCAATGCCTCTGACCCGCCACAAATGCACGCTATTATGTCCACCCCTATGCAGGACACCTGGGGTTACACTTTCTTTCCTACTCAAGAGAAAGAAGTTGCCATTTCAGTTACATCACGTCCTGGTACATTGTGTCTGCAAGGTCAAGGAACAATACCTATAGGAGCCAGTCTGTGCAATACTACCATAACCTACAACAACTTCACCCCATACCTCAGCCTTCCATCAGGACTGCACTTTGTATGTGGAAACAAAGCTTACACCTGGCTGCCTTCTGACTGGAGTGGCACATGCTATATTGCATTCCTGCTGCCACCACCCACATTTAACAGGAACAACTTGTACCACAGACAGAGGAGACGGGTACCAGATATAGACCAGACCGACACCAGCAACCAGCAATTCGGCGATGCCCTGAAGGGCCTTCTACCTTTTTGGGGTCCCATGTCCAACAGTCTCAACACCAGGCGACTCACCAGAGTCCTGGAAGCTACTGCCAACATCACTGCAGGAATACTGACCCAGCACACGGCCGAAATCGATGCTACACGGATGGTTTCTCTTCAGAATCGCATGGTGCTCGACGTCATCCTGCCAGATTGAGGAGGGGCCTGTCGCATCATCGGGGCTAGCTGCTGTGTGTATATTCCTGATTCATCGCCCTCCGTCTATGAAGCAATCTCCAAACTACACCGGATTGCCACCGAAATACAACCAGACAATGGGACCCCTTGGACCTGGACAACTGGCTTATGGAACATTCTGATCACCTGGGGATGGAAGATACTGGCGCTCCTCACGATCCCCTTGGGTACCATCTTCTTCTGTTGCCTGTGCATCCATTGTGGCCCAGCACTCTGTTCTCTGTGTGCATCTACCTGCAGATCCACACCTATGACCAGTCAGACTGAAAACAGCAAAATACTATATCATCAGACATTTGAAGAACTCTGTAAAATTGACATTTACTAATGACGTTGCACACGGCAAGAGGAGGGACTGTAATAACTGTATTTCTAAATGTTGCCGTGTATGACCTACATCTTGCTCACAAAACGCTTTCTTGACCTTTCACAAGATTGTCTCCTACGTGACCCTGTGTTGGTGCCCTGGGCCGGTTTCTACTGCACCCACGCATTTATCTCTGGAACTTGTATAGGCAACAGAACAGGTCTGTCCCTGCCAACGGCCTAACACCTGGCCAGGTCACGAAACCCTCCTCAGCTGCAAGGCATGAAAGCTGCCCCCAAACAGGAATATGTCCAGCGCACTCCTGAACTCCTGCATTCCTCGGAGTTTCCTTTGGCCCAACACCTGAAAATCTGCTCCACACACCTGAATTCCTGCATACCAACTGACTTTCTGTCATCCTCCTACACCCGAGGGAGTGTCTACATCCTATAAAAAATGCTGCATGCCAAGGACATTTTGAACAGTCTCCTGACACCTTCGCAATCCGTGGGTCTCGGACACTCTTCCATCTCTAGAGATTATCTTTTGTTGTACTAAATAAATCTTTTGTTTCCTTGCTTCCAGAAGTGTGGTCTCCCTTTCTTTGGAATGACATTTGCATGACAGTGACATTTTCATTCCTTTGTCTTGGATATCTTATAATATTTTTTTTTTGTTGTTTTATAGATTCACAAGAGCAAAATGTATTAATCCGTTTAAAGTATGCATTTTGGTAAGATAATTTTTAGACCTTGTAATACACTTTCGGAGCCACAAAATATAAGAACAGGAGAAAGTGAAGGGTTTATCTTAGAAGTAGGAGACTCCTCAGTGTGTATTTCTGCTTCATAATTTGGTCCCTTGATGTTTGTGATTTTGTAGTACCATGCTGCTTCACATATCCATTGTTCCCCTAGAGATTGAGCTATTTATTCAGAAAGCTTTTTCATGTATAATAAGGCACAAGATGGAACGCATCATAAATTCATATGTATAACTCAATTGTGATTCACACATGCAGCCGCATCTAAGTTAGTCATGCAGAGATGTCCTCTCCATGTCTACAGAAATTATGTACACAGCACATAAGTTCTGGACCCCTACTTGTGTTAAGCGTGGTGTAATCTCAAAAATATTGTTATTCTTGGCTGTGGTGCAGGGATAATTTTCAGGGCAGGGGCGTTGCCCTCAATGTTACATCACTGAAGTAATAGGAATTTTGTCACAAAGAAGAAGGGCCATATGTACGAAATTTCCATTTAGCATTTCCTAAATCATATAGCTATTTAGGATATGCAAAATGGAATGTACAAAAATAGAGGTTTCCTAATAGTGATTCCTACAGAATAGGAATTGATATTAGGAAATCGCTATTTAGGAAATGTTAAACCATAAAGACCCATTGATAAGAATGGTTTTGCATTTCCAGATTTAGGACTATGGGCCTAAGGCCCCCCTTGATGCACCCCGAAAAAAGTGTTTGCACTTGTAAAGCACACAGATGCCTTAGGGGCAAGAGTGCTCTTTATAGACTTCAAAAAAACATTTTGCTGTGCTTTTGTTCAATTGAACATGGTTTCCATGAACTTGGAGTCGATGGTAATAGCATTGCCTAAAATGCCCATTTCGCATTTAGGAAATGCTTTGTACATTTGCGATTTCCTATTTAGGGAATCGCAAAAAGCTATTTTTACTGGATAGAAATTCCCTGTCTTCCTTTGTACATTATGAAATTGTGATTTGTCCGTTAAGAAATGCAAAAAACTTTTGTACATATGGCCCTAAGTGTAGCAAATGTATGCAGAAGGAGAATGATATGGTTGTAGTATGTAGCTGGTGGTATATTTCGAAGTCAAAATTGTACCGAAGAATGTATAAGTCCAAATCTGACAAACAAATGAATTATTGTTTACTCAATGTATAAAAAGAATTCATTATAAAAATATGTTGTACTGCATTCATGAAATAAATTTTTAATATTGATACATAATAATAAGGAATTATATAGGTTCCACAATTATTTATACAATGTCCTAATTGCCTAAAATATACATATACACAACAATAGCTTAATAAAATCAATTCACAAGACAAACATTAAAAAGATTTTTCCTTTACATATAGAACTATACTACTATAAGAATCTAAAACTTCTATTTCAAGTTACTCATATACTTGTTGTAATTGAACTAATGTCGACACGGCATTTCGGCGGATTGTCTGATCAATCTCCGCCTTCTTCAGGACAAATTCAAAACACAAGGTTTGTCTTAAAACACATTTAGAAAAAGTAATTTGATCTAGGAAACAGAAACAAATAAAAAACACCTCATTAGATACATATCCTGGCTATATCTATTAGTTTGTTCAGTGCACACTACTGACATAGTGAGTTTCTACCCAATGTACAGGTTATATAGTATATGCATTTGAGACAGAGGTTCCCAGAATAAAGAATCCTCTAGATGAATGTATATTGCACCAATATTAACTTATTAAGCTCACCAACTGGGTCTGGATCATGTTCGCTTCCCACCGCTTAGAGTTATTTATGTTTATGCTTCTCCTGCACTCGTGAGTTTATTTAGATGGTGCCCCGTTTTTGTAGTTTTTTGCAGTCTCCACCTATGAATTATATGAGACAATCATTCTAAAGGACCATTGAAGTCTACATTGTCCATATATCCTACCCGTCCCCATTTTAGGCCATGTAAGACACTTACTTAGTTGAGAACGGTACAGGTTAAAACGGTGAGCATTGCAAAATAGCTTCCCTCCGTGGTTCTTGTATTTATCACCTATTAGAAACCCACATGTAATACGATTACTCTACCAGTATGATCGATATCCCAATATACAGAACATACAAACTCCTGCTGGAATTTGCAACGGGGTATATTCTTACACTTACCCTTAACGTCTGTAGTGATTTTTTATCGTTCTATGGGGTTGATTGGTTCTATTATATCCTTTAGAACTCTCGTTTTCTATCTAATGGATAGATGACCTCCGGTCTTCTAAGATCCAGGGTTACCTGCATGAATTATATAACAGATTTTTTATTAGTCATCATTTTATGCACTGCGTTCTAATTGCTGTGTATATGGTCACATCTGGGGCCTAAATATTCCCATTATGGTGGTATAATTCACATATAGTTTGACCACTATTATTTGTAATATGTTATTAATCTGGTCAATCGGGTGTGATTTCTCGGCTATATACTAAAAAAAAAAACTCTATTTAGATGTGGGTCAGTGTTAGCTTCAAGTTTCTATTAAAATTAATAAGGGCAATGTATTGTCCCATCTAGTTTATCTTTGTATAACTCCCACAAAATGACACAATGGTCTAACCGTTATGTATTAACACCCTCTGTGATGGCTAACTTTTTACTCTGCAACATACAACTATATGGAGATGCATAATCTTCAAGTGCTGTTGCCCATTTGCCTTAAGGTGCCCCAGTTACATATGCTTACCTCCTCGGCAAAGCGTTGTTCCAAAGTTGTAAATTCTTCAGTTACCGGTTCGATAACGGCGAGTGTATAAATACACTTCCGGTGGTACGTACGTAAAGGTACGTGCTCAAGAATTCACGGGGGCTATGATGGAGTTAGGCTAAGGACTCCTGTTAAATATATAAATCTTGAATATATTCTGTATTATTTATTAAACCTATTTGTTTTTAACATGTTATTATTGATTGCAAGAGACCCTTAGCACAAGCCAGGTCTCAACTCGATAAGCACTTCAACGCGACATACAACGATCTTCGCATGTGTTCCGAAAGTGGTGGCCATCTTTAAATGCATCTCCAATAATTATACCCGCCATTAGTAGGTATAATAAAGTGGGACTATTCTCTAGAGTGCCCCGTAATATTCATTGTGATCATATTATTTAACCTATCTTTGCTCATTAAAATAGAACCTTCACCAAAGTGAGGTCACATTTACTTCTGAAATTCAAAAATTCCTAAGGAATAACCGAACCGGACATATGTTTGAAAAAGTGTGATGGCCATATTTGAACTTGTCCTTACTCATTGTGCCAACCATCTTTGGATGCAGTCAAGAGAAATATGGCTCCTAATTACAAAATACTTATATACAATCTTTGAACATAATTCCAAACTAAATAGTACTGTATATCTTTATATATTGACCTTCCTGTAAATGTTTATTAATTTAATTCAAATAGCTTTGTATTCTAAGCATTAGACTTTTTTCCATTCAAATGTCTTTTTTGTATATACTATGCTCTTTTTCTCTCTGTTGCGACATTACTATTCTCAACAGCGATTTTAACCTATTATTCTCTCCCACTCGTCTCTATTGTTAAGCCCATGGCTGTATGTGCTGAATTTAGACATAAAGAACTGTTCTCTCTGCTTCCTCTTTTTATCTAAATGGCCACCTCTGATAAATCCCTGTTTTTGTTCTAGGAAGAACCATTGATGTCCTGTTCATTATGTTTCTGTTCTAGCCAATGTTCTAACAGAGGGGCATTTTCCGTCCTTATGGCAAATCCATGTTCATTAAGTCTCATTCTCACTTCCCTGCCCGTCTCGCCTACGTATCCTTTATGGCAGGGACAGATAATGATGTAGATGACATTCTTAGCCTTGCAAATTACTAGATCATTTATCCAATGACCAACTCCGTTCAGTTCTATTTTTTTCTGCTTAATGACGGAGCTGCAGTTTGTACAAGAGCCACATGGAAAATTGCCCGTTAGTTTAGATCCGTTCACACTACTACTTTGATATTTACCTTTTTGCTCTTTATATGTATGTACTAAATGATTACGTACAGTTTTATTTCTCCTGTATGCAAATATAGGTTCCTCTCTACTGGACTTTTTATAATGTAGTTCCACATCTAGGAGGGATTGCATTAGTTTGTGTAATCCGATGTATCCATGGGTACTATACTCCCTCCCTTATCACCAGGTTGGACATGGGGCAGAGTCTTATTGACCCATAAGTTCTTACTCAAAAGATCTTCCAGTCCTTTTTCAATGACTCATTCAAAACTATCAACCTCTTGACCAACCATATGTTTGGCTACGGTCCAAGTTGAAGGTGGTTTCAATCCTGATTTATTGTCTTTTATGGGCCCTTCTCTGTTCTCAAAGAACTTTTTTAAATCTAATTGTCCATAATAGATCTCTCACATCCCTTTCGATTTCATACTTATTAACCGGTGCCCCTGGAGCAAAACCCAATCCCTTCTCTAGCACTAAAGTCTCTTCCGTGGTCAGTATTTTAGATGAAAGATTGATAATGGATGCCTTTTTTGTTTCTAATCCCAATCTTTCTGGCTCCTGGTTCTCATATACGGTCTTCTCTGACCTGTTTCTCTGAATTGGTTTGTGGCTCTCCCTCTCCCTCGTGTTCTGAAGGTCTGTGGATGTTTTCTCTGATGTTGTTCTAAAAAATACGGGTAGTCTTTACTGTGGCCAGCTGTTTCATCCCTTGTGTCATTTCTTCCTCGTGTTTCCTGACCTCTATCTGTTTCTGATTCAGAGCTTGTATAAGAGGTATCTAAAAAGTTAAATTTTTCTTCATACTTTTATTTCTATTAAAGTGGCTAGTTCTAAAATTATACCTATATGCATGGGTTGATCATAATAATCCTTATGTAAATATGGGCAAACTATCTCTGTTTTGAACTTCGCCATATCTTTTCTTAGTTTATTAGACTTTTTATTCACCAAATATTCTTTATATCCAGAAAGGTATTCTTGTATTTCATCTAATTTGCGTTTAGTTTCCTCTATTGCCACATTACCCTTCAATTGTTTCTCAAGGCATTCAATTTCTTGTCTCTTGACTATAATTATCAATTGGGCAGTTTCTATAATAAGCAACATCCAGTCACTGCTACATCTATTCGCTATACGCGTCCAATTCTCTTTAAAATTTTCATTCTTTACAAAGAGCCCGGGTTCATTTCTCACTTGTAACCCCTTAGGAATTATTCCCTTTTTACAATATTCTATAAGGAAATCTGAGGGTAATTCAGTACATATTATTTTCTTCTTTAAATTCCATAAATTGTACCACCTTTCGTCATCATTTTTTGATAAGGTGAGTGTACTGATGGTTTTGGAGGCCCCATTTTTTATTTTGTTAAATTGGTACTCCGAGAAACCAAATGTTCTCAAAGTATCCATATTTAATAATACAATGTAGTATTAGTACAATGTATTATTGTGTTTACTCCTCTCCAGCTCACAAGCTGTTTTAACTACTCCAAAAACATGGAGAAATATTAAAAATATATTTCATGAATGCAGTACAACATATTTTTATAATAAATTCTTTTTATAGAATTAGGAAACAATAATTTGTTGGTCAGATTTAGACTTATACATTCTTTGGTACAATTTTGGTTCAGTGCACTCTGTTTGATCATAGGTGAACTAGCAAAAAATAGCACATAAGGGATCCTTTGTTTTTGAGTTCGTCTAACCATCCAGTCCCTTCTTGGCTTAATTGGGGTGACTCTCTGTTTTTGGAGTAGGTATATTTTGTAGTACACTGTCACAAATAAAATACTAAAGCATTGTATAATAGTGCACAGTCATTTACAGAGAGCTCATTTTTCATTGAAATGGGCACTTAATGTGCATAAAGGTTTACTGATAAAACTGCATAGAGCACACAAACAATATTATGTGGAAACCAGGTTTCAGCGAATATTTATCATGTGTGCTTTACCAAGTATTTGTTTTGTGCCTATTATAACCTCTGCTTTTATCAAACTTCAGATTTACAAAATATTTGCTTCATTTGTGCTGTCCTAGCTGCTGATATAGTCTGAATTATTTGTTCAGTTCATTTACCTGCATATACATTTTGTTAAATGTCAGAAAAAAATGACACTCTACATTCTTTTCTTTCAAGCTCCCTGTACTGAAGCAGTAGTGTCAAATAGCTCATTTAAAAAAATAAAATCCTCTCATATTGCAGTCAGAGAAAGAAAAGTAAACATGAACTTCCATGGTAAAAGAATAAGCAGCAATTTGCCACAAGATATAGCCTGACATTTGACTTGTCTTTGAAGCACAGCAAATGTGACAAGATAAAAACAAAACTTAAAGGCATTTTTATTGTTTATTCACGTTCTGAACTCCAGCATGGTTATGTTGGGTGTGCTGCCGCACCACTCACACCCCTACTTCAAGTGGCCATGATTCTTGGCACATTTGGGTCTTACTGGCCTTCTGCGTCAGTTGTGAGGTTTTGCTGTACATGTTGATCATTGACATTTTGGGCCATCCAAGTTTTTAATTTCATTATGTTTGACACTTCTATGCACTCGGTGTGGTCACAAGTAATGTGACATCAGACTAAAATGTTATTATAATTTTCACCCTCCCATGAAATAGAAATTTGATTGAAGACAACTACTTTCTCAGTTTGCAGTCACTTCTCTCCCATATCACGCCCTATATCCCAATAAACATAAAGATAATACTTTTGGATCACTTATGTTCATCAGAACATCTACCAGAGCTCTATACAGATGAGTCCAGAGGATTAAAAGAGTATGAGATATGTTTAAGGAATTTTGACAATCATTTCTGGCCAGGATTAGTACAATATTAGAGTATTACTACTTTGGAAAACACACCCAAAAAGAAAGAGAAACTGTTTGTGTCAGAACTATGCAAACTAGCAACAACTTGTAAGTTTGGTGCAACATGTGAAGAAAGCATAAGAGATCAGTTCCTTTTCACTTGTAGGATTGAAAGGATTTGTGAAGAACTCTGGTTGAAAGATGATCTTCCTTTGCGTAATGTTCTGATTGTTGCTAAACAAGTAGAACACATGATGTGATGTGTAAAGGAGATTAGACAAGATACAGATGACGAAAAGGTGAATATAGTGGAGGAGGAGAAAGGTCATATGCTAGTAATAAAGGGGACAATGTCAGTACATAAAGATAAGAAAAATGTCACCACATTTAAAGGTCATTGCTATAGGTGAAGTTGGGTGCATGGCAAATAGTAAAGATTTTCCTGCATTAAAAGCAATATGGGCATTTCATGATTTGCTGTAGAAGTAGTAATGTGCCTAAAAGACCTTTAAAGGGTGGTGTATCTCAAGTGTGTGAAGACATTGCATTGCAAAAGACTGATGGCGGATCTTACAACCCCGAAGATCTTGTAAAAATTGAAGAGCATGGAGTAGAGGTAATGTTTGATTCTTGCTCAAGGTTGACCATCATTCCAGAAAACATCGTCAATCAAATGTTTTAAGAGGAAAAAAAGTGACAGAAAATGGACATATATCCAGGAGGTTATGGTGGTCAACCCATAAAGATGAAAGGTTATTTCTTGGGAAATATTGAGTGCAAAGACAGATATAGCGTCAGCACAATTTAAGTGTCCCATAAAGGTGATAATATTTTGGGGTGGCTGGTACAAAAGATTTAAGAATTTACCTCAACCCCAACAGAGATCCACAGATCTTAATGCAAAATATCTCTAAGGTGGAAAAAATATATCTGACCTTGAAAAGGAATTCCCAGAAGTGTTCACAGCCATATTAGTCTATCTCAACAATTATGTTCCATAGAATAAAATTAAAAGAAAATGCTCTACCAGTATCTGCTAAAGTGAAGAATTACCACTAAGTATGCACGGAAGAGTAAGAGAGGAATTTGAACGATTATGCAGTCTAGGTGAAATTGAGCTAGTTGAGGCCACAGAATGGTTAGCACCAATTGTAACTGTGAAAAAAATAGATGGAATGATCTGATTCTGTGTGGGCCTTAGGGCCCTCAATATGGAGGTTGTCGTAGACAAGTTTCTGTTGCCAAACATCATAAACATGATGCCAACTGTAGCAGGGGCCAAAGGTTTTTCAATATTAGATCTCACGTCAGCATATTATCATATTCGCTTACACAATGAATCCCAGGAACTCACTGACTTTATTCCACCTATGGGGGCATATAAATTGCTGTGTGGACTAGTGTCTGCGCTGACAGTCTTTCACAGGGTCATGTCAAATATGCTCCGAGGGATGTCTGGTGTATTTTGCTACAAGGATGATGTGCTAGTTTTTGGTCAGTCACAAGAGCAGCATGATGAAAGAATCAGGGAGGTTTCCAGAAGTTTAAATATCATGTGTTCAGTGTAATGAGAGAAAAATATAATATACAATATACAGAAATAAATTATCTGGGTCACAAGATCACCTCACAAGGCATACAATTCAAGGCAGAACTAGTAAATACTATAATGGAATTGGTAACACCTAAAAGCAAAGATGAACGCCGATCATTCCTAGGTATGATAGAGCTTTACAGTAAATTTATAAGTAATTTTGCCAGCCGAACATACAATATGCGGTCTCTGTTAAAGAATAGAGTACATTTTTAATGAAGTGAACAGTCCCAGGTAGAATTTTATGGTGTGCAAACTGCCTTATCCACTGGTCCAAATTTAAAAGCTTTCATGCCAGGAAGAAAAACCGTGCGAGCAACTGATGCCAGTTTAAAATACGTCTTGCGGTGGTACTTATGCAGGAAAGTGAGGAGGGAGAAAAAAAACATTTCTTTCGCAGCAAGGACATTAAAACAAGCTGAAACAATGTATTCTACTTTCAAAAAAGAGGTGCTGGCAGTATACTGGGCACTTTACAAATTCAGAAATTTCATTTGAGGAATATCATTAAAATTGAGGACAGATAATAAACCACTTATAGACGTTTTTACTACAAAAAAGTTTTGGTTCCATATCAAGTAGGATTAGAAGATGGGTGGTTAACTTTAAAGAATTCACCTTTGAAGTGGAATATATTCCGGGAGTGAGATATTTTGCAGGGATTGTTTTTCTTGCTTAGTCAGTGATATAAAGAAAGAAGAGAGCAATGAAAACATAAGATGTGAGGACATTGAGTTACACAAGGAAGAGGTATGTGTGGTAACCAAAAGGATATTTGCAGAGGATCTTTGGAAGAAAGAGTTAGACTCAGACCCAATCATAAGTGAAAAATATGAAAATGTTCTCAAGGCTGGGTGGGAGGAGAAAACATGAGGATCGCTTGAGATCCTTTTGGATGGTTAGAAGAGAATTGTCTGTTATTGATGGATGTCTTTTTAGAGGTACTAAGTTAGTTCCTCCAGATTCCATAAGAAGCAAACTCATTGATTTTGCACATGAAGGCCATCTGGATGTCACCAAAACTAAACAAAGGTTTAGACTAGACTTGTGGTGGCCAGGTATGGATCTATTTATAGAGAGAAATGTCAGAGACTGCTTACATTGCTCAGCTAGTGATAAGGTGTTGAAATTACATACTCCACCCCTACATTGTAGGTCTCTCCCAGAAGGTCCTTGGACAGACTTAGCTCTAGACATTATTGGGCCTTTAACTAGTGAAAAAGACTCACTCTACATTCTCGTATTATTTGGCCATCTCTACTCAAGATGGCAAGAGATAACATTTGTTTCAGAAATCAACACTAAAACTGTCATAACCTTCTTAGTGGAAACATTTTTAATAGAGGGTCTACCTAGCACACGTCTTACAGAAAAGGGAGTTCAGCTGTGCTCCGAAGAAATGAAGGAATGTTTACAATGCAATGGCATAAAACACAAACTGTGCATTATACCACCCAGAAACTAACAGGATGGTAGAAAGATTTAACAAAACTCTCAAAGAGGACATTCATCTGGTCAGGACTAATGGGTTATGCTGGAAAGAGGAGATAATGAAATCTTTAGAAGCATATCGCTTAACACCACATCAAACAACTGATAAAACCCCATTTGAACTTCTAAAACAAAGAAAGCCCAATTCCAGGTGGGTACCTGGGTGGATGAAGTGGCATAAAGGGTGAATAAAAGTCTCTGAAAGTCCACAATGGAGGGAAAATGAACTAATATTACAGGCAGCTCGCAAGATATGATATGATATGATATGATATAATAAGACACATGGGGCTAAAATCATAAGTTTCAAAATAGGCGATTGGGTTAAGGTTAGAGCTCCCACTAGAGACATGAAGTGGTCTATATTCACTGAGCCTTTGAGAATTGTCAAACTCTTTAGAAATGCTGGAAAGACACGAGATGGCAGGATTTGAAATCTAGGAAGAATAGTGAAGTATTTTTGGCCTGATCAAAACCCTTACAGAAGTGAAACGTAGAAAGATATAATTTCAAAGATGGAACATGCTAAGAGGCTTCTCACCATACACAATGGAGAGAATGCCACTGTTCATACCAGATCAAGAGGAAGAAAGACATTGCCACCCTGTTTCCTGAAAGATTACGTAGTTCAAGGAACCTAACACAATTTGCATACCGTGAGGTTGGCATTTTACCCTTCTCATGTTAGAATGAGGGTATTTCTATCGCTTTCTGTATCCCATTTGGAAATTTAATGTGTTGATTCCTATTTTCAATATGACAATGTACAATTTGTATTCCAACTGACCTTGTTCTTAATTAATATCTCGTTAATTCATTTCTGTGTTCCTTTCATCATATTTATTGACTTTGGACAACTTGCAATGAAATTTATTATTTTATAAAGAGGGAAGATTTGTGGTATTCTCCAGCATGGTATGTGCCTTCCCTCCCCTCTTTATATTCAGGGTTTCTTTCCACTACAATTGTCCCTTAAGAATATATTGGAATATAGAATGTTGGTACCTTAGAATTTTATGTTGAGCTTCACTGGAGAGAGTGTTCTGAATCAACAGTTGTGGACCTACATGTGGTGTATTGAATAAAGCTTGTGTTCATGCTCACACGCCTCCTCTCATCATTTGGATTTTATGAGTGACTTTTACAACACTCTATCAAGGTACCATCATATGTGGTCAGGTACCTGAGAATGTGAGAAAGGAAGCGGAACACAATGTGATGAAAAGGCCCCTGGAAACTGTGTGTCTACCTGCATATGCTACATGATTAAAAAAGGCTACATATCCTGTTGTTTTGTTAGTGACAAGGGACCTGAGGGCCCACACTACAGTCCTAAAACAAGCAGTTAAACAAGGCTAATTGAACAGTGATGTAAATCGGTAATAGTTGAAGACAGACCTCTTTAAAGAATAATACATCACAATGATGTGGCAATCTAGTAACTAGGTAGCCCCAACTGTATTCTTGCCATTGACTCTGTATTTTAATCTGGTTTCATGCTATATAAATACCACATACATACATACATAAAGTGCACTGTTTTGTCACACTTTTTTTCAACATTCTCTTGGACGAAGGTCTCCTTTGAACAACCAGTATGGCGGTCTAAGCTGAACAGTCAACCACAATGTGCTGCCACATTTTATGAATTCCCTTTCAGAGCTACATGCTAAACTATCCTTCAGAACTAGCAAATGTGTAATTGCTGGAAAAAGCTATAAATAGCACTAAGCCAGTCAAAAAGTCTACTGAAATTAATAATTGAAAGGGAATACCACTTAAAAATAATTGGGAAGATACTGCTGATTACTCACTCATCACTGGCTAAAAACCGAGGAACAGTCCTGTGAAAATAAATACATTTAACTCACCATGCAAATCAAGAAAAGTGAAGACTTCTATTAAACAACCAAAAATGTCTGAAAAGAACAAATACTGTATTGCATAATCAACCTCAGTTTATCGCATCTAATGTGAGAAATCTCAATCTCAGTGTCTCAGGTATGTCAGCCCTAACTGCAACAAATGTTGTCTTTCACCATTGGTTTCCTGGGTCCTTGTAGTATGGACCCCCAAACTGGCAACCGTGTACCCATTTTTAGCACTTGACTCTCAGATTAGAGATGCAGAGCAGTCCAAGGCGTATTCAAGGCAGGTCCAGTGGGCTTGAGACTCATCAGCAACACCACAAACAACACTTATTGATTCACTATCCAGTCAGTGCTTTTTCTTATAAAAGGGAAAAGTACTTTATTATACATACTACTAATTACTACACATAAATAGCAAATATATTCAGTAAGGTAGGTGGAAATACCTATGGTGACACGTTCTAAAGAGCCTCTCAACTTACAGGAGGTGGAGAACAGGTCAGCCAGCTCAAGTGACCCCCTAAATATAACTGGACACTCTGTGCTGCAGGCACAATTAATGTTCATTGCACCAGTAAGCCACAACCTCTAAAACCACGATATCCTATGTACCTAGCAGAACATGTGTGGTGCATAATAAAATATTAGGCCTATTGACTTTGTCAGGGTGTCATCAAAATAGCCAAATCAATTAAAAACAAGCCTTTCCACCATAAGGCCATTCAATATTGAAAACCTTTCATTATATTGCCATCTTTAACTGACAATCCAATTAAATTCTTGTATATAGCTTCCATTTTCAAAACGTCATCAAAGAATTGAAAATTCGACCATTTTAGTGTTTTTTAGTCTTTTTTTTGTATTTGAACTAAGGTTGTCAAGCAACCACAGGAATTAGCAACAAAGGTCAATCCATTCAGGAGCCTCTGTGTTTAAACCCCAGTTCCAGAAATGCTCGAAAATGAGCAAACAATATCCTGCGGTCACTCTTCTGGTGACTCCAGAAATGTAGGTTCACACTGGCAAAATTGGAGTAAGGGTCTTGCCAGAGCATGCTGCCCCAAAAACCAGCTCCTCACTCCAGGGTGCCCCTACTCTTCCTGGGTCATCACCACCCATTTGCAAATGTGTGTCATAAGACACTAAGGGGCATGCCTTGTGCCCCTTTAGCTGCAGCACACCCTCAGCTGCTGCTACAAGGTTTCCTCCATTCTTTCAGTTTTTTTGTAGTAAGCAGGTGTACCCCGGCCCACATGGTGCACATATATTTCCCTTAGAGCAGATGTTGTCGCCCAGATCTATGATAAGCTTCTTTTACAATTGTCTTACTAGGATTAGTGTGTTAACAATTGCTTTGGTCTTGTGCATTTTTACATTGCTCTACATGCATTTTTTCTATGTGTAATGTATTGGTGTACATTTTATAACTTATCAAGGTAAAATGAACACACCTGTATTAACACTTAAAAAATATATATATGTTGTTGTGGTGGTTGTGCCTGTGGGTGTGCATTCAATAGTGTGTGTGTTGTTTGTGTGCTATGTAATATTTAAGAAAAAGGGGAATACCACACTACCAATACATATTTTAGATGCAAAACTGTCACTAGGACAATGCCAGCGCGATGGGGACATCTAAATAGGCTTGGCACAAACCTGACAGCAACGGAGTACTGTTAGCCAGCAGAGGAGTTCACCGCCTCGACGATGGTGCACCCCTTATGCAACGGGAGACAGTCTGGCAATGCGGAAGGAGATTCAGTCAGCACACATCTAAATAAGGTGGGTGGGATACCATCAGCTTGGCAGAATACTTCAATATTCCACTGTGGAAGGACGACTGGAGCCCTGCCAAGATCTAAATTAGAGCAAACACAAGGAGATGATGGACGGGGCGCTGAAACTTTACAGACACTCACCCCGAGTCACAGATCTGGGTTGAATCCATCAACGTTCTTTAGTTCACTTCGCCACCCCAGTTCAGACACAGCTATATGCAAATCAGTCTTGACCCTGTGCCTCATGGGAACAGTCCAGCCCGAACTGCCAAGCCATGTCTTCCCTGGACCGGAAACAAGCATCCTGGGACCGGTTTCGGGCTAATAGCCCTCATCAGCCAGGCTAGCTTGAATCCCGTGGCAAAGTGAGCAAGGGACCCACATCTGGGCATACCCTGCCAACTTACGGCGAACAAAGCAAACACAAGGAGATGATGGACGGAGCACTGAAACTTTTCAGACACTCACCCCCAGTCACAGATTTGGGTTGAATACATCATCGTTCTTTAGCTCACTTCGCCACCCCAGTTCAGACGCAGCTATATGCAAATTAGTCTTGACCCTGTGCCTCAGGGGAACAGTCCAGCCCGAACTGCCAAGCCATGTCTTCCCTGCACCGGAAACAGGCATCCAGGTACTGGTTTCAGGCTTACAGCCCTCATCAGCCAGGCTAGCTTGAATCCAGTGGCAAAGTGAGCAAGGGACCTACATCTGGGCATACCATGCCAACTTAGGGCGAACAAAGCAAACACAAGGAGATGATAGACGGAGCGCTGAAACTTTTCAGACACTCACCCCCAGTCACAGATCTGGGTTGAATCCATCATTGTTCTTTAGCTCACTTCGCCACCCCAGTTCAGACACAGCTATATGCAAATCAGTCTTGACCCTGTGCCTCATGGGAACAGTCCAGCCCGAACTGCCAAGCCATGTCTTCCCTGGACCGGAAACAAGCATCCTGGGACCGGTTTTGGGCTAACAGCCTTCATCAGCCAGGCTAGCTTGAATCAAGTGGCAAAGTGAGCAAGGGACCCACGTCTGGGCATGCCCTGCCAACGTAGAGCGAACAAAGCAAACACAAGGAGACGATGGACGGAGCACTGAAACTTTTCAGACACTCACCCCCAGTCACAGATCTGGGTTGAATCCATCATCGTTCTTTAGCTCACTTTGCCACCCCAGTTCAGACACAGCTATATGGAAATCAGTCTTGATCCTGTGCCTCATGGGAACAGTCCAGCCCAAACTGCCAAGCCATGTCTTCCCTGGATCGGAAACAAGCATCCTGGGACCGATTTCGGGCTAACAGCCCTCATCAGCCAGGCTAGCTTGAATCCAGTGGCAGAGTGAGCAAGGGACCCACGTCTGGGCATACCCTGCCAACTTAGGGCGAACAAAGCAAACACAAGGAGATGATGGACGGAGCGCTGAAACTTTTCAGACACTCACCCCTAGGGGTGACTAGTCACAGATCTGGGTTGAATCCATCATCGTTTTTTAACTCACTTTGCCACCCCAGTTCAGACACAGCTATATGCAGATCAGTCTTGACCCTGTGCCTCATGGGAACAGTCCAGCCCGAACTGCCAGGCCATGTCTTCCCTAGACCGGAAACAGGCATCCTGGGACCGGTTTCGGACTAACAGCCCTCATCAGCCAGGCTAGCTTGAGTCCAGTGGCAAAGTGAGCAAGGGACCCACGTCTGGGCATACCCTGCCAACTTAGGGCGAACAAAGCAAACACAAGGAGATGATGGACGGAGCACTGAAACTTTTCAGACACTCACCCCCAGTCACAGATTTGGGTTGAATACATCTTCGTTCTTTAGCTCACTTCGCCACCCCAGTTCAGACGCAGCTATATGCAAATTAGTCTTGACCCTGTGCCTCATGGGAACAGTCCAGCCCGAACTGCCAAGCCATGTCTTCCCTGGACCGGAAACAAGCATCCTGGGACCGGTTTCGGGCTAACAGCCCTCATCAGCCAGGCTAGCTTGAATCCAGTGGCAAAGTGAGCAAGGGACCCACGTCTGGGCATACCCTGCCAGCTTAGGGTGAACAAAGCAAACACAAGGAGATGATGGACGGAGCGCTGAAACTAAATCAGGCCATAAGTGTAGAATATGCTGCTAACAGCCAATTTGCCTTTGAAGTCAAAAACATTATCGCAATAGCCTACGTCTTTGTCACAGAGGTAGTCAACCACTATAACTTATGAATAGAAAGCCTTTTCTATCAACAAAATGAAGACAAACTTAGTCTCCTAATGGACTATTTTGAAGATACATGAGTTGGCAGACTGCATCAGTCAAGACACAGACTTCAAGCAAAATTCCACATACCATGATGGAATGTAAATGACAGCACCCTGGCATAATGCCTTCCAATCCACACTGGGCAGAACTCAACCTATTTTATACAAATTTATCGAAGCATTACAAATATAACAAAGCTACCAAGAACTGAGAATAGAACAATTTGTTACTGAAATTGGCCCTAACCTTAACAAACAAGCTAAAAAAATGTACAACATGCTAAAAAATAAAGTTAAAATGTTCATAAATAACAAAGGATTAGACTACTTAGAATTAAAAGCCAAATCTATCCTTCAAAATAAATATTAACCTACCAGAAATCCCATAAACTACAGCATACTATAACGCAACAAACCAAATATATTTTTTTAACAATAATATGAATACTTTATTATAATAGTGGAAAAAACTATATAAAATAGAAACATTATTACTCACTAATGTCATTAAATATAAATATTAATAATAAAAAATATATACAATACTAAACAACTTAAAAACAAATTTAAACCATGACATCAAATAAATAAAACACATAATACAAACAACATGTCATATAAAAACATACAGATAATATAAAAAATGCAGTGTAACATTTCCCACCCACAACAAAAAATAATATAAAACTTACTGTTTTGTAACTGCAGATAACTCACCAAATCCACATAGCAAAAAAATAGTAATCCACAAAAAAATGAAGAAAACGAATACAAAGAGCCCCCACAAAAATGCTAAAATATTAAAAATCCAATAGAAATCCCTCGAACCAAAGTCTGTAAGTTCCATAAAAAAGCAAAACAACATTTGAAAAAAAGAACAGCTCCAGGAAACCCAAAAAAGGACATCTAAGTGAAAGCAATTGGCTTGAGTCTACGAGGAGGACACCGTGCTATCTGGCCGGCCTTGCAACTCCGAGGATGCCCATTATAGTGCCCAAGGTAGGGTGGTCAATTTATCCCACCTCTCTCCAATGCTACCACGCTCTGGAATCACAATACGAAGTACCTTTGTTTCGTACCAGGAGGATATTATGTGCAGGGACTCATACATCTCTGAAACATGAGCAGAGGCTACTGCCCGACCTGGACATTGTGAAATTATTTACAACCCTTGTTATTTACATACAGCCCTGAAGAAGCCCAAGTTTTTACTGGACGAATAGCGTTGGCTGATGTTTTTATGAATCTGAAATGAAACTACAATAAAGTGAAGAAATACAACTGGATCTTGCCAGAAGTTAATTTTGTCAAATTGTTTTATATTCTATTGTAACACATTGTCTCTTCATTCTATATGTGGTGCAGCTCTGTTTCTGTTTTGAATATAAAAAATGCAATATAACATTTCCCACCCACAACAAAAAATTGTATAAAAAAATAGTAATCCACAAAAAAATGAAGAAAACGCATACAAAGAGCCCACACAAAAAATGCAAAAATATTAAAAATCCAATAGAAATCCCTCGAACCAAAATCTGAAAGTTCCATAAAAAAGCGAAAAAATATTTTTAAAAAAGAACGGCTCCAGGAAACCCAAAAAAGGACATCTAAGTGAAAACAATTGGTTTGGAATAAACCAAAGTAGATTTCCTTTAAAAAATTGTAAACTCCAACTTCCCATTGAAATCATTTGTAAACACAACCTGTAAAAGAAACGTTAAACACCCATCTGTACAATACATTACAGTCCCAAATAAATACATACGTAACACTTAGGGCTTAATTACGAGTCTGGCAGACCACGGACCACCAGACCAATGGGGGCGCAGTGGCCGCGGTCTCCCAACCACCCTATTACCATTAGAGCGGTCTGACTGTCGTTGCCTCGCTGCAGCTGCCAGGGAATCGCCGTTCCCTGGCAGTGTTGCAGCGGTCAGGCGGCATCAATATGCTTGGCGGGACCACTGCGGTCCTGCCAAGCATATTAGGAGTTTCCTCTCTGCCAGCGGTGTCAAGGAGAACCTACTCCATGAACACCGTGTTGGTGAGAAAATAAAGGGCCCCCGAAGGGCCCCCTGTGCATCCTCCACATGTCGATGCATTTAGGGGGGCACAACATGTGCCCCCCTGTATACATGCACCCTAGTTCCTCCGCGGCATGTAATATGCAGTCCATGCTGTGCAGGAACTGTTTTTGGTGTTCCTATTGTGGTGCCCATTTTCAGGGCACCGCCGTGGGAACGTCAAAAACAAAGCCCAGCAGACTGGAGGAAACTCCTAATCTGGTGGGGGCCTGAGCATGGCTTTGGTGGTGTGGCGGCTGGGCGGACCCGGTGCCTCACTGCCAAAGTCGTGATCAGGCCCTTAATCACCAAAACATAAGTAACATCATGTATTTTAATAATAACATAATCATAAATTAATACATTTTATAAAAAGTGACACAAAAACATAGTGCAAAACAGAAGCAAAAACCCATCTAAACATACCAAAAACTCAAACACACTGTAGCTAACTTTTACAAATCTATCCTACATCCCCCCACCCTCCAAAATGGCCTCCAAATAAAACAAAAAAAAATTATAATCCCCTAATAGAAATCAATGGGTAATATAGTAAAAAATGTTTAATAAATGTTAAGAAAATTTACAAATTATTACAAATGTTAAACATGTCAAACAATGTTGTAAAAACATTACAAAAATTGTGAAATATAAATTAAATAATAGTATAAAATATATACAATTATTTAACATATAAAAATGATAAATATGTTAAACAATGTTAATAATGTATGTAAAAAACTTTTAAAATGTGTAAAAATGATATTGACTGTTAAATAATATGTGAAAATGTGCATTATACAACAAATTTATAAAATCAATGTATTTCTGTTATTCAATTAAAAAATAAATTATTTTATTTACTTCATTTTAAAATTGCTATTTTGATTTTAAAAGTATATTTGACAAAATATGTAAAAGTATGCAATAAATTGAAATTGGCAAAAAATACAATTTTAAAAATATGTGTGACATCTTTGTATTGCACCACATTTGGGGAAAATCTTAAACACTGAAGGGGTGACATTTACTATTCCCACTCCAATCTAAACCAACTTGGGGAAGGTGTTGGACACCAAAGGGATGACTTTTACTTTTCCCTACTCTAATCTAAACTATCTCATGGAAGGTGTTGGACAATAAAGGGGTGACATTTAATTTACCCAATCCAATTCAAACCAATTTGGGGAATGTGTTGGACACTAAAATGGTGAAACTTACTATTCCCACTCCAATCAAAACCAACTTATGGAAGGTGTTGGACACTAAATGGGTGACATTTACTATTCCCATCCCAATCAAAACCAATTTGGGGAAGGTATTTGAAACTAATGGGGTGACATTTACTAATCCCACTCCAATCTAATCAAATTTGGGGAAGGTGTTGGACACTAAAGGGGTGACATTTACTATTCCCACTCCAATCTAAACCAACTCATGGAAGGTGTTGGACACTAAAGGGGTGACATTTACTATTCCCACCCCAATCAAACCAATTTGGGGAAGGTGTTGGACACTAATGGGGTGACATTTACTATTCCCACTCCAATCTAAGCAATTTTGGGGAAGGTGGTGGACACTAAAGGCGGGACACTTATTATTCCCAATCCAATCAAAACCAATTTGTGGAAGGTGTTGGATACTAAATGGGTGATATTTACTATGCCATCTCCAATCTCAACTGACTCAGGAACGGTGTTGGAGACTAAGGGAGTGTCATTTACCATACCTACTCCAATTTAAACCAATTTGAGGAATGTGTTGGACACTAAGGGGCCGATTCCGATCTCGGCCGGTAGTGCTCCGAATCGGATTCGGATTTACCGGATCCGATTCGGAGCCCTGTTTCCCGACCGAATCGTACGCGGGTCCGGCCGAGCGAGTACGATGCAAGCTCCCGTGAAATCGCCGACCGACTCGTACGCGGCTTCAACACGCTCCGAGCGACTCGCACGGACACGACTAGCACCGCGCTATGGAGACGTTTCCCGGCCGGGTAAGTACGATGCGCGCCGCGAGCAGTCCGACCGACTCGCGCCGTCCGGCTCGAAAGAGCTGTCGGAGCCGGACTTTGGGGGTCCGCGTCGGAACCCCTGTACGTGTAGGCACGCGAGTCGCACACTGGGGGGACCCATGGGTCCCCCCTACCTGTGCATGTACGCCGCGATGCGCATGGACGCGTACCCGCTGCAGGGGGCGCCCTTGTTCGCCTCGCACTCATTGAGTCAATGGGAGCCCGCGTACGCATTGTACGACCGGCTCCCATTGACTTCAATGGGAGTCCGATAGCATGCGAATGCATCGTACTCGTCCAGTCGGACTGCTAGGGTCCGATTCGGTCGGAATTCTCTCCGGGTCCGGCTCGGTCGGAGAGATTTCCGGCCGGAATCGGAATCGGCCCCAAAGGGCCAGATTCCGATCCCGGTTGTAAACCGTTCCGACCGACGTGGACCGGGACTGGATTCCGACCGACACGTACACTCACTGTACTACCGGCGTAGTACGATGCAATGCATGTGAAATACAACCGACTCGCACGGAGCACAATCAGTAAGACTGAAACGTACGGAAAATAGTGAATCGCCCGTAAACGGACCTGGAACCGTTCCGAATGACACGGACCGGGAATGGTTCCGACCGACACGAACACGCGGTGTACAACCGGCGCAGTACAATGCAATGCGTGTGAAACTAAACCGACTCGCACGGAGCACAATCAGTAAGACCATAACGTACGGAACACAGTGACTACCACGTTAAAGAGCCAGCCGCGACCGACGCGTACGCGAACGTTGCAACATAGCAAAATGTGAGTGTGACCGCTGAACTGTGCTGATCGCCTTTGCTGTTTGCTGCTGGTCCCTTGGCCCTACCACGCACCCTGCACTTTGGAGATAGTCCCTGGAGGGGCTTTAAATCACTCGCAGCGGTCCCGCAGCGCAGGAGACTGCTGAACTGTGCTGATCGCCTTTGCTGCTGGTCCCTTGGCCCTACCACGAACCCTGCACTTTGGAGATAGTCCCTGGAGGGGCTTTAAATCACTCGCAGCGGTCCCGCAGCGCGGGAGACCGCTGAATTGTGCTGATCGCCTTTGCTGTTTGCTGATGGTCCCTTGGCCCTACCACGCACCCTGCACTTTGGAGATAGTCCCTGGAGGGGCTTTAAATCACTCGCAGCGGTCCCGCAGCGCAGGAGACTGCTGAACTGTGCTGATCGCCTTTGCTGCTGGTCCCTTGGCCCTACCACGAACCCTGCACTTTGGAGATAGTCCCTGGAGGGGCTTTAAATCACTCGCAGCGGTCCAGCAGCGCGGGAGACCGCTGAACTGTGCTGATCGCCTTTGCTGTTTGCTGATGGTCCCTTGGCCCTACCACGCACCCTGCACTTTGGAGATAGTCCCTGGAGGGGCTTTAAATCACTCGCAGCGGTCCCGCAGCGTCGGAGACCGCTGAACTGTGCTGATCGCCTTTGCTGTTTGCTGCTGGTCCCTTGGCCCTACCACGCACCCTGCACTTTGGAGATAGTCCCTGGAGGGGCTTTAAATCACTCGCAGCGGTCCCGCTGCGCGGGAGACCGCTGAACTGTGCTGATCGCCTTTGCTGTTTGCTGCTGGTCCCTTGGCCCTACCACGCACCCTGCACTTTGGAGATAGTCCCTGGAGGGGCTTTAAATCACTCGCAGTGGTCCCGCAGTGCAGGACGCGCGCGGGGCGTGCCCGGGCTCGGCCAGGGCAAAGACCGGGCCAAGTCGGGCCCGTCTTCTCCCGTCATAGACCGACAGAGGCCGGGCTGGGCCACCCCCTAGGGTTGGATTGCTGTTTTCTTCTTTTTTACTCTCAATTAGCGGTCTTAAACTCGTGAGTTTGTTTTTCTGTTTTCAAAGTAACTGTGCACCTTTTCTAGCCATAGTCAGACTACTCGAACACAGTAAAATATGGGTAAAAGAAAGTCTGGCCAAATAATCATTAATGCCCAGGGAGCGGGAGGTCAACAATCTCTGATGACCTACCTGACTGGTGCAATGGGGGCCATTGAGGAATAAATAAATACTGTGGAAGAGACGCTTTCCCAAGGCAGATCGGGCTTGTTAACTGTAAGTAACACACGTGCCAGTTCTCCGAATACACCTTTAGTTACAACATCTGACGGGCAAGTTACTTTGGGTGCTCAGAATGGGTGCATACAGGAGACATCTGAGCATATATATGTGAGCGATCCAGACGATGATCCACAGCCGCCCTCTATACGTCACAAGAACCCTGATGCGATCGTGGAGGCACAAGAATTAAACTGTGCGGTGAATAATCCTGTGAATCTGAGCAAAAAGATGTTAACTAAGAAAAGGCGAAATAGTGTTAAACAACCAAAATTAGGGGAATCTAGAAAGCCTTCAAGCTCAGGGAGACCTACTGTGAATATGTTAATTGAAGGCCAAACGTCTGAAATGAGTAAAATTACCAAAAAAATTGATGATTTGTATAATTATGTGGTTGGAGCCTTGGGGAAAATAATAGAAAGAGTAGATGCTATAGAGGGACGTTTAAGAAATGATAATAGGGTTCTTGTTTGTGATGAGAATGCACAATATAATGCTAACCGTCCCCATAGCTCACTCTTAACTTCAGAAGTAGGGATTACTACTCCTAGAACTGCATCGGCAGATACTCGAAATATAAACTCTACATCTGGTATGGCAAGACCAGCCACACATAGATTAAAACCCCTTTGTAATAAGCCGCAAGGCAATAATGATAACAACAAGTCCGTTCCGGACAAGAACAGTGACTACAACAGAATAGGGGAACATTCATTAGGGCGTTTGGAACACACACAGAACCTAGAATACAATCATCTTGATTTACCGCCAGCTGCAACACCATATATAGTAATCCTAGCCAATGTTCCATGTCTACACATGTCGGTGCATGAAACGTGGGAGGGTCTTAGAAATAAATCTCTCTTTTGGTTAGGAAATAAAACTGGTCTAACAAATCCTCTTTTTGAAAACTTTAAAATGGTTAGACGGGTAAAATGGGTGGGAAATGGTCGAAAATCTTTCCAGGGTGACTGCATTGTTTTGACCTTTAGTGACCCTAGGTTAGTACATGCAGTTTTATCAAGTGCAGGGTCTGCATGGTATAATCATACTGGAATTAACGTTCTACCTCTAGGTTTCTTTTACGTGCCCCGAGCTGTGAATTACCTAAAAAAACATGTCAGTGACGTCGATGCCAATACATTGAGTCTATGTAATGTCCCGTTGCGCAATCGTTTCGAATTGTTAACTACACTTGAAGATATAGATTGACCAAGTGCTCAGCACACGAGAGGTGATGATCATAGTAGGCAGGCTTGTCAATCATTCCTCAGTGATACAACTCAAGAGCAGATATCTGACCAAAGGATTTTGGCTGGCAGTGGACAAGAATGTATTTTGAAGCCAGATTTAATGACTGAGGGTGTAGATATTAGTGGAAATATAAATAATCCTATAAGGATTATTGAAAGCAGACTTAAAGCTACAGTGCCACTAACAATGCGGGGGAACTGCTGTAATGGGGAGGCGAATATTGAGCCCCCTGGAGGTGGACAGGAGGAGGGAGATAGTATCAATCTATGTAAAATATTATTTTGGAACATTGCTGGGCTATCCGTAAAAGTGACAGATACTCAATGGTTAACCTTTGTAGGAGAATATTCTATAATCTGTCTACAAGAAACCTGGTTAATAGAGGAAAGACACATTATTGGCTATCAAACTTTTCATACACCGGCGGTTAGTAGTAGTCAGGGGCGTAATAAAGGTGGGTTATGCACCTATGTCTCTAACACTCTGGGGTGACTAACTTGAAACTCGTAATAGAGACGGAACACTATCAGATTTTAGCAATGCATATATTAGGAGGGTACCACTCTGTGTTGCTAAATTTCTATAATAACATCCCCAAATCGCAGATAGTGAGTGTTTTAGAGACCCTACGTAAAGCTTTGAATAATTTGGAAGATGAAATGTCTGGAGATATGTGTATCATATGGGGGGGTGACTACAATTGTTTCCTGTGCCGTCATAGTCAAAATGGTATATGTGGCCTAGGGAAAGATAAAGAAGATAAGTTGGTCCATTTTATACACACAACACTGGGGGATATATTAAATGACATCGTTTTTCAGTTTGACCTGGGGTACGCTAATGAGTTGTGTACCCCTCTAGTACCGTTTGAGCCCACCTTTAATGGTAGAGGTTGCAACTCAACTATTGATTATGTGCTAGTGTCAAACAGATATTCAAGAAATGTCCGTACCTTTGAAACCCATTGTTTCATAATGAGCGATCACTATCCAAATAGTATTGCCTTTGAACTAGAGAGTTTTTGTAGAAATAAGAGGGATAAGGGTCCACAATATAATTTTAACATCACACTAGCTAGTACAAATGGGTACTCCTTAAATTGGTCGAAGGTTGATCCTATGGTATTTATTAAGCAATTAGTAAAAGGGTCCAGAGAAGACTTTGAAGTTTGCCTGTCAGAAGAAAGGGAAGATGAAGAGGTTGTGAAGGCCTTTCTTAATATTACTGGAGAAGTACAGAAATTATTAACTAGGGAGAAGAGACAGGGATTGTACAGGACACAAGGTTGGTTTGACAGGGATTGTAGCAAGGCGCATACCCACTTGAAGAAAAGTTTTACATAGGGAAAACAGAAACAGAGAGGAAATAAGACAGGCTAGAACCCTATACCGACAAGCGATAAAAAGCGTAAGTTGCAACTAAAACTGGAGGCGTGGCAGACTTTACATGAGGCATGTTTAAGTAAAGATAATAACAGTTTTTGGAAAGCTGTCAATGCACCATTTTTTGTTAACAGGGATATTGATATGGTAGATATTGCTATCAATGAGGAAAAATGGGTTCAGCACTTTACTGGTCTCTATAATGACGCGACCAAAATACAGGATGAGGCAGCTACAGTAGGTATGGTGAACGATGATTGTGTACAGACCTCAGTATTTCCAATAGATATTTGTTTCACTGTGGATGAAGTAATTAGGGCGATAAATGAGAGTGCATCCTGTAAAGCCCCTGGCCCGGACGGCATTCCTGTGGATATTTTTAAATCTAACCCTGAGCTATGGGCCCCTCTTTTAACCAACGTTCTAGTTAGGTGTAGTCGACATGGTTTTACTTCTACTTGGTCAGAAGCAATAGTGATCCCCATTTTTTAAAAAAGGGGATCGAAATGAACCTTCGTGTTATCGCCCTATTTCTTTGCTAGACTCCCTGCTGAAAGTGGTAGGGAGGATAATCTTAAATAAACTACAAACATGGGCCGATGAGACAGGAGTTCTATCTAATTTGCAATATGGGTTCCGAGCGGGGCTCGGGACGATAGAACAAGGACTCAATCTTACCTTGATTATAAGTAAATACACATTAGCAAAGGCGGGAAAATTATTTTTGACATTTGTTGACCTTAGCTCAGCATTTGATTGTGTAAAGCATGAGAAGTTACGGGATGTTTTAAAAGGGATGGGAGTGGACCCACATATACTTGTTTTTTTAAAGGAATTGTATAAGGATGCAGGGGCAAGGGTGCGTTTTGGGAGGCAGGGGGAGTGTTCAGCTAAATTTTGTATGAGAAAGGGAGTGAGGCAAGGATGTGTCCTTGCCCCGTTTCTTTTCTCATTGTATATTAATAGTCTTGGGCAACATTTAACAGAATTTCGTCAGGACTATCCGACCATTAAAAATACACCAGTCCCAATCCTACTCTACGCAGACGACGCAGTCATAATGGTGCGGACGCAAATTGGGTTGCAAAGAACTGTTGATAATTTTGTTGTTTTTATGCATGACAGGGGTCTAGAGGTGAATATCAGTAAGACCTACACAATGAAATGTGGGAAAAAAATGACAAAAAAATGCGATATTTTCATTAATAACAAGAAAATCGAATGTACTGATAAATTCTCCTATTTAGGGATAAATTTTGATCGCACAGGGTCTTGGAATGCCGCAATTCAAGCAAGAAAATTAATGTTCTCCAGAGCTGTAGGTGCGGTGACTAACTTCTCTAGAAAATTAGGTTGTAGACCTGTCCCTGAGCTATTAGCCATTTACAAAGCTAAATGTGTAACAACGGCTACGTATGGGGCGGGCATATGGGGACTTGCGGATGTGCAACACCTACAAAGATGTGAGAATGCTTTTTTGCGATATTTACTGGCTGCACCAAGCTCATCTGCTACTTTTAATTGTCATTCGGAACTTGGTTTGCACTTTATCACTGATATTATCAGAACTAACCCTCTTTTACTCTGGCATAAGGTCTGGGTATCTACAGAAACTAGCTTTAATCGTGATGTTATCATGGACTGTTTAAAACTTGATCGAGTTGCGAAAATACCTAGGCTTGGTTATATTAAGAGTCTGGTGAATGAAATTGGTTATCCCGAATTTTTTGAGGCACCAGAGAGCATGGTAACCTTCTCGAGAAAGACCTTAAAAATAGATTGCTTGACTCATTTAGAGAATAAGCGATGGCTGAAAGAAAGAGATAAAATAACTGTCATGGATAATCAACTAATGCTAACTTGTCCTGGTATACAACCTTATCTGGTACAAGTACAGGGAAGTTTTGATCGTATGCTTCTAACCCGTTTTCGTTTTGGAACTTTTTATAGAATGCTCTCATTCCCTGAAATTAATGATTGGTCAAGAAATTTACTCCCATGTCCATTTGACGATACTTCAACACAATCTACTATGCATATTATTTTATTTTGTAAATTTTATACATTACCCAGGAAAAGGTTTTTAATACCAATTTTGAAAAAAATTGATTTAAGACAATGTAGATTAGCTTATTTGAAGTTGCAATCATTGGAAAATGTGCTGATCATAAGGGCCGTTGTCATGTCTTTAAAAAATGTTATTAGGTATAGGAATACAATGTAAAGTTAAAATATGTCATTTTTTCTTTTGCTAGATATACATATATTGGTTTTACTTAATTTATATATACTGAGCTTATTTTACAATGTAAGTGATTGTGTTTATTGACTGTGCTTTTATGATTTTTATCTACAAAAAAATCGAATAAAGCTTAATTTGAATTTTGAATTTGAATTTGAGTGTGACAGACTCGGATCAGCCCGCAATTGCCGCTGTAAGCGTCCGTCCCGGACAACTGAACGTCTCCATCATGCTCAACAAAATCAAATAGAAACAGACAGAAAAAGACCAAACAAGCATTGCCAAAGTCAATAAAAAATAAATAAATAAATGAACAAAGACACACCCACAACTCCACCTACATAAAGGGCCAAAATGCCTACCATGATCCTTTGCAAATTCTACAGATCTGACAGCAGAGAACACTACCACACTGCACTCAGAGACACACTCACAACTCACCCACCACACAACCTTCACACCATTAGCACCTCTCAAAAGCACACTCACAAACACACAGCTAAACTGACAGCCACTCACCCTCACTTGCACCCTCACACACACATCAAACTCCACCACCACCCATCACCATGCCCCCAAAGAAGAATCCAAAGTTCACAGATAGTGAGTTGGAAGTCATGGTAGATGAAATCCTCAGAGTAGAGCCACAGTTATTTGGCACATTGGTCCAACAGACCCCCATGTCCCAGAAAACAAAGATGTGGGAGAGGATTGTCAACAAGGTGAGCGCACAAGCACCTTGCCTGCGCACAATGGAGGATATCAGGAACTGGTATTATGATGTGCGAAGGAGGGTCAAGAAGCTGATTGGCAGAGACCATGCCCTAAGCCAGCGGACCGGCGGTGGCCCTCCTGCAAAACCTACGCACTTCACTTCCTGGGAGGAGAAGGTGCACGCCATCCTTCCACCGGAGGGCATCCATGGATTAACAGGAATACCAGAGCCTGGTGAGTACATAACCAACTAGCCAATATTGTGAGCCAATACACACACATCACTGTCAAGGGGACAGTGAAACCAATCCCTGTTAGCAAAGCCACATCAACCGAAAGCCAATTATCTTGTGATGTGTATGCCAGTTAGACAAACACAATACCTGCAATCTCAGAGTAATATGGAACTATGTCCTAACATGTACAAACTTACTAACAAATACAGCAAGGCATTGGCCCAGAACACCAACAAACACGGTCAGCCATTTTGCAAGCACTGTCACACTACCTCACAGGGAAGCTGATTCACAGGAAGGAAGGTTGGGTATTCTGGGAAGGTGGGTGTATCCGATAGCATGATGGGAGTCGTAGTCACAGCCAATACTCCTCCTCCCACATGGCCCATCAAGCCCACCCTGAACCAAGCTCACCGCACAGGGAGTGGAAAAGAACTGCCAAGATGGCTGACATTGTGCTCTGCTGTGGGGAGCACAAGGCCCTGGTGGGAGTACTGCCCATACAAACACCAGGACACCACTGTCAGCCATCTTGCCAGCACTGTCACACTACCTCACAGGGAAGCTGAGTCACAGGAAGGAAGGTTGGGTATTCTGGGAAGGTGGGTGTATCCGATAGCATGATGGGAGTCATAGTCATAGCCAATACTCCTCCTCCCACATGGCCCATCAAGCCCACCCTGAACCAAGCTCACCGCACAGGTAGTGGAAAAGAACTGCCAAGATGGCTGCCACTGGGCTCTGCTGTGGGGAGCACAAGGCCCTGTTGGGAGTACTGCCCGTACAAACACCAGTATACCAATGTCAATCATCTTGCCAGCACTGTTACACTACCTCACAGGGAAGCTGAGTCACAGGAAGGAAGGTTGGGTATTCTGGGAAGGTGGGTGCATCCGATAGCATGATGGGAGTCGTAGTCACAGCCAATACTCCTCCTCCCACATGGCCCATCAAGCCCACCCTGAACCAAGCTCACCGCACAGGGAGTGGAAAAGAACTGCCAAGATGGCTGACACTGGGCTCTGCTGTGGGGAGCACAAGGCCCTGTTGGGAGTACTGCCCATTCAAACACCAGGACACCACTGTCAGCCATCTTGCCAGCACTGTCACACTACCGCACAGGGAAGATGAGTCACAGGAAGGAAGTTTGGGTATTCTGGGAAGGTGGGTGTATCCGATAGCATGATGGGAGTCATAGTCACAGCCAATACTCCTCCTCCCACATGGCCCATCAAGCCCACCCTGAACCAAGCTCACCACACAGGTAGTGGAAAAGAACTGCCAAGATGGCTGCCACTGGGCTCTGCTGTGGGGAGCACAAGGCCCTGTTGGGAGTACTGCCCGTACAAACACCAGTATACCACTGTCAATCATCTTGCCAGCACTGTTACACTACCTCACAGGGAAGCTGAGTCACAGGAAGGAAGGTTGGGTATTCTGGGAAGGTGGGTGCATCCGATAGCATGATGGGAGTTGTAGTCACAGCCAATACTCCTCCTCCCACATGGCCCATCAAGCCCACCCTGAACCAAGCTCACCGCACAGGGAGTGGAAAAGAACTGCCAAGATGGCTGACACTGGGCTCTGCTGTGGGGAGCACAAGGCCCTGTTGGGAGTACAGCCCATTCAAACACCAGGACACCACTGTCAGCCATCTTGCCAGCACTGTCACACTACTGCACAGGGAAGCTGAGTCACAGGAAGGAAGTTTGGGTATTCTGGGAAGGTGGGTGTATCCGATAGCATGATGGGAGTCGTAGTCACAGCCAAAACTCCTCCTCCCACATGGCCCATCAAGCCCACCCTGAACCAAGCTCACCGCACAGGGAGTGGAAAAGAACTGCCAAGATGGCTGACATTGGGCTCTGCTGTGGGGAGCACAAGGCCCTGGTGGGAGTACTACCCATACAAACACCAGGACACCACTATCAGCCATATTGCCAGCACTGTCACACTACCTCACAGGGAAGCTGAGTCACAGGTAGGAAGGTTGGGTATTCTGGGAAGGTGGGTGTATCCGATAGCATGATGGGAGTCGTAGTCACAGCCAATACTCCTCCTCCCACATGGACCATCAAGCCCACCCTGAACCAAGCTCACCGCACAGGCAGTGGAAAAGAACTGCCAAGATGGCTGACACTGGGCTCTGCTGTGGGGAGCACAAGGCCCTGGTGGGAGTACTGCCCATACAAACACCAGGACACCACTGTCAGCCATCTTGCCAGCACTGTCACACTACCTCACAGGGAAGCTGAGTCACAGGAAGGAAGGTTGGGTATTCTGGGAAGGTGGGTGTATCCGATAGCATGGTGGGAGTTGTAGTCACAGCCAATACTCCTCCTCCCACATGGCCCATCAAGCCCACCCTGAACCAAGCTCACCGCACAGGGAGTGGAAAAGAACTGCCAAGATGGCTGACACTGGGCTCTGCTGTGGGGAGCACAAGGCCCTGCTGGGACTTGTGCAACAACAAACAACAGGACACCACTGCCTGACATCCTGAACGTAAACTTTGACTCACTGCCAGGGAAGCATACTCCATGGTGGTCTATCTGGGCCAGGGGGGAGGAGGAGTGCTAGCTCTGACTACATCTACCAGCAGGCCCTGTCACACACACACACACCCTCCCACAAACTCCACACAACTCACCTGGGATAATCCACTCCCTCAGAGCCAAGTAAAATCTCCTACAAAGAGGCCTCACAATGGGCTCTGCTGTGTGAAGCACAAGGCCCTGTTGGGACTTGTGTTCAAACAAACACCAGGGCACCACTGTCAGCCATCCTGAAAGTTGACTGTGACTCCCTGCAATGGAAGCATGTGTCATGGGTCATTACCTGGCCTCTGGGGGAGAAGGAGGCTCTGCAATGCCTATCAAAGCCAGCTCTACACACACCTTCTCAGCCAGAACAAATAGCACTCTTGGGAACAGTCACTCCATTACAGTGAAAGTAAATGCCCTGGCAAGATGGCTGACACATGGGCCTGATGTATGAATTGGCTGCAAGTCACACCTAGGAAATGGCCCCATCACACATGTCCACACTCGCAGCCATCTCAACTGTATGTTTCCACTCACTGTCTGGGATGCGGTGTCCCAGGGGTGCCGCCTGGCCTGGCTGTGAAGGTGTGTGGGTTCTATGACAATTGGGGAGATGCAGACAGCACATATCAAGACACACACACAAAGCCACATATACATCATTGACAGGGGACACCTGACGGAATGGCCACTGCAAGATAGCTGACACTGTTGCATGGTGTCATTTACAAAAGGGGCTGTTGTGAGCTGCATGCTACTCCTACATCATGCAGCGTTGTCAGCATCCTTGACACAACACAACCCTCACTGTCATTGACACTTGCAACACAAGGAGTAACCTGGACTGGGTTGGAGGAGGCATACAAATGACAGTAGCATAACTCAAACACACAAACCTCTGGCCCTCATTGTCATGAGCATGGAAAATCAGGCGAGCTGCCCTGGTTAACTCCTCTTTCCGTGGAGGACATTGACAAGACAAATGACGTTATCACGTACAAAGCTCAGCAGCTACATCATTTGCTACGGTAACACCATCACATGTGTGCAATGAGATGTAAACTAGGAACACATACAACAAAATAGTATCTCACAAGAAATCTGAGACATACCGGACTCTCCTATCAAAGAAGAGGGACGAGAAAGGGCTTTGAAGGTCCAGCATACGGGCCCTAGTACAAGTAACCATCAAAAGGAGCATGCAGTTCCTAAGGGGGGTGAACAAACATGGGGTGAGATCCAATAGTGGCTAACGAGAGGGAGGATGGGCAATTGTTCCTTTCGGAATGAGGGCCCTCACACACCCAGCCCGCTGGGTGTCATGCTTCATCATCGGGCATGCTCCTCGTCGGGTCGGCACTGCAATACCCGACGGGCACCCTCAGTGTGGGCTCTTTGGCGGAGATCTTTTATTCCTTGCCGTTTGGTGCGGTGTGTGTAAGGGGCCCTAAAGTGTAGATGTGCTGTGATGTGGTTTCTAGTAGACCATGTGAATTAAAACAAGGAAATAGGAGGATCAGGGAAACTAATTTTAATGATCCTGCCTCCCACCCTGATTAAAATCAGTGTGGCGACTGTCTACAGCAGAGGTCTTCAAACTTTTGTCGGCTGAGCCCCCCCATCTAAACCTTTTTACACGTCGAGCCCCCCCACCACCACCACCTGACACAAAAGTTCTGGAAGCTGGTACTCTGCATCATTGATGGCCATTCCCTCCTGCAGAGCCCACGTCGTATAGGGCACATAATATTAAATAAAGTAAGAGTGTTTAGTAACCTGAAGTTTTTGTAGTGTTTGTGCTTATTATAAAGTTCAAATGAAAAGTCTCCAAGAAAACACTTTGCCCCAAAAAATTACATTGGTGCTTTATTTTTCACATAAAACACAAAATTTAGGATAGATTAGTAAAAACACTCCCAAAACACAGGTGAGGGGTGTGCTTGTTTTTCTCCACAGAGACAGTCAATGTGTGGACGGATTCTTGCTTCTGCCATCCTTAGGTTGTGCTCCACTTCCAGTCTTGAGCAGTACCCGGAAACGGGAGTGCTCACAAAATTTTGTAATATATTTTGTGCTGTTTTATATAGCGCGAACATGACCCAAAGGTATTGGAGCGCCTTACAGGAGCATCTTTTACATTACACAAGCACACATTCATTTTTTGTAAGCACAGGGAGATTAAGTGATTTGCCCAGAATCACAGGCTGTTGAGCAGACACCAAGAATTGAGCCTGGCTCCCCAGCTCCACAGTCTTCAGCTCTGGCTGTTGCGCCACATCCTTGCCCCTATACAAGATATCAGAAAAAGGGGTTCCACAAAACATGCTTTCTGACACAATTCAAAAATCTGTGATTATGTGGAGTATGGCCAGGTGTTGCCGTGCCAGTAGGAGCCCAGCCACAGCTTTCCAAGAAGGCCTAGGGGACATTTACATCATACACATGTGATATAAGTGATTCAAGAGGATATATACATCTTTATTCTCTAGCAGCATCAAGAGTCAATTTGTTAGCATAGTTGGCTTAGAAAGAAGATCGCCTTCGAAAGCTTCAGAAATAACTGCATAAGAAAGCATTTAAATTTGGTCTACGAAAGAAGTGAGGACAGATGGTAGGCATACTTCACAATATTTGTTATATTAGGCTTGTGTACTCCGCTCTAGGGACTGGAACATGTTAAACAAGCACCAGCGACTTTAATCAAGGTCAAATTCATTTTTCGTAAGTCACTGGTAAATTAAGTGATTTTGCCCAGGATCACATGATGTTGAGCTGATGCCAGGACTCGAACCTGGGTCCCCAGAACCAAAGTCAGCACCTATGGCATTATCTCCAAATCCGCTCCTCCTTGAAGCCTCCAACGTTCCCACTAGTAGTGGGACGAAGGGGAAAGGAGCGAAGCTTTAAAAAATAAAACAAAAAGCTCTTCACTCTTACCTGCCAGAGAATGGAATCTTCAGGAAGGATACAACCATTGTAAATTCCTTGCAGTAAAATGCAGTAGCTGCCAGGGTACAAACCAGGATAACCTTGAGGGGAAGGATTCAAGAGCGAGGCGAACGGCAGCAACCAGATGTCAAATTCAGCAACCACGAGGCAAAAGGCAACAGTGAAGAAGTGCTGTTTCATTAGCAAAGTTGAAGTATTTTGCAACTTTATGTATACAAAATTTGCGGCACTCCCAGGCACCCGTCCTGCTGTCCCGTTCATTGGAGGAACGTCAGTGCCGACGTCAAAGCAGTGCTCTGCTGCAGGAACTACATGCTGATTGGCGGTTCTGGATGACTACTCCAATCAGAGAGCCCTAACTCGAGAGGGGGGTATGAAAAACAGGAAGCAAATGTACTTCTGACATGGGAAGCAACCAGGGATGCAACTAGACCCGAACTTCGGGGGGCTAAGACTCCCAGCCAGGGCTGGCCCTAACACTGGTCGCCCATGGTGAACAGTCTTTTTGAGCGCCCGCTTTCCCATTTCTTCCTTCTCCATGAATTCCCTCACTACCACTCGCCAACAAAGCACCTCATCTCTCTATAGCCCCTTTCTGACCAACATTTCACTTTTTTATAGGGCTACCGTAGTTCACTAACACTCAGTTCTGTGATCTGCATGGTACACGTTTTTTGTAGCAGGCACATTAGCCCTCTGCGCTGTGTGGGTGACAGGAGTGCCCATGTGAGTGCACGGTGAATGATGCGACAGTGTGAGAGTAGGGTGAGAGGAGTGGCTGCAGGGTGAGTGAGGTGACCATTTGGGTGCAGATGTAAGTGCAGAGTGGGACAAATGAATGTATGGTTAGTGATGGGCTTGTTTGAGTGAGATTGCAGAGTGAGCCGTGAGGGGGACAGGTGAGTGAAGTGTCACATGAGCAGGGTGAGTAGTGTGCTCGTGTGGCTGCAGGGTGAGGTACAGGGTGAACAGCGCAAGAGCATTGTGAGTGCAGAGTGATCAGTGTGAGTGCAGAGTGAGCGGGTGAATGGTGTGAGTGCATGGTGATCAGTGTGAGTGCAGAGTGATCACTGTGAGTGCAGAGTGAGCGGTGTGCTAATGTGTCCGCAGTGTAAGTGGAGGGAGAACGATGTGAGTTCATGGTGAATGGCATAAGTGCAGTGTGGTCACTGAGTGCAGGGTGAGCGGGTGGTGTGAGTGCATGGTGATCAGTGTGAGTACATTGTGATCCCTGTGAGTGCAGGGTGAGTGTGAAAGTGAAGGGCGAGAATGAGGAGTGAGTTGTCTGAATGCAGGTTGCATTCCCAGACACAGTTGAAGTTATTCAGCATGTTATTGAGGGCTGGCATAGGGTTTCAGATATAAGTTACACTATTGCTTTTATGGCATTATTCAGGGTCCAGGGATCGAGGGTGGAGGAAATAAATATTGTGCTGATCCTGCAACAAACTTCCAGTCTTGTGATTAGGGTTGCCAGCTCATTATATTGATGTCCCAGACAGTACAAAAATAAGCAGTCCCCTAAAGCCTATTTTCAGCACTTATCTGTGCATACTTTGAACAGAAAGCATTTTTAATTGTGTTTTAGGGCGGCCTGAATGATCCATGACTGATAATTAAAGGGAACAAAGATTGAAAAGTCACATTACAAATCAATACATACTATTTTATTTATAACCCTATTTAGTGACAAGACAAGGCCTTTGCAGGCTCTTTAAACAGATGGCTGGCATTTTTCTTTTGGTAACCCAACTTTATATTCCTTTTAATGAAATGCATTTTCACACTAAGGCAGTAAAAAGTAAAATCCAAATGTAAGAAATAGGCAGAGTGGGGGCCCAGGGGGTACTGGAACCAGAAAACAAACAGCACCTGTAACCAGTTTACAAAGGTATGTAAATATTGTAATTGCATTTATATAGCGCTTACAACCCCTGACGAGGCGTCAAAGCGCTTTTTCGGCAAGTAGCACTCTGCTCCGGAACCCATAAAGGTTTAGTGTTGAATTAGTATAGTGAAATATGAAAGTGATTTAAGTGGTGGATGGGTTAGTCAATTATTTGGATTCAGAAGGATAGCTGAAGGATAGAAGAGGGAAAAAAGGTTTGCATTTATATAGCGCTTGTTACCCCTGATGGGGTGTTGAAGCGCTTTTTTTGGGGGGGCGAGTAGCACGCTACTCGAGAAACCCATAAAGGATTAGTGGTGAATTAGTATAGTGAAATATGAAAGTCATTTGAGTGGTGGATATATGTAACCCACCCCAAAAAATTGATCAAGTTTAGCAGTGCTCAACTCGTGTCCGGCAGGTCAATTACACAAGGTGTATAGCTGGCTACACATAGGAACATGGGTGAAATATGGACACGAATGTTCAGAGTTCATTTAAGGAAGCACCAGGCTCACCTCAGCTTTGAAGCTGGGTCAAGTCCATTCACTGAGGTAATGGAGCCTGGGTAAAGCGCTAAACATGTAGCCCTGCCCCTTTACCTGCAACATCGAAACAGTAGTAAAGGTCAAACAAAAGCCTGAACAAAAAACACTACATAAAAAGAAAAAAAGTTACATTATTTTCGGTTTTCTCTAAAGGGATTCCTCTTATGTTAAGCGTACAATCATGCCTTTTATGACCGGAGCTTAGGAAGTTATGAATGCCATTCAAATGTAACAGGAAAGTTTAAATGGTTCGCTATCAATAGGTCAGTTTTCGGTTCAGACTACCCCCAAGCATATTTAAAAAAACCTGAACAGTTTAGCAGCCATTAACCATTCTGAAATTCCCTATCGAGGCAGCATAAAAGGGGTCGCAATCGGGATGTGCATTTTGTGCTCCTTTCTTTTTCCTTTTTGCTATTTTCTGCTTTTTTGTGCCCTTTTGTGTTATTTGTACCCTTCTTTGAGCTTTTTGTACTAGTTTGTGCTCTTTTGTGCTCGCTTTGAGCTCTTGTTTGGCTCTTTGTGCTCTGTTTCCAAGATATACATAGGTTGCACATGGTCTTTAAAGACCTGTGAAAAACTCGGGCGTGCCGGAGATAAGACTCCAGACACTGCCCAGACGAGTCCCCAGCAGCCCGATCTGCAGCAGCAGCTCGGACTGAGACACACGAAGCCTAATGGGCCTGGAAGAAACAATGGAAGGTTAATAGGTGGGGTGGAGTTCGCGCCCCCCCTGAGGGGATGCTGCGCCCCCCCAGGGGGGCGCGCCCCACAGTTTGAAGACCTATGGTCTACAGTGATGTTGCAGGCAGTTGCATTAGGATTTACTCGGTCAACATGTTTCTTGCCTATATAGTCGGAGAGATCTGGCGGCAATTATTCAGGACCTAACTAAGAAGATAAATCTACACTCAATTCATTGGTAATATGGTGTATTGACCTAGTTTTACCAGTTTAGTTGCACCAGAGGCGTGTGGTGTCCGTAGGTGCAGTAGCCAATCTAAAATCTAGTCAAGACTGGCCCTATCGGATTTCCGGCAGGGAATGGACACGTTAAAGTAACGATTGTCATTGTCTCGCGCCCACTCGGTGGAGGACCTACCCTGCAGTGCCGGATACCGGACTCTGACCATGTCGTATAGACACACCAATGTGACTCAAAAATACATGCACAAATGCCAGCACACATGCCCCAATATTGCAACACATCGTAAGAGGAAGTGCACGTATGTCATTGTTAAAGAACAAATGTTGACAAGGACAACACACCTGTGTCATGCACAGGATTGCACTTGAGTAGCAATGGCCATGTACAGTCAATGAATGAATATATGAGCTGTTCATGCACACAGCTCCATGTGCCCATCAAAACTCTTCAGGTTGTCATGACAATGTGCTTAACCAATATAGACCTCAGTCTGTGACAATTCAGGACAATGCAAGGTACATACACTCATTATGAAGTACAGTAGCAACTGTAATGTGTGTGATCCGTTGATGTGTGCTAAACCACAACATACATTGTGTGTCTCTTCCACCCACAGGGGATGCTGGGGACACAGCAGGAACAGAAGAGGAATCCCAGTCCCAGACTCTGGTTGACCCTGAGCTCTCCGATGTGGATGTCTCTCAGTCCTCTTCGGATGACGAAGAACGACCTGGCCCCTCCGGTGTGGGTCAGCATGCAGCACCAGCAGCTGTAACATCAGCACCCCCTGCCACCACTCCTGCTACATCTGCAAACACCCAGATGACCTCTACCAACACGGACAGACCAAGTCAACATAACACCGACGGCAGAGCTACACAGGGCACTCTGGAGGTGGCGGACAACACCACCAGTGTCAACACAGAAGGAAGCCCAATGTCGTCTGTCCCAGCAACCGCAGGTCCTGCTCGTGTGGGTAGGGGTGATGGGAGTGTGGGCAGGGTGAGGCCACGGCCTGAAGATCGGTCTGCACTGCAAGGTGATCCACAGTTGCGACGCATCATAGATGCCTACCAGGAAAGCACCGGAGGCTTTGGCCAGGTAGTGGGGATCCTCACGGACATCCAACAACAGCAGGCTGCCCATCATGCCAGATTGGACTCCCACATGTCCCGGGTGGAGACACACATGTCCCGAATGGAGTCCAGAATGGATTCCAAAATGGACAAAATTGATGAACTCACGTCGGTGCATAGGGACATACTCACATGACTCCGCCAGATTGCTGGCAACATGACCACACCTCCCTGTGTGCCCACTACATCTGTTGCCACATCATCTGCAACTGCCACAGGGAGGGATGAGGACTCTGGCGGAGACTCCCCGGCACCACAGCAGCCTGCACCTGAGGGTCCCCCTGAAAAGAAGAAGAGGGGTCGTCCGAAGAAGGACAAGTGAGAGGCAGATGGCCATGCATATCCCCCAGGAAGTGAACACCTGCTCATGACATCCTCCATTGTGTGCAAAGAGTACACCTTGCTGACTGTCACTTAACTCTCCCACATGTGATGGAGGGTCTAATTTGGAATAATGAATCAAATGACTGTGGACTTTACTCAGGAAATCTCATCTACCAACACTACCAACTCCTCTGTGAACTTTGGATTTCAATCACACTGTCCAGCACTTTACATTACGTTTACTTTTCTCACACATGCATGTAAATAAATTCATAATCACACAATACTTGCCTCTGTTGTGAATCATCATTGGTTGGTGACATAGAGATGATTACCTGCTAAACACAGACTGTGCATGAAAACTACTACAGCAATGTAAACACTGTTTTGTGAGTCATTGTGATGTGACACATATGAGCGATACACACTCCTAGGTCAACACAACACAAATTTCCCATGGCCATCATACTCATCATTGCCTCCACTATTGTGAACTGAAAATACAGTGGAATGCACATACACAACACTCATCCAGAGGTAGTGGCAATCAGCCCACAGGTACAGAATGCAAATGAATGTCGGATGTTTGGATACAGACGAAGCACATCCCAAAGTGAAGAACTGCTTTATTACACAATAACAACATGTTAACTCCACAACAGAAGCAAGGTAACCTCACGTGACAGTGAGCACACAGTAACCAAGTGTGTAACAAATGTCAGTACTTGGGTGTGTGGCACTGCATCTGTTCTCCACGAAAACAGGATTTAGTGTTTTGGAGGTCCCATGTCACCAGACAATAGCCAAAGGAACCTCTGAAGGACAGACATACAACAGTACTTAAATTACTAAATAACTGCATACATCACCTATAGACATTCCATACACAATTCTGAAGATACGTGAAAACAACCTAGTAATCATGTCAGCACTGTTTGGGAGAACATACTAACTCTATGGACACATAACTGCAAGCCTCCTGTCAAGTAGCATTCAGCCACACGTATGCAGCGACATTGCACTACACACACATATCAGGCAATGAAAAAACGTAGACAAGTCATCACTGTATACTCACAATCATGCAAAAAAGTTGTTGATGAGCTGTGTGCGAACATCCCCCTCACCCTCATCATCACTCGCAACATGACTCAGGGCAGGATCCTCCATGGCTGGTGGCTGCTGGTTGTCATCATCCTGGATGAGGGGCAACTCCTCCCTCACTGCCAGGTTGTGTAGCATGCAGCAGACAATTATGATCTTGCACACCTTCTCTGGTGCATATTGGAGGGCCCCTCCTGTCCGGTCCAGGCAGCAGAATCTGCTTTTAAGTAGACCAAATGTCCGCTCTATCACTCTCCTGGTCCGCCCATGTGCCTCATTATAGAGTATCTCCACAGGTGTCACAGGGTTCCTGAGAGGTGTCAGCAACCACGGCATGTTGGGGTATCCAGAGTCACCTACATACAAACAAACAAACATTTCATGGGTCAGAAAAGAGTGTAAAACTTCAAGATATAAAAAGCACACAAGGTAAACAGATATTACACACCGACAAGCCAGGCACGCTGGTTCTGCAGCTGTGACATCATTTGTGGTACACGACTATGCCTCATGAGGTAAGCGTTGTGTGCCGAACCAGGGAAACGTGCACAGACATGTGATATTGTCATGTCCGGCAGACATACCACCAGGGCATTTATGGAGTGAAAATGTTTTCTGTTCCGGTATGTCTGCTCATGTGCATGTGGTGGTACCAAAGCCACATGTGTTCCATCTATGGAGCCAATGACATGTGGCATCCTTCCCAGTGCGTAAAAGTCACTCTTTATGTCAGTAAATTGTCGTGGGGTTCAGGAAATACAACATCGCCTCCAAAAAATCGCAAAGCACACGGCTGAACATGGTCTGTGACATCCCACCAGCAGAAGCCACTGTGTACTGGAATGTTCCGGTGGCAAAGAAGTGTAGGGCTGCCATCACCTTCACCTTGGGGGTCAGCACTGATGGATATGGGCGTCCAGGTTGTAAATGTGGGGCCAACTGCTCCGCCAACTCCTCAATAAGAGGCCCGGTGAAGAGGTACCGTCGGATGCAGTCACGTTCAGCCATGGTTGCAAGGTCTGGGAACGGTCTGTGGACAGCTGCTCCCCTGCAGTACATAGGTGAGCAAAGAAAGATTGTCAGCTCCTCTACATATGTGGCAATGACTGTGCTAAATATCACATGCTACCTCATAGCAAGACACAATTGAGTCCGGTGTGTGCTGTTGAGCATGGACACATGTGCGAGCTATGTGCCCCCATCTAACATATCAGCTCCAGATGGTTACACAACAAGTGCAATGCTGTGCTGTGAACAAACTATGGGGTCTATCACAGTACACCTGAACAAATGTCACATACTAAACACACACCTCAGTGACTAGTGAGGATAGATGTGTTGTCCAAATGACTGGTGTTAGTAAGTTCCACACACAGGGATCTTGTAATGCCACATGGCCACTGTCATCATGTAACGTCTGATGTACACGTACCATCACACACATGACACACATGATGTGCTTCCAGATTAATTTGGCATGGCAAACATGGATGTATGTGACACACAGACACAACAGCAACTCACATGCCAAAAACAGGAGGATGTTGTAAACAACTTACATCTGCCACATACAAAAAGACACATGTGCCTAGCACAATATGCAAATACTCTGGATTAACCTCACACTGTTAGCTCTGGAACACTTTGTTACACACAGTCAATTTCAGCTGTAATTCATGGTGTATGTAATCACACAATGGGCCCCTGGAACTGTGTACAGGCCTTGGTGGTGATCTGACAAGTTGTCACTCACAGTAATGATGTGCAACACACACAATGGTTTTGGTCCCCATGAAACATGCCATATCCTGGGAGTGTGCGCTACAATGTGCTCCCTACAATATGACATGTGAAGCCATGTACACACATGTTATGAAGCCTGAAAAGTGATTTAATTTCCTGTATGACAGGCTGTATGTCTGTTGTAAAGCACCTGAGTTTCTGCCAAAATGTTGTGGGTGGCATCCTTTGCCTGTTATCTGTAATGGTGACAGACTTGGGTGAGTGTGCAAAAGATGCATCGTACACTTATGGACCGGTCCGGACGCACACATTGGCTACTGACTTTCATGAAGACGGACGCGGGTGAGTATTCAAAAGACGCGTCGTACACTTATGGACCGATCCGGACGCACGCATTGGCTATTGACTGTCATGGAGACGGACGCGGGTGAGTATTCAAAAGACACGTCGTACACTTATGGATCGATCCGGACGCACGCATTGGCTATTGACTGCCATGGAGACGGACGCGGGTGAGTATTCAAAAGACTCGTGGTACACTAATGGACCGATCCGGACGCACACATTGTCTATTGACTGTCATGGAGACGGACGCGGTATTGCTACGTATACGAATCGCGTGCAAACAAATTCCGTTGGCTACCAACAACAATGTATCAAAGTCAATGGTGTCATGATTCGGAATATTTGAACGGTGCGGAAGGCGTGTACGATGTGTGCAATGTCATGGATTAGCTCATTTCGGATAATGCGAACGTCTCGGACCTATCTCTTTGGCCGCATGGAACTGATTCTACCTCTGCAGCACATATATAAGGCTGTCTATTCCCCAGAGACTTCACTTGCCTGCACTGCATGCTACAGGACTACATCTCTCACTACCACTGCTGCTGTCTCTGCATCCTCTGTGTTCTAAAATGGTACGTACTGTGGAGAGGGCCCCAGCATTCTCAGAGGAGGAGAACCAGGCCCTACCGGACAGCCTCCTCCCACAGTACTGCAAGCTGTATGGGAAACCAGGGGAGCAGGTGAGTGTAGAGTCCACTGCCATTTCAATTGTACATGTTATCTGACTGCTAGTACTAGCATTGTGATTACCAAGGGCAAGCATGCACACCAAGTAATTTTAAGTCTCAAAGTGTGTGGATACATGTACTGTACAGGTGCAGTGATGAAAAAGTGTATTTTCTCATGGTTTGTATTTCCAGGCACTGTTTCATGTTGTCAATGCAGGCTTGCACACAGGACAACTGCCCATGACCATAGTTGCACTACCTGTATACATCATACGCCCTTCTGATAACAACATGTATGTCCAACTGTGTGATGTACAAACATGTTGCATGTGTAGTAATGGTGTCTCACTTTGTCATCCTTACAGGTTGATGCCCATTAGAAACAGGAGATTTGGCAGACCATCGTCCGGGCAGTGAGATCTGTGGGGGTCTTCAAGCGCCGCATCCGCCACTGCCAGAAGAGGTGGCAGGACCTTCGTGGCTGGACCAGGAGAATAGCCAGAGTCCAGCTCAAGCTGTCGCCTTCTCGCAGGAGGGGCGGACGACAGACCCTGAACCCCCACATGAGCCGGATACTGACGGTGGTCTTCCCTGACCTGGATGGGCAGTTGAAGGACAGACAGCAGCAAGTCCATGCATTTGTGGTGAATTGTGTATAACATGCAATTTGCACTCCTTCAACCTGGTGACACTCCCACTGTTCGTCTGTCTGCTGAGACAAGACTCATGTGTCTAAATTTGGTGATGTCCCATTCTCATCTGATGACCAGGTGAGGCCCTTCCCCTCTGTGACATGTGTCACTTGGGTTGTGTGTATTTGCTGTTGTCCAAGGTCAATGTTGAGAACAACATCTACAACACGGGCATTGAGTTGAGCATCATGAGTGAGGCAATTGTCGGACATGTGTCAGCACATTGTCTGAAATATGACCTGTACTCTGTGTGGCCCATACATCAATATGCAAATTGCTGATCTGGGTCAGCATAGGTGTCTGAGGTATTAACTACACACCCATGCAGCAGGTAAGACCAATGTTGAGGCCTCACACAAAGAAAATGTATGAGCGTAACAAATGCGTAGTCACCTGCCTAGTGCTCCTGGTAATCCTATGTTTCACATGGCCCATGGACAGGGATGTCAACTCTGGACATCTGGGACACTCTGGCCTCCTAATCTTGGGTGTCAGACAACAGTTTCCCATTGTGAAATTGGTAATCATGTGTCAGACTCTGTGTCATTGTGGACTGGCATAGCTTTTTGGATTGCAAAAGTGGGAAATTTGTTTGTCATGGACAGACATCAGATATGTGGAATTTGGATCAGCACACAGGACTAAACATATGTGTGTAATCACTTGACTCTACCTAATGGTGGCTTCAACATATATGTGTAAGCAGCTTTACTTTAATTCTTGTGGGCCTGTAATGTGTTCATGTGTGCAGATTTGTTGGCTCACAAACTCTAATGTCTCATTAGGAGAATGTGGGATTATCAGATTATGTCAAATGTGTGTAGCATGTGGTTGACATGTATACTTGAGCACTACAGAGGTTGCATTCACAGAGCATACATGAGTATGACACGGTGCTCACTGTGGAGTCGGGATGCACTGCCACTGTGACAGGAGTCAGTACTGACTGATTGGCCACACAGGCCTGTGGCATGGTGTGCCACATGCAAATCTAGAGCATGCAGTATTGTCACTTGTTTGTTGTCCTGCATACACACCATTCTAGCATTGACTTTCAAGACATGAGCCCATCATGGTGTCTGGGGATGGAAGTATGTTCATCCTGTCAACAATGACTTTGGCCATCCCATTTGCTGTCCCAATTACTGAGTCACTAGCATGAGACGAGACATGTGTGTTATGACACATAGCACTCACAATCAGTGAAGCTCAGACAACAGGCAATATGGTGCATGCCTGCCCATGTAATAAGTGACATCATACATACATTGGACAGATGGGTCCATTGCCAGCATGTGTACGAGAAGCATGGTTTACAGGCAGACTGACAAGTGCCTGGTTCACATATGTGTCAGTCAATTTAGCAGTGGCTTTAACATTATGCCAGGGCTTGCTCTGTGATGTCTTGCAATTAAACTCATGTGTCAAGTCAATACAGATGACTGATGTGATTCTATTTCTCCTCCATCTTCACAGCATCATCTACGGCTACGGGAGGAGACAGCTCAACGGACCGAGAGGAGGCGCAGAGCCAGAGTGGGTCCGCTGTGGAGGATGCGGAGGGACCCAGTGGCACGGAGAGTGAGGGGAGCCACACTGAGGGCTACTCAGCAACATCGATCTCAGCTGAGGAACATTCCGGCTCCAGTGAGGACTCCCTTGTGGAGGTGGGTGTAACAAGAACACAGACCCCAGCTAGCGAGTCTGTCCCCGCCACCACCACCATCTCCACCCTCCCAGCTGCTCCCATCCCAGATGTACGTGGAGGCTTCCGTGTTAGGGAGCATGTCTCCTTTGGTCCAGGCACTGCACCCCCTGCCTCTGTCTCCCCTGCTGCCCTGAGTGTGGAGTCTGTGGACTTGCTGAAGCAGATCCATGTGGGGCAGACATCGATGCTGAGTGTCCTCCATGCCCACACCAGTCTTTTGACACAATTGGTGTCGTACATGGAGGGCATTTCATCTGACATGTCTGCCCTACAGCGGTCCAATCAGTCCATGGCCTCCTCAATGACGGCAGCAGTGTCCCTCCTACAACAGTACCTCACCCCTCCTACCTCTGCCCCATCCACAATCCCCACTACCCTACCTGCCCAACGCACACTCACACAGGCACATTCATGCACCACAACAGACACAAGCAGCACACAGCAACGTCAGTCAAAGGCAAAACGTACAAGCACACACCCTCAGGGAACTGATTGCACACACACAGGGGATAGGGTACAGAAACACAAACAGCCATCCACAACCACTCCGCAGTCATCAGATACCTCTCCCTCCAAAACCCCTTCCCTTGACTCACCTGCAACCCCCCCTTCCCAGAAGCTCTTCCTCTGTGACCTTGGCCTCTTCCCCACAGTTCCATCTGAACCAACTCACAAGGGGAAGAGGAAGTCTCCACACACAGAGGGGAGATCCCCCACCACGCTCACACACTCCCCCAGGAGCAGGAACACTGAGGTCCCCACCCGCAAATCCCCCAGGACCAGAAAGAGCAGAAGCACACATCTCTCACTCACTTCCACCAGACAGTCTCCGTCCTCCAGTCCCCAGGCCACCACTCCAAGAGTTCCCACGCCACACCATGTCCCAGCTTTCCCCACATACTGGTACACCATCCCCAAAATGATTAGGCCATCCCCCCCTGCCACAAGCACCTCCACTCCCACATCCCAGCCTCAGCCTGTTCCTGCGACTGCAGTGGAGACCGTGTCCCCCAATATGTCCTGCCCACTTCATTTGAGCCCCCGCCCACTCCTTTGGACATTACCACTGCAGTGGAGACCCCGCCCACTCAATCTGACAGGTCCACTGCAGTTGGCACAGAGGCTCCTGTACCCACCGCCCCTCCCCTGCCCCATACTGCTATTCCATGATCCTATCCCTGCGGTGCCTGGCCTGCCCCTATGGGTGCCCCTCCAAGGGGAGATGTCCCCTAGCTGTAGCAGTGCAGGCAAGCAAATTGTGACAACTTGTCATGTGTCACCCATGATGGACAATTGCAATGGACTGGCCATTGGCCTTTAGCTTTGTTGTGCTACAATTTAATTTTTTGACAAGCTGAATAAAGCTTATTCTAGTTATGTTGTTGAATTGCATTTAATGTACATGATGTTGCTGAAGAGTGTGCTGAAGTTGCTGTTGTAATAGTGTTTGTTGACATTAAGTCATTTGGTGAGGTGATGGACTGCATGAGGTCCATGGTATATGTGTCCTATTACAGTATGTATCCATGTCGTCATTTGCTGCAATTTGAGGTTGTCATGATCCCAATCATTTGGCACAGGGAGTGTAACCTTTTTTGCACCACTTCACATGTTTGGCGTACACTGTTGCACATATGTTGGGCTGACATTGGTGCTGACATTGGGCTGACATTGTACTTTTTTCTAACTGTAGGCCCCTCTCCAATGGACTGGCAGAATGGCGCTTTGAAGAGGAACAAGTCATCGGTGTCATCAGTGCTACTTGCTATACTTGTGTTATGTGTATGTGCAGATGACTTAAGAGACACTCCTGTACACAGGCTGATGTGACCAGAGCTTTCAGTGTGTTGTAATTGTTGGCACAATGTCCGAGTTTTATTCTGACATGACAGAGCCCTGCACAGAGAACGTTTGACACAGCTGACCTTCCACATGGGTGACGTCACCTTATTGCAGTGTGTTATTCGGTGACATTGCCTGAGCCCATGGTGTGTGTTCTGTGAGCCAGAGTCTGTGTGTTCCTATCCCTTTTTCTACACAGCCTGTATTCCCTGCTGATGTTCCTGTTTGTGATGCTTGCTGTGTTGTCCTGTGTTTTTTATACCGCTTTGACCTTGGGTTTCTGGGATATAGGTGCATGAAGAACTAATAGTAATTAGGGTGTCATCCCTGGGTGTGGTTGATGTACGGGCCTGCACTGTGGTCAAACGCACATGTGACATATTAACGATTCCCCAAGTCACATTTGTGTTTCCAACATCAGCTTCTTTTCACTATGTGGTATCTTCCTGTGACTTTGTCACTTGTATATGTGTGTGACTGCTCCCACTCATCAGGTCCTAGCCGTCAATGTTGGATGATGTCAACATGTGTTCTTTGTGGGTCTACTAGGGTTTTTCATTGGTCTGGGACTGTGACCGACATCCCAATGTGTCTGATACATTTCCCCTCATGCACATGTACCTCATACTATGCAGTGTGACAGACATTCACAAGGTTTGGTGACTGGCCATGTGTAATATGTTAGTACACCTTAGACCCCCCCCTGGGATTGTCATGGGTGCATGTGCAATGTCACCAGTCAATGTGGGCTAAGCTGATGCACATTGGTGCATTTCAAGGTGTGTGGTATTGCGACTGACCAAATGTGAGTTGTCTCATGGCTAGGCCCCTACCTACATTGTGGCCTTATATTACGGGCCATGCCCAGTGAGTTGTGTGTGTCTATGTGTGATGGAAGTTGATCTGTAGAGACACATGACACAGTGCGCACAGGTGAATGTGCTCCACAGTATGGGCAACATCCAAATTTGTCTTCACAGAGGGATCATCATACAGGCTACTGTCACCACAATGTATGGTCCTTGAGGGTTCTGCTGGAGTGAGTCTGTTTCTTGATGTGTGTGTTGCTGTCCCGCCCAGCTTGTTGCACATGTGTCTGTTGTGAGCCGCTCATCTAACAATGCCCGATTTGCCACAAACAGGAACCCAATTCATGAGATACTTCAGGATTGGACTGACAACGCATATGTCTCATTTGAGTCCAGCCCCCCATCATGTGTGTAGTTGTAGCTTGGGGACACTTACACACACACACATGTTGTGTTTGATATGCAGTGTGTGGCTGGGTGGTTGGTTGTGTTAGTGCATCTGCACCCATGTATTGATGTTGATTTTGTGGGGCATTGAGTGGATGTTTATTTGAGGTTTTTATCTCCTGGCCCTGGGACTCCTACATCGTCAGTCTGTACATTCATCATGTTTGCTATTTCCCATTGCTGGCACAGTATGGAACGTGATCACCTAAATGCTGCGGTCTCCGAAGGATTCCTTTGTATGTGTGTCTGTTAGTGAACCTATATGTATATGGTCACTTATTACATTGTCCATTTGAACATTGGAGGCTTTGTCAGCCTACATGGGCGAGCCTTGTCTGCACTAACCCTGGGCAAAGCACTACGCTACGCTCGCGTAGTTTGCGAAGTTTGCGCTACTTCGCACAACGCGAATTGCACGTAGCACAGTGCAAACACGCGTAGCGTAGCGTAGCGTAGTGCAGCGGTCATTTTTTGCTTGCTCGCGGTCCTCAACATCAAGTTGGCGACCGCGAGCAAGCAAAATGACATCCCGGCGAGACTTTTCCTCGTTCGCGATCAGCAACATCAAGTTGCCGATCGCGAGCGCGGAAAATAAACATCCCGGCGAGATTCTCAACGCGGGAGGTCAGGTTTCTCATTGCGAGTGGTCGCGTATGCTCACGACCGCTCGCGATGAGAAACTACCAGTCCGCGTTGAGAAAGCTGCCGCTCGAGTAAAAATCTACTCGAGCGGCAGTAAAAGACAGCTCGCACTGTGCAAGATGCCGTTTTCAATGATTGCACAGTGCGGACAAGCATCCGGCACTGTGCAATCATTGCGAACAGTGCACTACGCAGTTCGCGTAGTGCTACGCGTAGCTCGCGTAGTGCGAACTGCACTTTGCGTAGCTTCGCGTAGCGCTACTTCTCGGACTACGCCCAGGCTTAGTCTGCACATGGCTGAGGGTATTATTGTAGGCACAACAATGTTATCCTCAACAGAACTATTTTGGTCTGGCACACAACCACTACTGTGTCACTATATTGCTTGTGGTTTTAGGACCAGAAATCATACCTGAGTGTTTGCACATGCTGGTATTTAGAACCCCACACTCACCTTTTGGTCACTACAGTGAGGGTGGGGTTAGACCCCATATCCACAATGTTCCAGACAATGCTGGGGGTTTGAACATCACACTCACCTTTTGGTCACGACAGTGAGGGCGTGTTAGACCCCATATGCACAATGTTCCTGACAATGCTGGGGGTTTGAAGCCCACACTCACCTTTTGGGCACAACTGTGATGGGAGTTCCTGTAAGTTTTCTCTTTCAGTGTCACTGTAGCAAGCAGTGTGCACACAAAACACATTATTGGCATGATAGTAGTGGATGGGTGTTTGGCGTAGAACACCAATGGGTAGGGACTGCTGGTATTGATAGCCATCCACACCCCAATAGGTAAGGACTGCTGGTAGTGATAGCCATCCACCCCCTATGGGTAGAGACTGCTGGTAGTGATAACCATCCATCCCCCTATGGGTAGGGACTGCTGGTAGTGATAACCATCCATCCCCCTATGGGTAGGGACTGCTGGTAGTGATAGCCATCCACACCCCTATGGGTAGGGACTGCTGGTAGTGATAGCCATCCATCCCCCTATAGGTAGGGACTGCTGGTAGTGATAGCCATACATCCCCCTATGGCCTGGACAATGCTGGTAGTGATAGCCATCCATCCCCCTATGGGTAGGGACTGCTGGTAGTGATAGCCATCCACCCCCCATGGGTAGAGACTGCTGGTAGTGATAGCCATCCATCCCCCTATGGGCTGGACAATGCTGGTAGTGATAGCCATCCACCCCCTATGGGTGGAGACTGCTGGTAGTGATAGCCATCCATCCCCCTATGGGTAGGGACTGCTGGTAGTGATAGCCATCCAGCCCCTATGGGTAGAGACTGCTGGTAGTGATAGCCATCCATCCCCCTATGGGCTGGACAATGCTAGTAGTGATAGCCATCCACCCCCTATGGGTAGAGACTGCTGGTAGTGATAGCCACCTACCCACCTATGGGTAGGGACTGCTGGTAGTGATAGCCATCCACCCACCTATGGGTAGGGACTGCTGGTAGTGATAGCCATCCATCCCCCTATGGGCTGGACAATGCTGGTAGTGATAGCCATCCACCCCCTATGGGTGGAGACTGCTGGTAGTGATAGCCATCCATCCCCCTATGGGTAGGGACTGCTGGTTGTGATAGCCATCCATCCCCCTATGGGCTGGACAATGCTGGTAGTGATAGCCATCCACCCCCTAAGGGTGGAGACTGCTGGTAGTGATAGCCATCCATCCCCCTATAGGTAGGGACTGCTGGTAGTGATAGCCATACATCCCCCTATGGCCTGGACCATGCTGGTAGTGATAGCCATCCATCCCCCTATGGGTAGGAACTGCTGGTAGTGATAGCCATCCACCCCCCATGGGTAGAGACTGCTGGTAGTGATAGCCCTCCATCCCCCTATGGGCTGGACAATGCTGGTAGTGATAGCCATCCACCCCCCTATGGGTGGAGACTGCTGGTAGTGATAGCCATCCATCCCCCTATGGGTAGGGACTGCTGGTAGTGATAGCCATCTAGCCCCTATGGGTAGAGACTGCTGGTAGTGATAGCCATCCATCCCCCTATGGGCTGGACAATGCTAGTAGTGATAGCCATCCACTCCCCTATGGGTAGAGACTGCTGGTAGTGATAGCCATCCACCCACCTATGGGTAGGGACTGCTGGTAGTGATAGCCATCCACCCACCTATGGGTAGGGACTGCTGGTAGTGATAGCCATCCATCCCCCTATGGGCTGGACAATGCTGGTAGTGATAGCCATCCACCCCCTATGGGTGGAGACAGCTGGTAGTGATAGCCATCCATCCCCCTATGGGTAGGGACTGCTGGTAGTGATAGCCATTCACCCCCTATGGGTAGAGAATGCTGGTAGTGATAGCCATCCATCCCCCTATGGGTAGGGACTGCTGGTAGTGATAGCCATCCATCCCCCTATGGGCTGGACAATGCTGGTAGTGATAGCCATCCATACCCCTATGGGTAGAGACTGCTGGTAGTGATAGCCATCCATCCCCCTATGGGTAGGGACTGCTGGTAGTGATAGCCATCCACCCCCCTATGGGTAGAGACTGCTGGTAGTGATAGCCATCCACCCCCTATGGGTGGAGACTGCTGGTAGTGATAGCCATCCATCCCCCTATGGGTAGGGACTGCTGGTAGTGATAGCCATCCACCCCCCTATGGGTAGAGACTGCTGGTAGTGATAGCCATCCATCCCCCTATGGGCTGGACAATGCTGGTAGTGATAGCCATCCACCCCCTATGGGTGGAGACTGCTGGTAGTGATAGCCATCCACCCCCTATGGGTGGAGACTGCTGGTAGTGATAGCCATCCATCCCCATATGGGTATGGACTGCTGGTAGTGAGAGCCATCCATCCCCCTATGGGTAGGGACTGCTGGTAGTGATAGCCATCCACACCCCTATGGGTAGAGAATGCTGGTAGTGATAGCCATCCATCCCCCTATAGGTAGGGACTGCTGGTAGTGATAGCCATCCATCCACCTATGGGCTGGACAATGCTTGTAGTGATAGCCATCCATCCCCCTATGGGTAGGGACTGCTGGTAGTGATAGCCATCCACCTCCTATGGGTAGAGACTGCTGGTAGTGATAGCCATCCATCCCCTATGGGCTGGACAATGCTGGTAGTGATAGCCATCCACCCCCCTATGGGTAGAGACTGCTGGTAGTGATAGCCATCCACCCACCTATGGGTAGGGACTGCTGGTAGTGATAGCCATCCATCCCCCTATGGGCTGGACAATGCTGGTAGTGATAGCCATCCACCCCCTATGGGTGGAGACTGCTGGTAGTGATAGCCATCCATCCCCGTATGGGTAAGGACTGCTGGTAGTGATAGCCATCCACTCCCCTTTGGGTAGAGACTGCTGGTAGTGATAGCCATCCATCCCCCTATGGGTAGGGACTGCTGGTAGTGATAGCCATCCATCCCCCTATGGGCTGGACAATGCTGGTAGTGATAGCCATCCATCCCACTATGGGTAGAGACTGCTGGTAGTGATAGCCATCCATCCCCCAATGGGTAGGGACTGCTGGTAGTGATAGCCATCCACCCCCTATGGGTAGAGACTGCTGGTAGTGATAGCCATCCACCCACCTATGGGTAGGGACTGCTAGTAGTGATAGCCATCCATTCCCCTATGGGCTGGACAATGCTGGTGGTGATAGCCATCCACCCCCTATGGGTGGAGACTGCTGCTAGTGATAGCCATCCATCCCCCTATGGGTAGGGACTGCTGGTAGTGATAGCCATCCACCCCCTATGGGTAGGGACTGCTGGTAGTGATAGCCATCCATCCCCCTATGGGTAGGGACTGCTGGTAGTAAGAGCCATCTACCCCCTATGGGTAGGGACTGCTGGTAGTGATAGCCATCCATCCCCCTATGGGTAGGGACTGCTGGTAGTGATAGCCATCCACACCCCTATGGGTAGGGACTGCTAGTAGTGATAGCCATCCATCCCCCTATGGGTAGGGACTGCTGGTAGTAAGAGCCATCTACCCCCTATGGGTAGGGACTGCTGGTAGTGATAGCCATCCATCCCCCTATGGGTAGGGACTGATGGTAGTGATAGCCATCCATCCCCCTATGGGCTGGACAATGCTAGTGGAGATCGATATCCACCCCCTATGTGTGTGTAACATTTCACGGGTTCATGACGTGTTTGTGTGTGGTGGGTGTTTGACTTACCGTCTGCGACGTACGCGTCGGTTCCGGTTGTTGATCCGGTCATAGATGTACAGGACAGGGATGACCTGCGTGATCGGATCCATGGTTGGTTCATCTCGTAGGCGTTAATCGTTGGTTCGTCTCATAGGCATTGCTCATAGATTATTCTCGTAGCCGTAGATCGTGTTGTGGCACGAATCGGACCTGATGTACTGCTCTTCCGGATGCTGTAACGTGCTGGAGGTGGCGACCTGTTCGGCGCGTAGGAAGTACGCATCGTACTTGGCTGGCCGGAAAGTGCTGTGAAAATCCTTCCGGACGACTCCATTCAGCGTTTACGGACCCGGCTCGTACGGGGAATGTGGCTGGATTCAGAGCTTACGTGTCAGTCGGGATTTGGACACAATTGCACATCGTACTTCATCGTTCGGACGGACCGGCTCCCGGAACGAGTCGGTCGGCAGTTAACGCTACACACAGCTCTCGGAGGTCTGTCCGAGCGAGATCGGAATCGGCCCCATAATGGTGAAACTTACTATTCCCACTCCAATCTAAACCAACTCATTGAACGTCTTGAACAATTAAAGGGGTGAAATTTACTGTTCCCACTCCAATCTCAACAAATTTAGGAAAGGTGTTGGACACTAGAGGGGTCACATTTACCATTCCTACTCCAATCTATACTATTTTGATGAAGGTTTTGTACACTAAATAGGTGCTATTTGCTATTCTCACTCCAATCTAACCTGATTAAGGGAAGGTGTTGGACACTAAAGGGGTGACATTTAATATTGCCACTCCAATCTAAACAAATTTGGGAAAGGTGTTGGACACTAAAGGGGTGACATTTCCTAATCCCACTCCCATCTAAACCAACTTGAGGAAGTTGTTGGACACTAAAGGGGGTGACATTTCCAATTCCTTCTCACATCTAAGCCAATTTGGGAAAGTTGTTTGACACTAAAGGAGTGACATTTACCATTCCTACTTCAATCGAAACCAATTTGTGGAAGGTTCTGGACACTAAAGAGGTGACATTTACTGTTCCCACTCCAATCTCAACAAATTTAGGGAAGGTGTTGGACACTAGAGGGGTAACATTTACTATTCCTACTCCAATCTAAACCAATTTGGGGAAGGTGTTGGACACTAAAGGGGTCAGATTAACTATTCCCACTCCAATCTATGCCAATTTGGGAAAGGTGATGGACAGTATCGGGGGTGGCATTTACTATTTGTTCTCCATTCTAAACCAAATTGGGAAAGGTGTTGCACACTAAAGGGGTGAAATTTACTATGCCCACTCCAATATAAACCGACTCACGAAGGTGTTGGACACTGAGGGGTGACATTTACTAAATCCACTCCAATTTAAACCAATTTGAGGAGTGTGTTGGATACAAAATGGGTAATATTTACTATTCACACTGCTCTCTAAACCATCTTAAGGAAGGTGTTGGACACTAAAGGGGTGACATTTACTATGCCCACTCCAATTTCAACCAACTCAGGGAAGGTGTTGGACACTGAGGGGGTGACATTTATTATAACTACTCTAATGAAAGCAAATTTGAGGAATGTGTTGGACATTAAAATGGTGAAACTTACTATTCCCACTCCAATTTAAACCAACTCATTGAATGTCTTGGACATTAAAAGGGTGATATTTACTATTTCCACTCCAATCTAAACCAACTTGGGTAAGGTGTTGGACATTGAAGGAGTGTCATTTGCTATTCCCACTTCAATCTAACCTGATTGGGGGAAGGTGTTGGACACTAAAGGGGTGACATTTACTATTTCCACTCCAATTTAAACAAATTTAGGGAAAGTGTTGGACACTAAAGGGGTGGCATTTCCTAATCCCACTCCAATCTAAACCAACTTAAGGAAGTAATGGGACACTCTAGGGGCGACATTTCCTATTCCTACTCCCATCTAAACCAATTTGGGAAAGTTGTTTGATATTAAAGGCATGACATTTACTGTTGCCACTCCAATCTCAACAAATGTAGGAAAGGTGTTCGACACTAGAGGGGTAGCATTTACTATTCCTACTCCAATCTAAACCAATTTGTGGAAGGTGTTGGACACTAAAGGGGTGATATTTACTATTCCCACTCCAATCATAAAAATTTAGGGAAGGTGTTGGACACTGTAGGGGTAACATTTACAATTCCTATTCCAATCTAAACCAATTTGGGGAAGGTGTTGGACACTAATGGGGTCACATTCACTATTCCCACTCCAATCTATGCCACTTTGGGGAGGTGTTGGACAGTACAAGGGTAGTATTTACTATGTGCACTGAAATCTAAACAAATTTGTGGAAGGTGTTGGACACTAAAGTGGTAACATTTACTATTCCCACTCCAATTTAAAGCAATTTAGGAAAGTGTTGTACACTAAAGGGGTTAAATTTACTTTTCCCACTCCAATCTAAACCAATTTGGGGAATGTGTTGGACACTAAAATGGTGGGGAAAAAAATTCGCACTCCAATATAAACCACTTTGGGGAAGGTGGTGGACACTAAAGGGGTTACATTAACTATTCTGATTCCAATCTACACCAATTTGGGGAAGTTGTTGGACACTAAAGGGGTGATATTTACTATTCCGACTCCAATCTAAACCAATTTGAGGAAGGTATTGAACACTAAAGGGGTGTCATTTATTATCCCCTCTCCAATATAAACAAACTCAGAGAAAGTGTCGGACACTAAAGGGTGACATTTACTATTCCCAATCCAATATAAACCAATTTGAGGAAGGTGTTGGGCAGTAAAGGGGTGACATTTACTATTCCCACTCCAAACTAAACCAACTTAGGAAAGGGGTGAGATTTACTTTTTACACTCCAATCTAAACAAACTTTAGGAAGTTGTTGGACAGCAAAGGTATGAATTAACTATTCCCACTTAAATCTAAACAAACTTAGGGCCTGATTACGATGTCGGTCGGAAACTAAACCTCCCGACTCCTTGTCGGAATCTGTTCCGACCGACTCACAGTCGGAGGTTCAGACCGACCGATTGTGATGCTTCCGAACACCATTCGGAAAGTCTCCCATTGACTTTAATGGGAGCCTGTGTTCCGACCAACAACACAGGCTCCCATTGAAAAAAGGGGTTGGTTCGGAAAACCTTGCACCCTGTGGCAGGCACCCCATGGTGCCTGTCACACTGTGCATGGTTCTACAGGGAGGTCCCTTGGGTACACACACAGCCCCCACCCGGAGGCCTTGGGATGAAGGGGGCCTGCTAGGGCCTCCAAAGTCAGTTTCTGACAGCCTTTTCGTGTCGGACGGTCCGAGTCGGAAAGGCAGTTTGAATCTGACATCGTAATACGCCATTCAGAAACACGGTTTGTAGAGCTGTACGATTCGGCTGCGACCGACTCGGAGTTTCCGAATACCTGTCGGAGATTCAGAATGACTAACGGTTACCTTTCCATCATAATCATGTTGGTCGGAAAAATGCTAAAAAATTAAATCCAACTCAAAATAGAACTTTTTACTGACAATATAATATTTTACAAATACAAAATACATAATTAATACTACACATTATCACACTTATGAAAAGTATGTATTTTTCTAAAATGTTATAACACACTAATTCAAACTACTATTATTTATATTAAAAATTAACTACAAACTAAATTGGTTTTATTTAGGAATAAAATTTCAAAAATTGTAATTCATATTTCCTACTATTAACAAGATTTTTAAAAGTGCAACTATATTTCTTTGAAAAAACACAATTTTCTAACAAAAATCACAAAATTATTCAAATTGTTGACATTATAACAGTGTTTAATGTTTTTTTCTTTCTAAATATTATTTTTACATTTTTTTATTAAATTTCAATTCTATACAATTTTTTTAATAATTTTAATGTTAACATATAAATAAATGCAAATTTAAATTATTTGAACATTTTCAAAAATATTTTACATAATTTAAAAAATGTAATATTTTATTTTCAAAAACATTTGAATTTATGTAATTTCACATTAAATTTAAAAATAATAAAAATTCTGGGGCATATTAGCAAGACCCACGTTAAAATTATCGCCGTTTTAGCGGCAGGAAACTGCCGCTAAAACGGCGATAATGGGCTTGCTAATATGCGTTATGGAATTCCAATAGAAGCCCAGGTTAGACGTCCTGCACATCTAACCTGGGCTTCTATTGGAATTCTATAACGCATATTAGCAAGCCCATTATCGCCGTTTTAGCGGCAGTTTCCTGCCGCTAAAACGGCGATAATTTTAACGTGGGTCTTGCTAATATGCCCCTCAATATTATAAAATATACGTAAAATTAATTTAAAAGAATTGTGTATATAAGACATTATTAATTAAATATTATATTGTAGATTTTTAAAACACCTTTATCCCCTGTTAACCCAACATCCTGCTACCTTGCATACCTTGAAACAAAACAATAAAACAATTACAATTTACAAATTACACTACTTTATTAAGTAAAAATGATTCTAATAATAAAACTTATAAAAAAAAATAAACACTTAGGGGCCCATTACGATACCCGGCGTAAAAAAATCCGCCAGGCATGGAAGCGGCAAAAATCCGCCCGCACACACCGTCTGAACACCGACCACGCCATTACGATTACACAAACCGAAAACCGCCATCGGCGGAAAAATCACACAAGATACCGCCCGCCATCGTCCGAGTCGGAGTCAAACCGCCCGCCACGGACGGAAACACGCACGACAACACAAAACCGCCCGCCCTCACGGCCGACACACCGCACGTGAGATTACAATCGCACCGCCATGAGCGCGGGAAAACTACAAATATACCGCCCGCCAGCACAAACAACGCCGATGAGAATCGACACGGCAGAAGCCATGGCGCCCACGTCCCTGCACAGAAACCATCCGCTGACAAAAACAATCGCACACAACATGGCCAACAAGTCCACACAGCAAGGCACGCACAAATACACAAGCACAGTACACATCCCGAAAACACCCCCTGGACAAACAAAAACTACAAAGGCCAGAACCCCAGACACAACACACCTGAAAACAACAGACCATGAGGACACACCCACATAGGTAAGTACAAAAGCAGCACTCCCACAGACCACAACCCCTTGCAACATTGCAAACTAGAGAGGAGAGGAGAGGACACAGTGACACAGCAAGGACAGCAGCACACCACAGAAACGCACACATCACAACCACCACCACCACCACCACCAAACACCGGCACCACAAACCCCCTGCACATTACACAACACACACCGCACCAGCACCACAAACACCATGGCACCACAAAGAATGCCCAAGTTCACGCCCATGGAGCTGACGGTCATGGTCGACGAGATCATCAAGGTGCACCCACAAATCTATGGGAACCTGGTCCAGCACACACCACTAGCCACCAGAAAGAGAATGTGGAACCGGATCGTAGACCAGGTCAATGCAGTCGGGACCTTGCCCAGGAACAGAGTCGAAATAAACAAACTGTGGAATGACGTCAAGAGCCTGGTCAAGAAGAAGGAGAGCAAGAACAGAGAGCTGGCTGTCGTCACTGGCGGAGGGAATCCCACGCTCTTCAAGACCTTCAAAGCGTGGGAGGAGAAGGTGCGAGTCATCATACATCCCGAGATCCTCGCCGGATTAGCAGGGGGAGTGGAGGCTGGTAAGTACAAACTAATGTATACCAGCACACCGCTATGTACTCACATGCACTACCACCATGCCACAGCTCCCAGGGACAAACACCCCCATGTCCAGCACACAATACACAACACGTCACACACACATGCAACAGACACCACCACACACAGCCCAAACCGAACAACTGTAAGATGCGTGGGGACATGTGTACACTCAGCCAGCCACGTAACCACCAACAGGTCCCCAAATATGCCAGAAGCGCCACAACGAGCACCCACCACACCCATGTGTCCGCCATAGCTGCACTAACCGACAAGTAACAGGTAAGTGGCAGGAACACAAAGTGCAGTGGGTGGGAGGGTGGAAAGCCCAAGTACAACACACACCAGGCCCCTAGTCCCACAGCACAGCAAGGAGGAGCATCCCCCACACCCCACAGCCACGTGTCAGCCACCGCAGTGCACAACGATAGCCGAAAGGTAGACATCACGGTCCACAGCAATCGGTGTCAGTGGGTGTCCAGCCACCACCACGACCCACAACACCCCCCACCCCCACAGACCTGCAACATGGAGCACCCCCGCTTAGAACCATGCGGCATCCAGTACAGTGCACGCACGAACAACCTGCAGGTGGGAAACTGGACAGGGCTGGATTACTGGAGGCATGAGGACCGTAACACGACCAACACATGGGACATGTCACGTAGCAGACGAACACGCAGCACCGCCCACCGTCACGAACAAGTGAACAATGTGCACACGGACATGAACCACAGACTCACACCCCACATGACCCATCACAAACACAGCAACACCCAAGGAGCCACGTCTGCATGCACAAGCCACACTGAATATAGTACCACACGGCAGCCACTGTGCAACCCATCACACACAACCGAAACACCATTGAAGTCCTGTCCATGTAGCCCCTACTGCCTGTCAACCACACACCCCACAACTACGCCTATGTAAGACAAACAACACTAGACGCAACAGAGCGGAACAACATAAATGCACACGAACACCACTGAACCCATCAAACACACAGACACACCATGCACATACAACATACCATCCATCCCATCCGTCAGCCCCAGTCTCATGAAAGGCATGTCATCCGCACAGCTGCCACACATACAGCAGTCACGCTAAGATACATGCCCATGACCAACCATGTGCCAGAAGTCAATGAAGCGCACGACACACTGTGAGCAACAACACACAACATGGGCCACACCCCCCGAGCACTGCAGTGATGCACATGGCACAGGGCAGCACGCACACCAAGGAGATGGGACAACTGCAATACGTTGGCTGGCACACAACCATCACTCACTCATAACGATGCGTCCAATGCCATGTCCAGTAATCACAACAGACAGCAAATATGCAGGCCATGTCAAGCATGCACACACCTCAAACCATGCACTGTCATGCTGCCACAACACATGTCACGTTCAGCACCCATGGCTCACAGCATGTACCCCAAAAGCATATTCCATCCCAAATGCGAATCTGGGGCATGGCCCCCATGTTGCCATATGCGTTCCTAAGCGTCCCATCTGAACACCAAAAGCAAAGTACAAACCAGACCCAGGATGGGCCAGGAGCCCGCATACACCAGAGTCACAATAAGTAGGGGCACAGCAACACACCCATCGGCATGGCCAATCCGTCCCATGCCACATGTGCACAGCACACAGTCCCATTGTCAAGCACACACAACTACAAATGCTACAGCCACACACACGCCTCCGGGAAACCCATGTACGAGATTGCACGAACTGTTAATGTCAGACGACAAATACATACTTCGCCAGGTGCAACACAATAACAAATCTCATTCTCTCCACAGGTGACGAACTGCTGGATGCTGGGGATGGAGACAGCAGCCAGCACAGCCAGCCTACAAGCCCCCAACGAGGACACACGGATGTTGAGGATCTGTCCTCCTCTTCGGACACGGACCACCAAGCAGGCCTATCTGGTGTGGCAGGGCCCAGCCGCTCCCCAGGACCCCTCCTACCCACCAACCCATCATCCAGGGCTGCTGAACATTCCCAGCCCCCTGCTGCCACTGTCGTTGCGGCCACACCCACGGTCATTGCGGCCACACCCACGGTCATTGCGGCCACACCCACGGTCATTGCGGCCACTACCATTGCCGCAACCGCCACCATCGCCGCACCGACCACCACCGCCGCCACCACCACCACGTCTTCGCTGGCACCAGCCCCAGCGCAGGTGGTGGCCCGGCCGACTGGATCCACCCTGGGAGCCAAAACGAGGACCGTGGTGAGCAATGTGGCTAGTGGGCAGGCCGGTGGCAGCAGTACTGGTAGGAGGAGCAGGGTCAGGGAAACGCAAGTCTCCCCTGGGAGCCATGCCCTGCCTCAAATGGCCAGAGTCCTTGGGGCCTATGAAGAGGCCCAAGAACAATGGGTCAGGTCTGCTTCAGACACGCGGGAGGTGCTGGGGGTGCTGAGGTCCATGGACGCCCGTATGGGCCAACTCGTGGACCTCATGGGCCAGCTGGTGGTGGCGGTGAGGTCACAGCCAGGGACAGCAGCTCCCCCTCCGCCACCACCTGCCGGGGCGCAGGGTCGAGCAGCAGTGTCCAGTTCCCCTGCGTCCACAGCCAGTGAGCACACCTCAACCACCAGCATGTCGCAAGCAGGCACCCCCCTCGCAAACGTGGAAGGGGCCGTCCGAAGTGGAAACAGATCTCCCGGGAGGACTTCGCACGCTCCAGACGCAAGTGAGGCAGCCAGCCAGCCTTCCTTGACCACCCACTGCATTGACTTGGACTACGATCCCACTCCACACAGCCATCTGGATGGCATGTGTGTGTTGGACTATGGACATAGAACCAGTGGGTACACCCTGAGCATCACGCAGCCATGACCGACAGCTCATTGTCACTGCACGCACCACTTATGTCATCACCTTACACACAATCACATGTCACAGTTTGAAATAAATGCACCTCTTACACAAACTGCTGTTTGTGCCCTGTGTTTTATTTGTACGGAATACAACGGCCACCTTGGGCGGAAAGGCACCTGATGCGTGGCATGGCAATGGAACCGGAGGGCCTGTAGGGACCTAGGGGTGGGAGACAGAACAGGAGCACATTCAATGAGTGTGTCACACACCCATCACACAGTACATGTCAACAACTACAAGCAATGTACACACATCGCACAGAGCAATAGGGCACAATGCCACAGCCACCAACAGTGGCATACTACCCTGGCCATGGAGCGTTGACACACAGCACGCAGTGAACAAACGGCCACCCTGACACAGCACACACACACCTGCACAGACACAGCCACATCAGCTGTCGTACATGGACACTCACCGTCAAGTGAAGTAGTGGGCGATGAGCTGCTGCCGCACATTACCAGCTTCCTCCTCTCCGCTGTCCTCCTCACTCGAGCTGTCCTGGTCTGCGGGCTGGGGCCCTGGTTGATCTCCGTCATCCACGATGAGGGGGATCTGCTTCCGAATGGCCAGATTGTGCAGCATGCAGCACGCCACCACTATCTGGCACACCTTCTGTGGGGAGTACGCCAGCGCACCCCCGGTGCGGTCCAGGCACCTGAACCTGGACTTGAGGAGGCCAAAGGTACGCTCGACCACACGTCTGGTCCTCCCATGTGCCTCATTGTAGCGATCGTCTGCTGGGGTGCGAGGATTCCTCAATGGACTGAGCAGCCATGCCCCATTCGGGTACGCAGAGTCACCTGGGTGTGAGGGACACAGAGAACCGTTGCTATTCCAACTGGACAGGGGACAGCATCGCACAACCAGCACGCTACACCACTCCACATACTCACCGACAATACAGCCACGATCCTGTTGCAGATTGGACATCAGTCGTGGCAAGATGCTGTTGCGCATTATGTGTGCGTCATGGGCCGAGCCTGGGAACTTTGCACACACGTGGGTGATCACCATGTCCGCAAGGCACACCACTTGCACATTCAGGGAGTGCGTGTGCTTCCTGTTGCGGTACAGGTGCTCAGTGGCCTGTGGTGGAACAAGGCCAACATGTGTGCAGTCAATGGCTCCAACGACGTGTGGGATTCTGCCAAGGGCATAGAATGCACCCTTCACTGCCGCCAATTCACGAGCCCTGGGGAAGCGGATGTACCTGTTTCGGTACAGCATCATGGCTGCCAGTACATCCCTCAGCACCTTGCTGAACATGGGCTGGGACATCCCTCCTCCACTGCCCACTGTGTGCTGGAATGACCCAGTGGCGAAGAAATGCATGGCGGCCATCACCTTAGCCGTGGGGGTGACAGCTGTCGGATACACCCTGCGGGGATGGAGATGGGGTTCCAACATGGCACATAGTCGATGCAGGGTTGGCCTGTCCAGCCGAAACTTCCTAATGACCTCTGTATCGTCCATGTCCGCCAGCAATTGGTATGGGCGGTCAATGTTCGGTCTCCGCCTAGGGAAAATGGCAGTGGACACATGTCAAAGCAACACAACACATAGCAATTTCGCATACACATCACTGACATGACTGAGCAAGCACATGAGCCACAGCCCAGCTGTCAAGCTGGGACGGCACGGCCACAATACACTTACACAGGTCTCCCAACAATGGCAATGGCTAGTGATACAAACCACTGCCATGTGCATGCACATGGGGATCTAGGCCCCAATGACTTGCGGGGCGTGCTGATGGGGACTGACTGCATATTCGTCAAGCGGCAACGCCACGGCAACATGAATGTCTGCTGAGCATGGAACTGCTTCCGAGGCTGGATGAGTATGGCACACGACGACGACGATGTGGGCACAGGCTGAGCGGCCAAAACAAGTGGGACCTGTGGCACGAGGGGATATGAGACAGTAGTAGGTGTCAGCACTGCACCCTATGTACAGCACTGTACGGATCACACCTCCCGAAACATTGACAGGTGTCCACATTGACAGCCCCATGCCAAGACGGCTGTGTGCTTGCAGTCACACGTCACAGGTGAGAGGTTACATTGCACGTGCCAGGTGGCAGACGTACATAGTGGGAGCTGGCATGTGTGTGCATGTGTCTCCTGTTCAGGATCCACCAGATGGGCGCTGACTCTGTACTGAGCATTGGACACAGCATGTTCCGTGGAAGGCTTGTGTGTGTGGGATGGTGGCACTGGATGTGCCTCCGTTGGGTGGGGGGCCATGCACAGGGCGGGTACGTCAATGATTGCGCATTGTTGGTCACGGTGGGTGCACCCACTCAGATGTGTTGCCCTGTGTTCAATTCCTATGTCCGCATGATGATGGACTGTAGATGTGGGCAGACTACACATTGGTCGATGTGCTGTCTATATGCATGTGCCTTCACACCAGCCACAGCTGCCCCTGCACATGTGACCCCTGCTGGACTCGCTGCTGGGTCTGTGGAGCTGATGCACCTTCTGTGCGTGGGGCGGACAGCTCTCCTCACTTCCCTCATTGCGCATGTCATGACTTTGCCGCAGGTGACATGGATCATGGAGGGACCACATGTACGCGTGGGTAGGCTACACATGATTGTTCACTGGTCGCCACCCCCAGTCAGTGTTTCGAATGGGAAGGTTGTCGTGCTGGTGGTATATTCGATGTGGCGGATGGGCGGGCCTAGGTGCGGGCTTACATTCCGGACATGGGGGGTAGTTGGATTGGCGACTAGTTGCAGTACACACGGGACACGTCTCTTCCTTTCCACATCTGGGTCATCCCTTGTACTCACTGACAGTGATACAGTCATCTTCGCCCCAGCCCTCATGTCCTCCCCTCGCTCCCCCAATATGCATGTGCACCTGCGAGGCTAGCGCTTGCACAGGCAGCCCCAAGCTCGCACCAGAGAGGGCAAGGAGTGTATGTGTGGGTCCAGTTGCACGAGTGGGCTGTCTCAGGGTATGATGTGTTGCGGGACGCCGTCCACCTGCGTGGTGCCCCAAATGGAGACCCGGCCTGCATGGACTATGCATCACAGTCTTCGCCTTCCGGATCCGCCACCTGCGACACCCAGTGGCTGTGGCTGCCCTTGCGGCCATGCCGCGTCCGTCTGTGACTGATGGCCCACACATTCACTCTTTGGCCTCTCTGGGGAGGGCTCGGGGTGGTGGCGCACGCGCTTGCACTTAGTCGCAATGGCATGTGGCGTGGTTGGTATAATGGGCAATGGATGGGATGGTGCGAGCCACCTCCCGTGACGTCAGTGCTGCTCGTGCTGTGGTGCGTCCCCCTACACTTCCATTTGACTTGTGCCATGCTAGACGTTGAGGTTCTATTGCCTGCGTGATATGACCAGGAGGAGCGCGAGGAGACCTCTCACACACCATGCTCCACTGCCATCCCGTGCCCTGTATCGCCTGTGCGGATTGACTATGTTGGGGTTACACCTGGTCGACTGGGGCTGTGTGTGCCTTGTCAAGGGGCATGGCGGGCGCACAACAGGATCCAGCTTGTCCACAGAGGGTGGGCTGAGGTGCGCCTGGTACCGCTTTGTACGTGTGCCCGGCTGCTGTGCACACACGTGTTCACTCCCCCCGACAGGTGTCCTCTCACAATGCCCAGGGAAGCGGTGGTGTACTGTTCATGACCCCTCCCGACACGGCGTGCTCCAACTTGGCATGTGCGCATCTACCCGTCACACCCACCCACCTGAGCACTGCGTCCATACGACTTCACACGACACATGTGTGTCTTCCACAGTTGTGCTACTCATTTGCGTTGACATCCAATACCAGTGGACTACATGGTCATGTCACGACTGCCGTGTACTTCACATACTCTCATCCTCTCTCATTCGTACTTGTGAAATGAGTCAGCGGAGACAGTTTTGGTTTCAAACATTATATTGAGTCTTCTGTCCTCTGTGATGCAGTATAGTGGACACTACTGGCAGCGGAATACATGTTGAGGATATACTGAGCATGATTGCAAATGGGATAGGGTGTGGGGTTACATGTGATTGGCTGTTGCATGTGGGATGTGGGCTTCAGAGTTACATCTGCTTGGCCAAGGCTGTGCTAATGTACATTTACGTATAGCTGCGGAGCTGCGGACTTTGACACAGACGGTATACATGTAGCCTACCAGACCGCTTGGCATCATGGGCACAGTCCATCTCAGTTCCATGTGACAGGTTTGCTGCGGTTGTTCCTCATGCACGCGTGCATGTGAGATGACATCAGGGCATGTGCTTGCGTGCATGCAGCGGCGTGCCACTTGTTGTTGCAATGTGGTGGTTACTGGACATGTTACAGTCACTGGGGTCGTGTTGTTGTTGTTTGCACTTGTCGTCCATGCAAAGGTCCTGGTATGGGATTCCCGGGGCGGGGGGTGGGAGGGGTGCAGCACCCACAGACTCCAGGCGACCTATTCATGTCCACTGAGCGGTGTGTGTGTCCATGGGCGCTGGATCCATGTCGTGTCCTGGTTGTTCGTGCAGTTCCGTCCATGTGGGTGCGATACACAGACCCCATGCCACTGCCTCCCACGATGCATGCGGTGTTCCTGGATGTGATGGGGAACAGTGTGCATGTCCCGGTCATATCCGATGTCATGGCGATGTCGTTGATGGTGTGGTAACAGTTGCCGGTCGTTTGGTATGGCTGTTGTGGTGGTGACTGGCCAGTCCGTGCGGAAGCTAAGCATGGGTGCGGGGTTGGACATCATAGGTCAATCGGGGAACCTGCGTTGTGGTCCGACGAATTTACAGGTTGTCAGGTATGCGATGCCGTCCAGCAGGGCTTCCATGTCATTGGTGGTGTACATGTTTGCCAGCCAATGTAGCGGATGGTGGCTGTCAAGGTGTTGTTCGTAAGTTGTCCCTTGGAGGACCATGATGGGGCATGCTGGGTGACATTCGATGTAGCTGTTCTCGATGATCCGTCGTGTGGAGGCACAGTGGTCCCATTTCAGTGCGGGTGCGATGTTGGCCACATACGCCATGCCCCCATAGGCAGAGCAGGCCCTGTCGTGTGCGTCCAGAGGGAGGAGTAGTGGTAGCAGGTCCGCCTTTAGACATGCCGGGTTGGAGAGGCATATCTCCACGGGATGCTGGTAGGGACACCTCCGACAGTAGAAGACGGGCATGACGCAGCTGAACAATGTGATGCGGTAAGTCAGTCGGTAACTTACGTTCAGCAGGGACAGGAGATCGCATCCCAATATATGTATCAGGTTGGTTTTGTACAGCTTGAGCTGTCCGGCGTAGTTGGGTAGGTTTGTTGCGGTTGCCATTTCGCAGCGGTGCGTTGTGGTGGCGTGCTCCGGCTGTGTGTGCAGTCTGCAATGTGCACGCTCCGAGGTTGCTGTGAGCTCTGTGTAGTCGTAGGGAGACAGGACTTGTGTTCTGTTGGCTTGTTTGGAGGACACGGGCCCTCATCCCACATGCTTCTCAGACAGTTCAAGGTCAGTGATGTGTGACTCCTTCCAATTAACTTGCATGTGGCCGACATGGGGGAGTGTTTTCTTCTTTCTTCCCCGTCCGTTGTGTGCTTCTGTGATATGCGCTATCTGCCCTGTGGTCGGTCTCCTCGGCATGCCTGTGTTGGTCTTTTCTTGGACAATGGCTGTATTCACCGGCTTCTTTCGTAGGGCTGGGGTTTCGGAGTTGGAATGGAAGGTCATTCAGTGCTGTCTGCTCTCCCTTGTGTGGGCGGCAGGCTGCCTTTCCGCTCTGCGTTGGGCCTCGTGTGTGAATGTTATTCTTGGGCCACCTGTTGTCGGTCCCCGGGCTCTTTGGTGTTCCGTTTTATATGTCTTGTTCATATGTGCAGGGTGGTATGGGTGTTTCAGTGTGGTACTGGCGTTCCTCTTCCCGAAGGGGCCCTGCTTCTCCTAGTTGGTGTTGCCGCCGCTGTGTGCTTCGCCATGTTTGTTACACTGGGGTGTGTCCTGCTGTTGCGTGACTTCACTGACATGTGTGCGTCGGTTGTGTGGCGTTGGGTGTTGTCCGTGAATTGGGCGTTGGGGACATGTCTGTGGCAGGCCTGTCACGTGTCATGTGTGTTCGGGGTGGGGCTGATGTGTGTGCTGCTTGGTTGTGTCCCTGTGTCTGTGTGCGATGCATGCATGGCGCTGCGGTTGGCCTCTGCGTTGTGCGCATGTGTGGCGGCGTCATCGCCGCTTTGGGGCCGTGACGGGGTCGTTGGTTCCTAGTCCCAGGTGGTGTGTACACATGTGTTACGCGATGTTACGATTTGGCCTGTGTGTCATATGTGGATGCAATGGTGGATGTGTAGTGTACACGCGCTGGGGGGGTTGTCCGCTTTTTCCGCCCTTGCACTGTGTGCGCTGTTTGCGTGCACTTGTTGTGTGTGTGCCTACCTGCGTCTCCGCGGTACGTTGCGTCCTTGGTGGTGCATCAGCAAGAGCATGGGGAGGGCCTGCAGTGCTGGATTCATGCTCGGGGGAGCCGCTTCTTCGTTGTCCGTGCTCGGCGTCCGTGTTACCGCTTCGGTTTGTCGTACGGTATCTCTTGGCCGTGGGAGCCGTTTGTTTGCGGCATCGTAATTTATACGCCGGGCGGGACGTGTTTTCGTCGGACGGTGTGTGTCAGTTAGGCTGCGCCGCTACGTGTACGGGCGCACTTTGATGGCGGACGGTGTTGCTGGCTTGCCGGCGGTGTTTGGCCTACTTTTCGCATCGTAATTGGGCGGGCGTGTGGACTGCTGCGTGCCGGCGGTAACTGGTGGTTTTTGCATCCGCCAGCACGGCGGTTGTGCTTCCGCCCGCCATCGTAATGACCCCCTTAGTATTTAGTATTTCATACTAAAAAGCAATATCTTATCCAACGGTATTTAGTACATCGATATTTTGTTGCATCAATATGAAAAACAACACTTAAAATGATATTTTTACCTTCGATATCCCTGTACACAATGTATATGAGATCCCGATATTCTTGACACAATATTTCTGCAACACAATATTTTTCATCCGATATTTTGTCCAAACACCTTACAAATCACCACTACTTTGTATGTTTGATACATTTAAGAAAATACATAGGTTTTCTTCATAACCATTTTTTATTCATTAGATTTTAAGAACATGAGTTGAAGCATAGTCACTATACAATGAAAGATCATAATAAGCTGCAGCTCAGTTATTGGCTCTAGATGTTGTGTGTTTTTGGACAACCAACAGATGCAATATATTCCTGCACCCAGATGAGTCTCACAGACATAGTGGTATATCACTTTGTAAATCAGCCATTGGGGAAAAAAATAACAGATGAAAAGGTTATCAGATTTTTCTATTTACTCATTTTTTGTAATGCTATTTTCATTTTAGCAATTAGTTTGGTTGTAAAAACCATGAGCAATACAAATGACCCATTGCTGATTTAGAATTCTGTCTCCTGTAATGTACAGCTTTCCTGGTTCACCCATGCGTTTCACACGTGTTTCCACCACAAACTGCAAGTAGGTGGAAACCACAAAAAAATAGGAAAAATTGACAACCAGTGCAAAAAATTTGAAAACTGTCATGCCTGTTCTAAAGCCAATCTCAATGAAGGCAGTGATATACATGGGGCAGACAGATCATTGTACCGAACCTGACACATACCCATCCTGGGTCTACTTGTACCCCCTATTTTGTGCATATCAGTTTTGTGCTTGATCCCCCCTATTATTAATTTGCTGATCAGTCAATTGCTCTGAAAGAGGACTCAATGAACCTTGATACGGACTCAATTCCTCATTCCATATTTGCTGGCATTAAAAAATTATTTTGAACCAATTTTAAAGAGTGTTATTGACAGACTGACCTAGATTGAACTAATTATGAAACAAAACATCTTGTGGTTATTATACTGTCTCTGAGTACACATTCATAGAAGTTATCGTTTTGTCCCACCACCTATCAGGGTGGCTCTAACTTCACCTGCAGTATAGTACTCTGGCTGGGAGGTCAATGTGATAAAAAGAAATAACGTAGTGGAGGAGGGGAAGTAATAAAACAATTTAATTTCAATATGCCATCATTCCAACAGAGAAGAGAGACATGGCCAACCTGCCCACCTTACAATTATGTCCTGGTCCTCATTCGATTTCTCCTATTGAAAGACAACCAAAGTGCTGCGTGTCCTGGGTTTAGGGCCCATGTCTACAAGGTCTGACTTCCTAACCAAGGGGTGCAAGGACTTAGTTCAAATCACCTCCACTGAGTAAGGAAGTCCAGGTTACTTTAACCCCACACACCTCACTGATAATTCATACAGGTGTGGTCAGTGCTTTCTGAGTTATGAACAGTCCCTAAAAAAGTTCAGAGATGCAGTGGTCATTTAAATCCAATTTCGTCGTGGAATAGCACACTCAAGACCTTATATATTTAAAAGTGTTTATTTTAGCAGTTTCTTCCTGTTGATTAGTACATAAATAATATCCACACAGACTATAATTAAAACAGCACATAGTCATGTTTCTAGCAGCAAGAATAAAATATACTATTCTAACATGTGTAGAATGTTCCTAGTGGCCTACCACCCTAAAATACATTTCTACATGCTCACTATGAGAGCATAGAATAGCTGGCTTGCTTCTAGAGTTTCTTGGGGCCCTGTGCACTGTATACCTGTTCACAGTGGCCCAGCCGTGTTTATCAGACTTTAGCTGGGAGAGAATGTTCCTTCAGAAGGAAAACACACAATCTCCTGGGCTCAGCTCCTCTCATCAATGGCTTGACTCTTGGCATCAGAGTGAATGCTCTGGCAGGACCTCTCATGATAACTGTTAGAAATGGGGGTCTCTAGTTGGCAGAGGTAGGTACCTTTGTCCAAATAGGGACCCTTGCTTCTAGTCGGGGTAAGGGGGATACACTCCTAAAATAACCCCTGCCTATCCCCTTGGCAGCTTGGCACAAGTAGACAGGCTTATCTCAGAGGCAGTGTGTAAAGTATTTGTGAACACATACAGTAACACAGTGAAAACATACAAATGGACACCACACCAGTTTAGAAGAATAAGTAATCTTTATCTAAACCAAAACAAGACCAAACGACAAATAAAATCCACAATACAGTATCAAAAATAGCCTTAAAAATAGGTTATTCACTCAAATCAAGCTTCTAGCAACAAAATAACTCCACCTGGAGTTATTACGACATCATGACAGATGAAAATCCCAAAGAACGGCGCCGACCACGATGTGCGCGGCGTCGGGACCGGAGTCAAGCAGACCCACAAAGAACAGTACCTTGGAATTGATGAAAGCAAAGACGGTGCATGGCGTCGGGGAGGTGATGCTTCGTTGGCGCCTGCGGCGTCGGTTCCTTACGACCCCAGGGGAAGTGATGCCTCTGATCCTTACTGAAGCGCAGGGGAGGTGAGACGTCGGTTCCTTACTGTGTCGAGGAGGTGACGTCACGAATGGCAGTGAGGCGTCGGTTCCATACGACGGTGCGATGTCGATGGATTCGATAGTCACCCACGTCGAGGATCGGCTCTGCGTTGATGAAGCACCGGCGTCGATGAAGTTGGGGCTGCGGGGCGAGTCGGGACGGTGCGTCGTGGACATCACAAGTGGTGTCCTCGGCTCCGGTGCAGGCAGCGGCCTCGATGACAGCTTCGGAGTCGAGGCGGCATGGCGTCAGCAGGCGTCGGGCCTACGGTGCAAATCAGGGTGGTGTGCCGTACTCTTCACGAGCGGTGTCTACGGCTTCGGTGCAGGTTACGGCGTCGCTCGCTGGCGTTGGCATTGCAATTTCCTTCTGTAGCAGCTGAAACAGCAGTTCCAGATGCAGGGAGACAGGAGGGATGAAGTTGTTGTGTCCCTGAGACTTCAGAATAGGAGGCAAGCTCAGTTTCAAGCCCTTGCAGATCTTTTCTTCAAGCAGGTGACAAAGCAAACAGCAAAGGGATTTTTATCCTTTCCTTGGCAGCAAGCAGCTACTGCAGGCCAACCCCTGACAGCAAACAGCACAGAGCAGTATTCCTTCTCAGCTTATCCGGCTCTTCTCCTTGGCAAAGGTTCCTCTTGATTTCCCAGAAGTGATCTAAAAGTCTGGGATCTGGGCCCCAATATTTATACCACAAAATCCTTTGTTCTCTGAAGGCAGAGAGTGTCTGGACCCAGCCAAAACCAGTTCTGTCTTCACTGGTGCAGCTTCCTGGCAGGAGGTGGAGACAGCATTGTTGTAGGCAGACCAGGCCCATTCAGGTGAAAAGGAAATCTCCTCCCCCTACTCTAAATGCAGCCCAGGTCTATTCAGCCCAGCCCTGACTCATCAGACTTCGGGAGCCACTGCCCCTCTCCAGTCCCTGTCATCCAAAAGCCAGACATGCAATACACAAACCTAGCAGAGGCACACTGGATGGTTAGGCAAGAAAATACCTACTTTCTAAAAGTTGTATTTTCAAACACAGATTGCAAACATCACACTCACTAAAAGATGCACTTTAACATTCTGAGTTCAGGCATACTAAACTTTACTTTTCCATCTTGTTCCGAGGGTCAGTTATGTTTATAAGTTGTTACAAACAAACTCCCCAGTCTGTCCTATGGGAACAGATAGCCTTGCAATAGTAAAAAACGAAATTGGCAGTATTTCACTATCAGGACATGCCACACACATCAGGGCATGTCCTACCTTTCACATACAATGCACCCTGCCCACATGGGTACCTTGGCCTACCTTAGGGGTGACTAATATGTAGAAAAGGGAAGGTTTGGGGACTGGCAAGTGTGTGCACTTGCCAAGTCGACATGGCAGTCCCAGACTGCACACAGGCTCTGCAATGGCAGGCCTGTGTCACATTTTACAAGCTGCTTCTGTGGGTGGCACAATCAGTGCTGCAAGCCCACCAGCAGCATTTGATTTACAGGCCCTGTGCACACATAGTTCACTGTACTAGGGTCTGACAAGTAAATCAAATAAGCCAATCATGGAATCACTAATCCATAACAATAATTTACAAAGGGAGCACTTGCACTTTGGCATTGAACAGCAGTGGCAAAGTGCCCAAAACATCTAGACTAGTAAAAATGGAGTCCAACACACAGCAAAACACAGGAGGTAAAGGCGAAAAATGGAAGGGAGACCCACTCCAATGGTGCCAGGTCTAACACGTGTCCCCTCCAGCTGAAATATGGGGAGAACTACCCACCCTCTTGGGAGTTCTCTCCACTAAGGCGGAAAAATCTGGACAGACCATCAGCATTGGCGTGTTCTGTACCAGGGCGGTGTTCCACCGTAAAGTCCATCCCCTGTAGGGAAAAGGACCACCTCAACAGCTTTGGATTCTCACCCCTCATTTGCATCAACCATCTGAGGGGACTGTGGTCTGTCTGAACCCGGAAGTGAATCCCAAACAAGTATGGTCTCAGCTTCTTCAGCGCCCAGACCACAGCAAATGCCCCACACTCAATCGCACTCCACCTCTGTTCCCGTGGAAGTAACCTCCTACTAATGAAGGCTACAGGTTGGTCTAGGCTCTCCTCATTTAGCTGTGAGAGCACAGCCCCCACACCATGCTCTGAAGCATCTGTCCTCACAATGAACTCTTCTGAGAAGCTGGGTGCCTTAAGCACGGGCGCCGTGCATATGGCAGATTTCAGAGCATCAAAAGCCTTCTGGCAGGCATCAGTCCAACTCACACTCTTGGGCTGCTTCCTGGAAGTCAGCTCTGTCAAGGGGGCAACAATGGTGCCATACCCCTTGACAAATCTCCTGTAATACCCGGTGAGTCCTAAAAAGGCTCTCACCTCTGTCTGGGTCTTGGGGGGTTCCCAAGCCAGAATGGTATCAATCTTGGGCTGTAGGGGCACCACCTGGCCGCTCCCGACCTGGTGTCCCAAGTACACCACTGAACCCTGCCCGATCTGGCACTTGCTTGCCTTGATCGTGAGGCCTGCCCTCCGCAGTGCCTTCAACACTTCCCTGAGGTGGTGCAGATGTTCCTCCCAAGTGGCACTGAACACTGCAATGTTGTACATGTAGGCAGCACTGAAATCCTCCAGCCCAACAAACACCTGGTTGACCATCCTCTGAAAGGTGGCAGGGGCATTCTTCATCCCAAAGGGCATCACCCGGAATTGGTAATGCCCATCTGGTGTGGAGAATGCAGACCTCTCTCTGACCCCATCAGTTAAGGCGATCTGCCAGTACCCAGACGTTAAGTCAAACGTACTGAGGTACCGGGCAGCCCCCAACCGATCGATGAGCTCATCAGCTCTGGGGATGGGGTGCACGTCAGTCCTGGTGACTGAATTGAGCCCTCGGTAGCCCACACAGAACCGGAGTTCTGATGTGGCACTGGGTGAGGCAGCCTTCGGGACCAAGACTACTGGGCTGGCCCAAGGGCTGTCTGAGGGCTCAATCACCCCTAGTGCCAGCATCTTGGAGACCTCCTCCTTGATGCAAGCTCTGACCCTGTCAGTCACTCAGTAAATCTTATGTTTTACTGGAGGACTGTCCCCAGTGTCCACATCATGGACGCACCACTGAGTAACACCGGGGGTCAGGGAGAACAGGTCAGCAAACTGTCCCAACAGTTGGGGGCAGTCACTCTGCTGTTCAGGGGTCAGGGCTGTAGAGAGGTTCACACCGTCCAGTGACCCATCTTGCTCCTTTGCAGATAGGAGGTCAGGAAGAGGCTCAGTCTCCTCTTCCATCCCAGCATCTGTTGCTAGGAGCATGCCCACTTCCGACCTCTCCAAGTGGGGCTTCAGGCGGTTCACATGAAGGACCCGCAAAGGGTTCCTAGAAGACTGAAAGTCCACCAAGTAGGTGACGTTACTCTTGCGCTCCACCACCTCAAATGGTCCGGTCCACTTATCCTGGAGCGCACAAGGCTCCACTGGGGCCATGACCCTAACCTTCTGTCCAGGTTGAAACTCGATCAGAGTGGCATTCTGATCATACCAGCATTTCATTTTCCTCCTGGCTGGCTTCCAGGTTCGCCTGAGCGAGTTGCCTGAAGCGTTTAGTCTGGTTTCTGAAGGCCAGCATGTAGCTATATATATCCTAGGGAGGTTTACTGGGAGCTTTCTCCCAGCCTTCTTTCACCAGACTCAGAGGTCCTCTTACAGGATGGCCGTACAGCAGCTCAAAGGGACTGAACCCTAAGGACTTCTGGGGCACCTCTCTGTAAGCAAACAGCAGGCATGGTAAGACGACATCCCACTTACACCTCATGGGCTCACCAAGACCCATAATCATGCCTTTTAGGGTCCAGTTGAATCTCTCAACCATCCCATTACCTTGGGGGTGGTAAGGAGTGGTGAACTTATAAGTTACACCACACTCCTGCCACAGGGACTTCATATACTTGGATATGAAATTGGTACCCCAGTCGGACACCACCTCTCTGGGGAACCTCACACGGGAGAAAATCCCCTTCAACGCATGACCCACCACGGGGGCCATCACAGTCCGGAGAGGGATGGCTTCCGGGTACAGGGTGGCATGGTCCACCAAGACCAGGATGAACCTGTTGCCCATGGCTGTCTTGGGATCCAGAGGCCCCACAATGTCAATACCCACCCTCTCAAAGGGGGTGCTGACCACAGGTAAAGGTTGGAGAGGAGCCTTACACTTCCTCCCACTCTTACCACTTGCCTGGCAAGTCTGGCAAGACCTACAGTGAGCATCAGAATGCTTGCGCATTTGGGGCCAGTAAAAGTGGGTGAGAAGCCTTTCAAAGGTCTTGTCTTGCCCCAAATGCCCTGCCAAAGGCACATCATGAGCCAGACCCAGTAGGAAGGCTCTGAAGCGCTGGGGTACCACCAGCCCAGGCTCACCAACCTTAGGCTCGCTATACAGGAGACCATTCTCCCAGTATATCCAATGTAATCCAGACTGATCACCTGCCGCAAACCAATGAGAGAAGGGCACGTCTGCTGCTGCTCCTGGCAGAACTCCTCCTTGGTGGGCCCTGTAGGAAAGTGGCTCTGTATATACTGTACCCAAGTAAGGTTCAGGGTGTACAGAGTCCACAGTCCCCCAGAGGGTTGACAGAGGCTAAAGTTAGATATAACCTTACTCCCCAAAGTGGTAGCTTGGTCGAGCAGTAAGGCAGTATCAGAGGACAGTGTAAAGCATTTGTTGTACACACTCAGTCAGCAAATGAAGCCACACACTCAAGAACTGAACTCTAGGCCAATGGTTTGTATATAAAAAAATATATGCTTGTTTTATTTTAGAACCAACAATAGGGTCAAAATATACTTTCTCAGTATGAGATGCTTTGGTTATTCACCTTACAGATAGGCAATAGACTTTTTAGATAGTGGTAATTACAGTTGGTGCAAGAGGCAACACAGGGTCAAATTCAATGCAACATTGAGCTCAATGGAAAATTATGCTTAATTACAATTGATTACTTTACAGAGCACTTTTCTAACCACAGGACTGGATCCTGGATTCAGTCCTGGGACACTTCCTGTAAACAGGTAAGAAAAAGCGTTTTGGTTATTGTAGTGATTTTTGAAGAATATTTGTAAAATACAGAAATCGACACTTAGAAGAAATTTCACAGAAAACCAGTCAATGGATCCCTATGAAGGAAAAGTGAGTTAACGGTAAGTAACGTTGCGATTACTTTTTAGGGCCAGTGTTGGGCACTCGGGTCCAGCACTGAGGCCCCTCCTAATACTAGGTGAGTATTTTCGTTTTCGTGACTCGGTTGATTTTTGGTGAATATTCTAAAGTTTCAGAACTCCACACTTAGAAGAAATTTCGCAGAAAACCAGTCAATGGAACCCTATGGAAGAAAAGTGAGTTATCGGATTTCGGGTAAGTACTTGACTGGCAGGGTTAAGGTTCTGGGTAAGACTCAGGGGTCCCCCAGGATCAGGTAAGTACAGTTTTTACACCCTCAGCGGCACAGGGGCGGCCGGGTGCAGAGTGAGAAGGCCCAATGTTATCCTATGGCAGGCGGGGGCCCCGGGTTGGTGGCTGCTGGCAAGCAGGCCACGCGACTGTGGGAGCTGGGCTCCTGGTCACTTGCTCAGGGCAAGTAGGGAAGTAGGTTAGGATAGAGGTTGCACTTCCAGGGGCACTCGGGCGGCTGGGTGCAGGGTGCTTTGAGCCCTCGGGCGCTCAATGTTAAACAATAGAGGTCGTGAAAGGTGAAGAAAGGCTGCAGGCTCGGGGACGGTGATTCTTCAGGGACGACCAACACTTCAGGAGGTAAGTTGGGGTCTTGGAGGATAGGTAGACACCCAGGAGTTGGGCACAGGGGGCCGTGGGGCGCCGGGTGCAGGGGTGTCTTTTGAGGTCGGGAAATCTTACCCCCTGCTGGTCGCGGTTGGAGGGGTCCCTTGTCCTGAGGCTGCAGGCGTCGTCTGGGTCGTCGAGGAGGGTCCTTGGCCACTGGATTCCAGGTCAGAATCGCCGGGGGTCGTCCTCGAGGTCTTTGGTCACTCAGGCACAGGCTGGACTCGGCGGGTGCAGAGTGTGCAGGTTTCGCGGCTCCGTGCCAGGGCCGGGTCTTTGGTAGGTTTTCTTTTGAGCAGTACCACTGCTCGTGGGAGTCCCTGGGTCGAAGGCTGTAGCCCAGAAGTCAGGTCCTCCGGGGTTTGTGAGGTTGCTGAGGCCGGGATTCCGCAGGAGCAGGTTCAGAGGTCGACAGGCCGGTAGGGCTGGGGCCAAGTCAGTTGTTGTCGCCTCCTTTTTAGCAGCTGCACGGCTGGTCTTCTTGCTTCGTCTTCTCTTCTTGTTTTCGGATTTGGGAACTGCGGAAGGAAGGTTCAGGGAGCCCCTAAATACTAAATTTAGGGGTGGTTACAGGTAGGTAAGGGCAGGGACCAATGGGTCCCTTCCCTGGGGTGGGTACACCCCCTATTCTGTTCCTCTCCAGTGGGAGGGGGGCAGGAGCCTGTCCCTGGTTGGCCAGGTCCCCCCATCCTCAAGATGGCGGGGACTCGCGTTTGTGCTTCACCTCGCCTCCCCCACCTTAGGGGTGGAGTTGGCAGAGGTGGGCACAACCCATTTCCTGCTTCTGGTTTTCCCGCCGGTTCTCCCGCCAGGAGTGGGGGTAGAACCAGTGGGGACCAGTTTGCTGGAAGCAGCAAATGGTTTGGGGAAACTCCAAAGGCGGCAGGCCTTTGAAGCTCCCCCTGCCCATCCTGGGGGAGGAGGCTTTGGCACCTCGTCCCGGGATGTGCATTGTTTCAGGCCCCTGAGAGCAGAGGCTCTCGACCCAGGGGTCCAGAAACATGTCTGGTGGTGGCAGCCTGGGCAGCCACTCAGTCCGGACACTGGAGGTCGGGTTGGTTTCAGGGGGCATCTCTAAGATGCCCTCTGGAGTGCGTTTTACATTAAATCCCACACTGGCATCAGTGGGGGTTTAATGTGCTGAGAAGTTTGATACCAAACTTCTTAGTCTTCAGTGGGGCCATTATGGTGCTGTGGAGTTCGTAATGACAGACTCCCAGCACCATATACTCTTAATGGCAGCACTGCACTTACAATGCCCAAGAATGGACTTGGGCACTGTAGGGGCACAGGGCTCATGCCTCTATGCCCTCACCACTGGCATAGTGCACCCAGCTAGAGGGGTGGCTGACCTAGGCCAGGGCAGTGGCTTGTAGGCATGGCACACAGGGATGTGAGCCATGTCGACTCTTCACTTTTGTTCTGCACCAAGACACGCAGCCTGCAAAGGCAGTGTGTGTGTGTAAAGGTGCAGGGTCCCTAAGGGTGGCACAACAAGTGCTGCAGCCCTTAGGGGCCTTCCCTGGTCACAGTGCCCTGGGTACCCATGGTACCATTTACCAGGGGCTGACCTGTGGCCAGGGATGTCAATTGGGTGTAGGTATCAATGCAATTTTAGGGAAGGAACACAGGCCCTGGGTACCTGGTTGGCAGGAGCCCAGGGCACACTCAGTCAAAGTACATCAGCCATTCAGCAAAAAGTGGGGGCATACCATGTAAGAAAGATGGCACTTTCTCACACAACTCCCCCCAAACGAAAGATGATGAGACTAACCTTGCCCTATGGAGTCTTCATTGTCTAAGTGGAAGAACCTGGAAAGGCCATCTGCATTGGCATGGGCAGTGCCAGGTCTGTGTTCCACTTCAAAGTCCATTCCCTGTAGGGAGATGGACCACCTCAACAGTTTTGGGTTTTCTCCTTTCATTTGCATTAGCCACCTGAGAGGTCTGTGGTCAGTTTGAACTAGGAAGTGAGTTCCAAACAGGTAGGGCCTCAGCTTCTTCAGGGACCAGACCACAGCAAAGGCCTCCCTCTCAATGGCACTCCAACGCTGCTCCCTGGGGAGAAGCCTTCTGCTTATAAAAGCAACAGGTTGGTCTTGGCCTTCATCATTGGTCTGGGATAGGACCGCTCCTATCCCTAGCTCAGAGGCATCAGTCTGCACAATGAACTGCTTGGCATAATCTGGTGCTTTTAGAATTGGTGCTGAGCACATTGCTTCTTTCAGAGTGTCAAAAGCCTTTTGGCAACAAACTGTCCAGTTTACTTTCTTTGGCATCTTCTTGGAGGTGAGTTCTGTGAGGGGAGTCACAATGGACCCATATCCCTTCACAAACCTCCTGTAGTACCCAGTCAAGCCAAGGAATGCCCTGACTTGGGTCTGAGTTGTTGGAGCTACCCAGTCCAGGATAGCCTGGATCTTGGGCTGTAAGGGTTGTACCTGGCCTCCACCAACCAGGTGGCCCAAGTACACCACAGTGCCCTGCCCTATCTGGCATTTGGATGCCTTGATAGTTAGGCCTGCAGTTTGCAGGGCCTTTAAAACCTTCCCAAGGTGGACCAGGTGATCCTGCCAGGTGGAACTGAAGACAGCAATATCATCAAGATAAGCTGCACTAAAGGACTCCAACCCAGCAAGGACTTGATTCACCAACCTCTGGAAGGTGGCAGGGGCATTCTTTAAACCAAAGGGCATAACAGTGAACTGAAAATGCCCATCAGGTGTGGAGAATGCTGTTTTCTGTTTGGCTCCTGGGGCCATGCCAATCTGCCAGTACCCTGCAGTTAAGTCAAAGGTACTCAGGTATTTGGCTGCACCCAATCTGTCTATCAGTTCATCAGCTCTTGGGATAGGGTGTGCATCTGTCTTGGTGACAGAGTTGAGACCCCTATAGTCCACACAAAACCTCATCTCTCTCTTTTCACCCTTTTGATGAGGTTTGGGGACCAGAACCACTGGGCTAGCCCAGGGGCTCTCAGAGGGCTCAATAACCCCTAGCTCCAGCATCTTGCTGACTTCAGCTCTGATGCTTTCCTTAACTTGGTCTGACTGACGATAGATCTTGTTTTTGACAGGTGCACTGTCACCAGTGTCCACATCATGGGTACACCAGTTTGTCAGACCAGGGGTCAAGGAAAAGAGCCCAGCATACTGCTGCAAGACTTGCTTGCAGTCAGTCTGCTGTTGGGCAGTGAGGGTGTCTGAAAAGACAACTCCATCTACTGACCCATCTTTTGGGCTGTGGGAGAGGAGATCAGGGAGAGGTTCACTCTCAGCTTCCTGTTCCTCATCTGTCACCATCAGCATGGTGATGTCAGCCCTGTCATTGTAGAGTTTTAGGCGGTTCACATGGATAACCCTTTTGGGTGTCCTGCTGGTGCCCAGGTCAACCAGGTAGGTGACCTCACTCTTTTTCTCTAGGATAGGGTAAGGGCCACTCCATCTGTCCTGGAGGGCCCTTGGTGCCACTGGCTCCAAAACCCATACCTGTTGCCCAGGTTGGAATTCAACCAGTGCAGCTTTTTGGTCATACCAGTGCTTCTGAAGCTCCTGGCTGGCCTCAAGGTTCTTGGATGCCTTTTCCATGTACTCAGCCATTCTGGACCTTAGGCCAAGCACATAGTCCACTATATCTTGTTTGGGTTCTTGGAGAGGTCTCTCCCAGCCCTCCTTTACAAGACAGAGTGGTCCCCTCACAGGATGGCCAAACAGAAGTTCAAAGGGTGAGAAACCTACCCCCTTCTGTGGCACTTCTCTGTAGCGAAAAGCAGGCATGGTAGTAGGACATCCCATCTCCTTTTGAGTTTTTCAGGGAGCCCCATGATCATGCCTTTCAATGTCTTGTTGAACCTCTCAACAAGGCCATTGGTTTGTGGGTGGTAGGGTGTAGTAAACTTGTACTGCACCCCACACTCCTTCCACATGTGGGTCAGGTAAGCAGACATGAAGTTGGAACCTCTGTCTGAAACCACCTCCTTAGGAAACCCTACCCTGGTGAAGACACCAATGAGGGCTTTGGCTACTGCAGGAGCTGTAGTAGTCCTAAGGGGAATAGCCTCAGGATACCTAGTGGCATGATCCACTACCACCAGTATGAATTTGTTCCCTGAGGCTGTGGGAGGTTCCAGTGGACCCACTATGTCCACACCTACCCTTTCAAAGGGAACCCCCACCACAGGTAGTGGTATCAGGGGGCCTTTGGATGGCCACCTGTCTTGCCACTGGCTTGACAGGTAACACAGGAGCTGACAAACTCCTTCACCTTTTGGTGCATCTGGGGCCAGTAAAAGTGGCTAACTAGCCTTTCCCAAGTTTTGGTTTGGCCCAGATGTCCAGCTAGGGGATGTCATGAGCCAAAGTTAGGAGGAACTCCCGGTACTTCTGGGGCACTACCACTCTCCTGGTGGTTCCAGGGTTGGGGTCTTTTGCCTCAGTGTACAGTAATCCCTCTTCCCAATAGACTCTGTGGGTACCACTGACATCTCCCTTGGCTTCTGAAACAGCTTGCTGCCTCAGGCTTTCAAGAGTGGGACAGTCTTGCTGTCCCTGGCACAGCTCTTCCCTAGAGGGTCCCCCTGGGCCCAAGAGTTCAACCTGGTAAGGGTCAAGCTCTAGGGGCTCAGTTCCCTCTGGGGCTTCCAGGTTCTCTCCCTGAGGAGAGGGGTCCTGCTCTTGTGACTGTGTAGAAGCTGGTCCGCCAGTCTTCTTTCCTTTTCTCTTGGTAGGCTGGGCCATCATTTCAGGCTCCAACACTATTTCTTCACCCTGCCTTTTGCTCTGTGCTCTTGTTTTTACACACACCAATTCAGGGATGCCCAGCATGGCTGCATGGGCCTTTAGCTCCACCTCTGCCCAGGCTGAGGTTTCCAGATCATTTCCTAGCAGACATGCAGCTGGTAACTTCGGAGAGACCACTACCTGCTTCAGGCCAGTAACCCCCCAGCCTAATGTCACCATGGCCATGGGATGACTAGTGGTGACACTGTCAGCATTGGTGACTGGGTAAGTTTTCCCAATCAAGTATTGCTCAGGGGAAACCAGTGTGTCCCTCACCATAGTGACACTGGCACCTGTATCCCTCAGAGCCTCTACTCTAGTTCCATTCACCCAGGGGTATTGCAAATACTTCTTTAAGTTGGGTGGCCACACAGCTACAGTGGCAAATTCCACTTCCCCTAGGGAGACCAGACTTGCCTCAGTGGGTTCCCAGATTTGCTCAGGGTACACTTCTGATCCCATCTGTAAACTTGCTGCCCCAGGAGTAGCTGTACTGGGTGCCTTAGGGGCTTTGTTGTGGGGGCAAGTTTTGTCTACAGTGAGGTGTCCTGACTTCTTACAGTTATTACACCAGGCCTTCAAGGGATCAAAGTTCTTCCCCTATAGGGTTGAGGCACATAGGGAGTAGTTTGGGACCCACCCCCTGAACAGGTTTTTGGGGCCCTTTGGAAGACTCAGACTTTTTATCTTGGGGATTCTCACCACCTTTCCCCTGGGGGGTTTGGTGACCACCTTCTTTTGGTCACCCCCAGTGGTTGTCCTTGTCACCCTAGTCTTGACCCAGTGGTCTGCCTTCTTTCCCAATTCTTGGGGAGAAATTAGACCTAGGTCTACCAAATGCTGATGCAACTTTTCATTTGTGCAATTACTTAGTATGTGTTCCTTCATAAACAAATTGTAAAGTCCAGAAAAATCATGCACATTATGTCCAGCTAACCAGCCATCCAGTGTCTTTACTGAGTAGTCCACGAAGTCAATCCAGGACTGGGTCTGGGTTTTGTGAGCCCCCTGAATCTAATTCTATACTCCTCAGTAGTGAGCCCAAATCCCTCAATCAGAGTACTCTTCATGAGGTCATAGGACCCTGCATCTGGCCCAGAGAGGGTCAGAAGCCTGTCTCTGCAGTTACCAGAGAACAGTTCCCACAGGAGTGCCCCCACAGAGGTTTCTTTACTCTTCTTATTTCACAAGCCCTCTCAAAGGCTGTGAACCATTTGGTGATGTCATCACCTTCCTCAAACTTAGGGACAATCCCTTTGGGGATTTTAGGTTCAGAAGTTTCCTCCCTATCCTTATTTTTAGTATTGCTGCCACCATTGATGGGTGCTAAACCCATCTCCTGTCTTTCCTTCTCTAGAGCCAGGAGTCTGGTCTCTAGGTCCAGTCGCTTGGCCAACCTGGCTAACAAGTTGTCCTCCTCACTGAGGGTATCCTCAGTGTCCTCTCTGGGACCAGGACCACCTAGGTGGCCCCTAGGTCCCCAGAGGTCTATTCTTGGAGTTAAGGGTGCAGGGACCCTATCTTCCCTAGGAAGTGATGGAGGTGGGTTACCATCCCCATCCTCCTCATTCCTTTCCTCCTCTGTTGGGTCATCACCATGCTCAGAGGGGTGGGCTTTAGCATACTCAGCCAGGAGCTCCTGGAGCCCTTGTTTGGTTGGATGCTGGCCCATTGGTATATCTTTAAGTTTGCATAAGGACCTTATCTCTTTGAAAGACAAATGAAGATAAGGGGTGAGGTCGAGCTCCTCAACCAGTTCCTGTATGTCATTATTATCTTCACTAGTAGCTGGGTTCTTGTCTTGAGACATTTTTTTTTAAAAATTCTAACCCCTCTAACCTTGGCTATAGTGACTTTTTATTTTCTAAGATGCTACAGGGACTTAAGCAAGGCCCTAACAAGACTTTTAGTAATTTGGTAAAAAAAAAAATGCCAATTAAAAAAATCAGAATTCTAAAGGCAATTTAAGAGTTCTGTCGTGTGATCAGATGGTAACCAAGTAGTCCAACAAATGCAAGTTTGTATCCCACCGCTGATCCACCAATGTAGGAAAGTGGCTCTGTATATACTGTACCCAAGTAAGGTTCAGGGTGTACAGAGTCCACAGTCCCCCAGAGGGTTGACAGAGGCTAAAGTTAGATATAACCTTACTCCCCAAAGTGGTAGCTTGGTCGAGCAGTAAGGCAGTATCAGAGGACAGTGTAAAGCATTTGTTGTACACACTCAGTCAGCAAATGAAGCCACACACTCAAGAACTGAACTCTAGGCCAATGGTTTGTATATAAAAAAATATATGCTTGTTTTATTTTAGAACCAACAATAGGGTCAAAATATACTTTCTCAGTATGAGATGCTTTGGTTATTCACCTTACAGATAGGCAATAGACTTTTAGATAGTGGTAATTACAGTTGGTGCAAGAGGCAACACAGGGTCAAATTCAATGCAACATTGAGCTCAATGGAAAATTATGCTTAATTACAATTGATTACTTTACAGAGCACTTTTCTAACCACAGGACTGGATCCTGGATTCAGTCCTGGGACACTTCCTGTAAACAGGTAAGAAAAAGCGTTTTGGTTATTGTAGTGATTTTTGAAGAATATTTGTAAAATACAGAAATCGACACTTAGAAGAAATTTCACAGAAAACCAGTCAATGGATCCCTATGAAGGAAAAGTGAGTTAACGGTAAGTAACGTTGCGATTACTTTTAGGGCCAGTGTTGGGCACTCGGGTCCAGCACTGAGGCCCCTCCTAATACTAGGTGAGTATTTTCGTTTTCGTGACTCGGTTGATTTTTGGTGAATATTCTAAAGTTTCAGAACTCCACACTTAGAAGAAATTTCGCAGAAAACCAGTCAATGGAACCCTATGGAAGAAAAGTGAGTTATCGGATTTCGGGTAAGTACTTGACTGGCAGGGTTAAGGTTCTGGGTAAGACTCAGGGGTCCCCCAGGATCAGGTAAGTACAGTTTTTACACCCTCAGCGGCACAGGGGCGGCCGGGTGCAGAGTGAGAAGGCCCAATGTTATCCTATGGCAGGCGGGGGCCCCGGGTTGGTGGCTGCTGGCAAGCAGGCCACGCGACTGTGGGAGCTGGGCTCCTGGTCACTTGCTCAGGGCAAGTAGGGAAGTAGGTTAGGATAGAGGTTGCACTTCCAGGGGCACTCGGGCGGCTGGGTGCAGGGTGCTTTGAGCCCTCGGGCGCTCAATGTTAAACAATAGAGGTCGTGAAAGGTGAAGAAAGGCTGCAGGCTCGGGGACGGTGATTCTTCAGGGACGACCAACACTTCAGGAGGTAAGTTGGGGTCTTGGAGGATAGGTAGACACCCAGGAGTTGGGCACAGGGGGCCGTGGGGCGCCGGGTGCAGGGGTGTCTTTTGAGGTCGGGAAATCTTACCCCCTGCTGGTCGCGGTTGGAGGGGTCCCTTGTCCTGAGGCTGCAGGCGTCGTCTGGGTCGTCGAGGAGGGTCCTTGGCCACTGGATTCCAGGTCAGAATCGCCGGGGGTCGTCCTCGAGGTCTTTGGTCACTCAGGCACAGGCTGGACTCGGCGGGTGCAGAGTGTGCAGGTTTCGCGGCTCCGTGCCAGGGCCGGGTCTTTGGTAGGTTTTCTTTTGAGCAGTACCACTGCTCGTGGGAGTCCCTGGGTCGAAGGCTGTAGCCCAGAAGTCAGGTCCTCCGGGGTTTGTGAGGTTGCTGAGGCCGGGATTCCGCAGGAGCAGGTTCAGAGGTCGACAGGCCGGTAGGGCTGGGGCCAAGTCAGTTGTTGTCGCCTCCTTTTTAGCAGCTGCACGGCTGGTCTTCTTGCTTCGTCTTCTCTTCTTGTTTTCGGATTTGGGAACTGCGGAAGGAAGGTTCAGGGAGCCCCTAAATACTAAATTTAGGGGTGGTTACAGGTAGGTAAGGGCAGGGACCAATGGGTCCCTTCCCTGGGGTGGGTACACCCCTATTCTGTTCCTCTCCAGTGGGAGGGGGCAGGAGCCTGTCCCTGGTTGGCCAGGTCCCCCATCCTCAAGATGGCGGGGACTCGAGTTTGTGCTTCACCTCGCCTCCCCCACCTTAGGGGTGGAGTTGGCAGAGGTGGGCACAACCCAGTTCCTGCTTCTGGTTTTCCCGCCGGTTCTCCCGCCAGGAGTGGGGGTAGAACCAGTGGGGACCAGTTTGCTGGAAGCAGCAAATGGTTTGGGGAAACTCCAAAGGCGGCAGGCCTTTGAAGCTCCCCCTGCCCATCCTGGGGAGGAGGCTTTGGCACCTCGTCCCGGGATGTGCATTGTTTCAGGCCCCTGAGAGCAGAGGCTCTCGACCCAGGGGTCCAGAAACATGTCTGGTGGTGGCAGCCTGGGCAGCCACTCAGTCCGGACACTGGAGGTCGGGTTGGTTTCAGGGGGCATCTCTAAGATGCCCTCTGAGTGCGTTTTACATTAAATCCCACACTGGCATCAGTGGGGGTTTAATGTGCTGAGAAGTTTGATACCAAACTTCTTAGTCTTCAGTGGGGCCATTATGGTGCTGTGGAGTTCGTAATGACAGACTCCCAGCACCATATACTCTTAATGGCAGCACTGCACTTACAATGCCCAAGAATGGACTTGGGCACTGTAGGAGCACAGGGCTCATGCCTCTATGCCCTCACCACTGGCATAGTGCACCCAGCTAGAGGGGTGGCTGACCTAGGCCAGGGCAGTGGCTTGTAGGCATGGCACACAGGGATGTGAGCCATGTCGACTCTTCACTTTTGTTCTGCACCAAGACACGCAGCCTGCAAAGGCAGTGTGTGTGTGTAAAGGTGCAGGGTCCCTAAGGGTGGCACAACAAGTGCTGCAGCCCTTAGGGGCCTTCCCTGGTCACAGTGCCCTGGGTACCCATGGTACCATTTACCAGGGGCTGACCTGTGGCCAGGGATGTCAATTGGGTGTAGGTATCAATGCAATTTTAGGGAAGGAACACAGGCCCTGGGTACCTGGTTGGCAGGAGCCCAGGGCACACTCAGTCAAAGTACATCAGCCATTCAGCAAAAAGTGGGGGCATACCATGTAAGAAAGATGGCACTTTCTCACAGGCCCTCCTTCTTGCTGCCAATGGGTCAGCTCAGGCAGGTCGCCCAGTTCAGCCACTTGTTCCCCTGTAGGCTCCAGGGCATCCCCCTTAGGGTCTGCATCCTCCTGGACCGTGGGAACCTCAGGGACCGGTTTCCCATGCCACCTGCCTCTTCTCTTCCCGGCAGGTACCTGGGCCACTCTTTCAGGTTCCAGGTCCTCTTGAATGCACTTACCGGCTGCCATTGACCGAGTGGTCACACATGCCCACTCAGGCAGAACCAACATCTCCAAATGAGACCTCCGCTCCACCTTCGCCCAAGGGGAGCTCTCCAAATCATTGCCTAGCAGACAGTCAACAGGCATGGCTGGCCTCACAGCTATTCATGGTACCTGAGACCCCCCCCCACTCGAAGGGAACCTGTACCACTTTGCAGAGGCACTCTGAATTGTCAGCGGCAACTACTGGGTAGAATGTGTTGGGGACCACCGGCTCTTCGGACACCAGCCAACAACTGACAGCTGTCACACTGGCTCTGGTGTCTCTCAGAGCCTCCACACTGTGGCCATTGATGGTCACCCACTGCCTGTGATTTTTAGTGTTATCAGGTAGATGAGTCCTTGGGACATCTCACTGTCTCCTAAAGAGATCAGGGACATCTCTGCGGGACCCCACCCAACTTGGGCACCCAACTCCTCCCCCAAGGCTACACTAGCCAGTTCCCGGGATGGTGCACCAGTGGGTGAGGTGGTAACCGGTTTGGGACACTTAGGATCCCCCTGGAAGTGGCCCACCTGACCACAACTAAAACAGGTCTTGGGACCCCTCTGAACAGGCTTACCTGGGGGACCCATGGCTTCTTTTCAGTGGGAGGCTGGGAACCCTTACCTTGGCTCCCTTGGGGATTACTTTGGGGCCCTTTTTGGAACTCCTTTGGTTTACCCTTGTCCCCCCCACTCTTATGCTGGGGACCCTGCCCACCTTTGGCGGAGTCTCCCACAAGACCTTTGTGGACCCTGGTACTGACCCAGCGGTCTGCCTCCACAGCAAGCTTCCTGGGGTCAGTCAGCTTACTATCAATCAGGGGCTGGCGTAGCTCTGGAAAACAACTACTGGACAAGTGCTCCCATGCAACCAAATCATAGAGCCCCTGCAAGTCAGTTACCTTGCTACCCTTCACCCATCTATCCAGTGCTCTGCAAAAGTGAGATACATATTCCACCCAAGTACTTGACTCCAGCTTCTTGCAGTTCCTAAATTTCTGCTTATAAAGCTCTGGGGTCAACCCATACCTGGCTATCAAGGCTTCCTTCATGGGGGCATAGGACATCTGATCCCCAGTGGGCAAAGCTAGTAAGGTCTCTCTCCCTTCATCTATGAAGCGGCCCCACAACACAGCTCCCCAATCTCTCTGAGGGACCTGGTGGGACTTCATAGCTATTTCATAGGCCTTAAACCACTGCCCAATGTCCTCATGCTTCATGAAATCTTTGATAAGATCTTTGGGAATGTATACTTTTCCTTCCCCAGGCACTGATGGTGTGCTGCCACCAGAGGGAGTGATCTCTAGGCTCTTTGCTTTCAGCTCCAGCTCCCTCAACACTCTCTCATGCTCTAAAAGCATCTTCCTCTCCTCCATGGCCAAGTTCTTGCTCTCCAACTCCAAACTCTTATTCTCTAAGTCACCCTGGCTCCCCAGCTTGAGCTTAGCAAGCTCCATTTCATGCACTCTGTTTCTCTCCCTGTCCTCCAACTCCTCCGGAAACAGACCCTTTGAAGACACACTGCTGCCCCCCCTGGAAGGCAACTTCCACCCAGTCAGGTCCAACAGCCCCTCCTGCTGCCCATCTAAATTCTCCCCCTCCACCATAGGCTCCTCAGTCTGCCCACTGGCATTCCTTGCTTCCAGCCAGACCCTCAGCGCCTTTTGGAATTCCTCCTTTCTGGTGAGGTCTCTCACGGAGATTTTACATTTTTTGCAGATGGCTTTAAGTTGTGGCACAGTGTAGGTATCAACCCTCTCCTCTTCAAATTCAATATCCACAGATGCAAGTGATGCTGCTTTACTCATGGTGAAAACTTGGCAGTTCTCAAGATGCAAAAAATTCCAAGGAACAACTCTACAAAAATGTATGTGGTTGCGTAATGGTCTGCACTCACTAGTAGTGTACACCAACCACTGTATGTAAATCACAAATGCAAGTCCAGGATCCTCACCGCTGACCACCAATGTTAGAAATGGGGGTCTCTAGTTGGCAGAGGTAGGTACCTTTGTCCAAATAGGGACCCTTGCTTCTAGTCAGGGTAAGGGGGATACACTCCTAAAATAACCCCTGCTCACCCCCTTGGTAGCTTGGCACGAGCAGACAGGCTTATCTCAGAGGCAGTGTGTAAAGCATTTGTGAACACATACAGTAACACAGTGAAAACACTACAAATGGACACCACACCAGTTTAGAAGAATAAGTAATCTTTATCTAAACCAAAACAAGACCAAACGACAAAAGAAATCCACAATACAGTATCAAAAATATCCTTAAAAATAGGTTATTCAAAGAGAACAGATCCAGATGCGACACCTACCCGCAAATGTGGAATTGCGATTCTTATCCGTAAGTCCTTACCAGTGACAGTCTTGAAATCCTGGATAGATCCGGATGGACGATATGTCTTTGCCAAACTTCGCATCGGTGAAACACACATATGCGTTGGCTCAATTTACGCTCCCACGGGAGCAAAACGATCAATCAATCAATCAATCAATCATAGCATTTGTAGAGCGCACTACATACCCGTGAGGGTCTCAAGGCGCTGGGGGGTGGGGGGAGGCGTGCTGCTACTGCTCGAAGAGCCAGGTCTTGAGGAGTCTTCTGAAGGTCAGCAGGTCTTGGGTCTGCCGTAGGTGGATGGGGAGGGTGTTCCAGGTTTTGGCGGCGAGGTGGGAGAAGGATCTGCCGCCGGAGGTCGCTCTTCGGATGCGGGGGATTGTGGCGAGGTCGGCGGAGCGAAGTTGGCGGGCGGGGGTGTAGAGGCTGAGTCGTCTGTTGAGGTACGCAGGTCCGGTGTTGTGGAGTGCCTTGTGTGCGTGGGTGAGGAGCTTGAAGGTTATCCTCTTGTTGACGGGGAGCCAGTGCAGGTCTCTCAGGTGGGGAGTGATGTGGCTGCGGCGAGGGATGTCGAGGATCAGGCGTGCAGATGCGTTCTGGATGCGTTGCAGCCGCTTCAGGAGTTTGGCAGAGGCTCCAGCGTAGAGGGTGTTTCCGTAGTCCAGCCTGCTGCTGACGAGGGCCTGGGTGACCGTTCGTCTCGTTTCGGTGGGGATCCACTTGTAGATCTTGCGGAGCATGCGGAGAGTGTTGAAGCAGGAGGAAGAGACGGCGTTGACCTGCTTAGTCATGGAGAGGGTGGAGTCGAGGAGGACCCCTAGGTTGCGTGCATGGTCGGTGGGTGTTGGAGCTGTTCCCAGTGCGGTCGGCCACCAGGAGTCGTCCCAGGCCGAGGGGGTGGATCCGAGGATGAGGACCTCCATCTTGTCCGAGTTCAGCTTCAGTCGGCTGTTCCTCATCCATTCGGCGACGGCCTTCATTCCTTCGTGGAGGTTGGTTTTGGCGGTGTGGGGGTCCTTGGTGAGGGAGAGAATCAGCTGGGTGTCATCGGCGTAAGAGATGATGTTGAGGTCGTGCAGTCGGGCGACGTGGGCGAGTGGTGCCATGTAGATGTTAAACAGCGTTCGGCTGAGGGATGAGCCCAGGGGTACGCCGCAGATGATCTCGGTGGCTTTGGAGCGGAAGGGGGGAGGCGGACGCTCTGTGTTCTGCCGGAGAGGAAGGAGGTGGTCCAGTCCAGGGCCTTCTCTTGGATCCTGGCGTTGTGGAGGCGTGTGCGTAGTGTGTAGTGGCATACCATGTCGAAGGCGGCTGACAGGTCCAGGAGGATGAGGGCCGCGGTCTCTCCGTTGTCTAGCAGGGTCCTGATGTCATCGGTGGCGGCGATGAGGGCAGTTTCGGTGCTGTGGTTGCTGCGAAACCCGGACTGGGACGGGTCCAAGATGCTGTTCTCCTCGAGGTAGCGGGTCAGTTGTTTGTTGAAGGTCTTCTCGATGACCTTCGCCGGGAACGGGAGCAGGGAGATGGGCCGGAAGTTCTTGAGGTCCTTGGGGTCCGCCTTGGGTTTCTTGAGTAAGGCGTTGATCTCGGCGTGCTTCCAGCTTTCCGGGAAGGTTGCTGTCTCGAAGGAGATGTTGATAGCTTTCCGGAGATGGGGTGCGATGGTGGTGCTGGCTTTGTTGAAGATGTGGTGTGGGCATGGGTCTGACGGAGATCCGGAGTGGATGGTGTTCATGATCTTGATGGTGTCGTCGTCGTTTATGTTGGTCCAGGAGAGCAGGCGGTTGGTGCGGATGTTGGTCGTGGGAGCAGAGGTCTCAGTGGTTGTCGGGGTGATCGTGGTGTTGAAGCTGTCGTGGATGTCAGCGATCTTGCGATGGAAGAAGGTGGCCAGCGAGTTGCACAGGTCTTGCGAAGGTGGGATGTCGTTGGTGTTGGAGCTGGGGTTGGAGAGTTCCTTCACAATGTTGGAGAGCTCTTTGCTGTTATGTGCGTTGTTGTCTAGGCGGTCTTTGAAGGAGGCCCTTTTGGCGGATCTGCTGAGGTGATGGTGTCTGCGGGTGGCGTTCTTGTGGGCTGCGTAGCTGTCCGGTGTTTATTCACGGTGCCAGTTCTTCTCTAGCTTTCGGCAGGTTTGCTTGGAGGCCCGGAGGTCTTCAGTGAACCAGCTGGCTTTCTTGCTGGTGTGGCTGTTGGAGGGTTTCTTGAGCGGGGCGAGGGTGTTGGCGCAGTCGTCGATCCACTGTCTGAGGTTGCGGGCAGCAGTGTCGGGGTCGGTGGGGTCGGCGGGTGGGCTCCGGGCGAGGGTGGTGGTTAGCTGGTCTTCAGTGACTTTGCTCCAGCATCGACGAGGTATCTGTTGGGTGCGGTGGTGCGTGGTGGCTTTCTGGAAGGTGAAGTGGATGCAGCGATGGTCGGTCCAGTGGAGTTCGGTGGTGTGGCTGAAGGTGACGTGGGAGCTTGCGGAGAAGATGGGGTCAAGCGTGTGGCCGGTGGAGTGGGTGGGTGTTGTGACGAGTTGTCTGAGTCTGAGGTTGGCGAGGTTGTCGATCAGGGTGGTAGAGTTGGTGTCGTCGTTGTTCTCGTGGTGGAAGTTCAGGTCTCCGAGGAGGATGTAGTCCGTGGAGGCGAGGGCGTGTGGGCTGACGAAGTCGGCGATGGAGTCGCTGAACTGTGGTTGGGGACCGGGAGGTCTGTAGACGAGGGTTCCTCTGAGGGTGGCGTTGGGGTCGGTGTGGATCTGGAAGTGCAGGTGTTCGGCGGTGCTGAGGGTGTCGTCGTTGTTGGTCGAGACTCTGAGAGTGTTCCTGTGGACGATGGCGATTCCTCCTCCTACTCCGTTGGTGCGGACCCTGCGGGAGATCTTGTAGCCTTCCGGGATGGCAATGGCGATGTCGGGTGCCGAGGAGGGGTTCAGCCAGGTCTCCGTCAGGAATGCGACGTCAGGGGAGGTTGAGTCGAGTAGGTCCCAGAGTTCAATGGCGTGTTTGCGGGCGGAGCGGGTGTTGAGAAGAATGCAACTGAGGTAGTTGGGTTCGTTCCTGGTCGGCGGGTTGGTGGGTTGGCAGGCTGGGTGCTGGTGAAGCTGCAGTTCCGGCAGGAGAAGGGTCCTTGGGTGCGCTTCGGGGCGGCCAGGAAGCAGGTGCGCGATTGTCGTCCGGCGTTGAGTGCGTGGAGGGTGCTGGAGTCGTAGCGGAGCCAGGCGTTGTGGCGTTTGTGGTGGCCAGGGGTTCTGGCGCTGGGCGCGGTCCAGGCACGGATGGGCGCAGACAGGCTTGCCTTAGGCACGCCTTTGGTGTGCCAGCGGCGCACCCGCTGCGCACGTCCGCTGCGCGACCGCGCAGCGGCCCCATATATGGGGAGGTGGGAGGGAGGAGCAGCTGGGAGGTGGGAGGCAGGGCAGGGGCAGTGAATGGGCGGTCAGGGGGGCAGGGCCGCAGGGGATGCAGCGGCTGGAGCGGGAGCGGTGAGGGGCGACGAAGGGAGCGGAGGGCAAAACGGGCAGAGAAACACGGGGCAACAGGGGAACAGAAGGCAAAAAACGGGCTCACAATCACGGGGGCAACGAAGGGAACAGAAGGCAAAATGGGCTCACAATCACGGGGGCAACAAAGGGAACAGAAGGCAAAATGGGCTCACAATCATGGGGGCAACGAGGGGAACAGAAGGCAAAACGGGCTCACAATCACGGGGGCAACGAGGGGAACAGAAGGCAAAACGGGCTCACAATCACGGGGGCAACGAGGTGAACAGAAGGCAAAACGGGCTCACAATCACGGGGGCAACGAAGGGAACAGAAGGCAAAACGGGCTCACAATCACGGGGGCAATGAAGGGAACAGAAGGCAAAACGGGCTCACAATCACGGGGGCCACAAAGGGAACAGAAGGCAAAACGGGCTCACAATCACGGGGCAACGAAGAGAACAGAAGGCAAAACGGGCTCACAATCACGGGGCAACGAAGGGAACAGAAGGCAAAACGGGCTCACAATCACGGGGGCAACGAAGGGAACAGAAGGCAAAACGGGCTCACAATCACAGGGGCAACGAAGGAAACAGAAGGCAAAACGGGCTCACAATCACGGGGGCAACGAAGGGAACAGAAGGCAAAACGGGCAGGGAAATACGGGGACAGCGAGGGGAACAGAAGGCAAAACGTGCAGGGAAACACGGTACAGCGAGGGGAACAGAAGGAAAAAGAGGGCACAGACCAATACAGGCACCGGGGGAAAACAGACAACAGCAGTCACAGACACCAAGATAACAATAAAGGCAAACAATAAGATACAAACCTACGGCCTACCACTGGCCACCAGGGATGAGGTGCAGGTGGTAGCCTGCGGGTGGAGGAGGGCCTCGAACTTCCTCAGCAGCGGCAGCTGGGGTAAGGACACACAGGCGGTGCTGTGCGGAGGGGGAGCGACCTACCTAGCTGGGTCAAGGGATTAATTGATTGATTGATTGACATATGCGTTGGCTCAATTTACGCTCCCACGGGAGCAAAACGATCATTTCTCCTTCAACTAAACCGCCTTTTAACTGAAATAGGTGCTTCCCAGTTTCTTATCGGTGGAGATTGGAACCTAGTGCGTGATCCAGTCCTAGACAAAACAGGCCCTCTAGATAAGGCAAATGCAGCAGATAGGTCTCTAATGGACGATGTGGTGGCAGATAATGGTTTGGTAGACCATTGGCGACTTTCTCACCCGATGGATAAGGACTATACCTTCACTTCCCCTACGCATGGCACGCTCTCTCGTTTGGACTACTTTTTAATCTCCCAAAATGTAGTTCAAATAACACAGGACTCTCAGATACTGGAGGCAGCGATCTCTGACCATTCCCCAGTTCTACTTTTCTTACAAACTGGTTTATCTAAGCCAGGTCGCAAACCCTGGCGTCTAAACATTCAACATTATAGGACACCCAAAAACAAACTTTTATTACAATCCCATTTTCAAGACTTTATGTCAGTTAATCAAGGGTCCGTTGACTCCAACAGAACTCTTTGGGCGGCAGCAAAAGCCACTATCCGCAGGCAGCTTATGAGAGATGCAGCGCAGTTTAATAAACAAAATGTTAAGAAGCAAAAAGAATTGGTGCAAGATATTGTGTCTTACACTCGATTATATACACTTAATCCAACGATACCACATCGTAAGTCATTGGAAAAAGCTTGTACGGCTTTAAATAATCTTTTTACCTCTAAGGCAGAATACGCCCTACATAGAATGAAAGGGAGACATTATGAGCAGGGGGAAAAAGCGGGAAGATTATTAGCAGCCCAGCTACGTCAACAGCAAGCAGCTATGGCTATACCGGCCATTAAGTCAATGAACGGTGTTACTCTAACTAAACCCCAAGATATTGTTAACGAATTTGCCCAGTATTATCAGTCTCTTTACACTGCTGAAACTCAACTTGACACTGACAAATTGGATTCTTTCCTTACAAATGTAAACTTACCCTGTTTGTCAGATGAAGGTAGAATCTTATTGGAAGGTGAAATTACCAGGGAAGAAATATCGCGTGCAATTGCTGGCTTGCCATATCATAAGGCCCCAGGAGAAGATGGCTTTCCTGCAGAATTTTATCGTTGGGCGGGAGTGGATGTGCTTGACTCTCTTTTACTCGCATTCCAAGAGGCAGAGCGTGAGGCCTCCTTGGGCCTTATATCTAATAAAGCTATTATTGCTGTGTTACCTAAACCTGGTAAAGATCCTTTATTATGTAGCAGCTATCGTCCCATATGTTTATTGAATTGCGACATCAAAATTCTAGCTAGCATTCTGGCCTCTCGCTTGCGTAAGGTTATTCCATCTCTCATACACTGTACCCAAGTAGGATTTGTTCCGGGGCGTTCCTCTAGGAACCATCTTCGCACTCTTGCCCACACACTATGGTATGCCAAGAATCTTCCTGATGACGCTTTGGCCTTGTCACTTGACGCGGAAAAGGCATTTGATCGGATTGAATGAGATTATCTTTTTAGGGTGTTACAAAAATTCGGCCTGGGAGATCAATTCATAAACAAAATACGCTTGTTGTACAAAAATCCTTCGGCACAGGTGAATTGTGGGGGCTTTATCTCAGATCCATTCTCTATCAATCGAGGTACTCGTCAGGGTTGCCCCCTCTCCCCGTTACTCTTTCTTCTAGCCATGGAACCGTTAGCTGCCTCCTTAAGACAATCTACTTATATTAAGGGCATTTCTCTTCCGACAGGTGAATCCAAAATTTATCTCTACGCAGATGATATTCTTCTTATACTCACAGATCTCTCCACCTCTTTACCATCTGTGTTAAAAATAATAGATGACTTCTCCTCCCTTTCTGGGTACAAAATTATTTGTAACAAAAGCGAAGCGCTGCCCATCTCGAATGGGACCACAATAGCGGCCATTCAAGGTTTTCCCTTTCAATGGAAATCTTCTCATCTCAAATATTTGGGCATACTAGTGAACAAAGGTCTAGAGGGTATGGTTACGGATAATCTCAATCCCCTCATTGCTCAAATGCAACGTGATTTTGAAAAATGGAAGGCATTGGGTCTCTCAATGTGGGGCAGGGTTCAAGCCGTGAAAATGGTTACTCTCTCTCGTTTTCTTTATGTCCTCGGCATGCTCCCTATTCAGGTCCCTTTAACCACGTTACATTCAATTGATTCTAAGATAAAATCTTTTATATGGAACTCTGCCAAACCCCGTCTGTCAAATTCAAAACTAAATGCTCATCGCTCCTATGGAGGAATAGGTCTACCCTCAGTGGAACATTATGCTTTGGCATTACAGCTTTCTCAAATGTCATATATGCTTTCACATTCATCGGATGCGCCACAGTGGGTACATCTTGAACACTACCTTTCATTAACAAAAGCAGGTCTTTCTGTTTTATACGGCTCTGAATTTCGTCCCCGAGACTCCACTAATCCTATTTTGTCGGCTATGCGCGCTGCTTGGCAAAGGGCACACCGCTTACTGGGCTCACATCCTCGTCTCCATAGGAAAGCACCATTATGGAATAATTCTGCAATTCGTATTAATAGAAAATCAATATTTTGGCCTATTTGGGAAACAGCAGGTGTTTCCACCCTAGATCAACTTTTTTCAAATGGTGATATTAAATCATTTGTCCAACTTCAGGAAGAATTTCATTTGCCTGATATACAACTTTCAAAATACAGCCAGTTACGACAATCCTTACGGAGAAGTCTAGGACCTCCACCATGGCTCTTGCCCGACTCACCAATTGTAACATATCTCCACACTTGGGGTAAGATGAAAGGAGCTACATCTGGCTTCTACCAAACTCTAACTTCGCATCTTTTTTCTCAACCCTTATCGCAAACTTTACGTACTAAATGGCAAACCTTATTATCGGTCTCTTATACCGATGATGAATGGTCTGACATTCTTAGCAATCTCAATAAGGGTGCACGTGAAGCACGATTGAAATTTTGCTTATTCAAGATTTTACATGATTGGCACTGGTCACCAACAAAACTGCATAAAGCTGGCTTGTTTCCCCATTCTAACTGCTGGAGATGTGATAGTACGCCTTGTAACATTTCTCATATCATCTGTGGATGTCCAGTGATCCAACCCGTTTGGAATCATATAGGTAAAACCTTACATTCCACGATGCCTCTACAAATTCCACTTTCGCATGCTACCATTCTCCTGCATGATACACGTCAATCACAATCACTCTCTAAACCAAAAGCCTGACTCTTACACACAGCTTTAGCTACAGCCAAAATTTGTATATTACGACAATGGAAATCGCCTCAACCACCATCACAAGAAACATGGATGGTGGCCATGATCCAAACAGCTTCCTACGAATGTATTATATACAACATACAGGATCAATCTGATCTCTTTCTTCGAGTATGGTCACCTTTTCTAGCTTTAAATACCGATGATAACGTTAATGACCCATCTACGCAGTAATTTAATTTCTATCTCCTCTTATTCTCACTCATTATTCATTATTGGTGGTTATAAATCTTAATACATATTGTATTTATCTACTACTTGTTGTTGTTTTTTAATAGCTACTCACCAGAGCATTTACATGTAATTCTGTATCTTTTAATATATGTATTTATACATGTGTGTTTCTCTGCTTACACTTTCATTCTGCACAATATATCTATTGTTTTCATTTATTGTTTGCACATTTCTCTATATTATCCATTTCATTATCTCTTTCTATTCTTATCTCATAATTCCTTTTCCTACTTCATCTCCCTTGGTTCCGTAACAATATATTCACATACCTGTAGTATAATGTAACCTATTTAATTTTGTCTATATCAAAGAATATTACTTCTTCTCTTTCTTTGAATCAGCATAATTACTTTATGTTATGGTAAGTATTTATCGTATCTTATCTAACCTTATCTTATCTATCACTTAGAATGTCCTCTCATACATTTATATTTATGTATATCAAATGAAATTACTTAACCCTTATATTCATCTTTTATCTATTCGCATTGTTTTTCTAGAGTGTCTTCTTTTCCTTGGAACGTATTCATATTGCATTATGCTTCATATTTGTACATTTTTCACTTATCGCTTTCTTTTGTGATCCCTTCTTTCCTTCCCTTTCTCTTCCCCTTCCCTTAATTCCATCAAATATTTAACGTTTCTCACACCATATTTATTCAACTGTATATCTTACTATTTATCTTTATAGTTGTAAGTGTTATTTATTGGTGCATAGTATTTATCATATCAAGCTTCTAGCAACAAAATAACTCCACCTGGAGTTATTACGACGTCGTGACAGATGAATTTCCCAAAGAACGGCGCCGATCGGTAGGTGCACGGCGTCGGGCCCGTAGTCAAGCAGACCCACAAAGAACAGTACCTTGGAATTGATTAAAGCAAAGACGGTGCACGGCGTCAGGGAGGTGATGCTTCATTGGCGCCTGCGGCGTGCGTTCCTTACGACCCCAGGGGAGGTGATGCCTCTGTTCCTTACTGCATCGCAGGGGAGGTGAGTCGTCTGTTCCTTACTGTGTCGGGGAGGTGACGTCACGAATGGCGGCGAGGCGGCGGTTCTTTACGACGGTGCGATGTCGATGGATTCGGAAGTCACCCACGTCGAGGATCTGCTCCGCGTTGATGAAGCACCGGCGTCGATGAAGTCGGGGCTGCGGTGCGAGTCGGGACGGTGCGTCGTGGACGTCATGAGTGGTGTCCTCGGCTACGGTGCAGGCAGCGTCCTCGATGATGGCTTCGGAGTCGAGGCGGCATGGCATCAGCAGGCATCGGGCCTACGGTCCGTCGTACTCTTCAGGAGCGGTGCCCAAGGCTTCGGTGCAGGTTATGGCGTCGCTCACCGGTGTCGGTGTTGCAATTTCCTTCTGTAGCAGCTGAAACAGCAGATCCAGATGCAGAGAGACAGGAGGGATGAAGTCTTTGTGTCCCTGAGACTTCAGAACAGGAGGCAAGCTCAGTTTCAAGCCCTTGGAGATCTTTTCTTCAAGCAGGTGATAAATCAAACAGAGAAGTCCTTTTTCTCCTTTCCTTGGCAGCAAGCAGCCACTGCAGGCCAACCCCCGACAGCAAACAGCACAGGGCAGTATTCCTCCTCAGCTTATCTGGCTCTTCTCCTTGACAAAGGTTCCTCTTGATTTCCCAGAAGTGATCTAAAAGTCTGGAGTCTAGGCCCCAATATTTATACCACAAAATCCTTTGTTCTCTGAAGGCAGAGAGTGTCTATTCCCAGCCAAAACCAGTTCTGTCTTCACTGGTGCAGCTTCCTGGCAGGAGGTGGAGACAGCATTGTTGTAGGCAGACCAGGCCCATTCAGGTGAAAAGGAAATCTCCTCCCCCTACTCTAAATGCAGCCCGGGTCTATTCAGCCCAGCCCTGACTCATCAGACGTCTGGAGCCACTGCCCCTCTCCAGCCCCTGTCATCCAAAAGCCAGACATGCAATACACTAACCTAGCAGAGGCACACTGTATGGTTAGGCAAGAAAATACCTATTTTCTAAAAGTGGTATTTTCAAACACAGAATGCAAACATCACCCTCACTAAAAGATGCACTTTAACATTCTGAGTTCAGGCATACTAAACTTTACTTTTCCATCTTGTTCCGAGGGTCAGTTATGTTTATAAGATGTTACAAACAAACTCCCCAGTCTGTCCTATGGGAACAGATAGCCCTGCAATAGTAAAAAACGAAATTGGCAGTATTTCACTATCAGGACATGCCACACACATCAGGGCATGTCCTACCTTTCACATACAATGCACCCTGCCCACATGGGTACCTTGGGCCTACCTTAGGGGGTGACTAATATGTAGAAAAGGGAAGGTTTGGGGACTGGCAAGTGTGTGCACTTGCCAAGTCGACATGGCAGTCCCAGACTGCACACAGGCTCTGCAATGGCAGGCCTGAGTCACATTTTACAAGCTTCTTCTGTGGGTGGCACAATCAGTGCTGGAAGCCCACCAGCAGCATTTGATTTACAGGACCTGGGCACACATAGTGCACTGTACTAGGGTCTGACAAGTAAATCAAATAAGCCAATCATGGAATCACTAATCCATAACAATAATTTACAAAGGGAGCACTTGCACTTTGGCACTGAACAGCAGTGCCAAAGTGCCCAAAGCATCTAGACCCACACCAATGGTGCCAGGTCCAACAATAACCTTGTACAAAGGCCTCTCTATTTCAACCGTCAATTCAAGGAGTTTCATTAGGATTGACCACTGACTTATATTCTACATTGCAAACTCCAAAACCTGTAATGTAACCGGTCTAAACCAACAAGATGAAAATACATCAACTTGGACCACATGTTTATCTTAGACATCTACCGTCAAGCCGTGAAACGTTGATATCCTGTAGCCTGTGGCAGACGTGCGTCGCCTGATGTTATAACAAATCATTGTTTAGATGAAATGACACCTCCACAAGTTTTGGGAAAGATAATGGCATGCTGAATGTGGACCAAAGGCAGATAGGCTAACTTAGTGATTTTAAAATGGAGTCTGACTTTAGGAGTTCACAACAAAAGCCAAAATCATAAACAGCCTAATAACAAACCAATGTATTGGATGCAAATGTTTGCTGGTCATGTTCTTAGCAATTTTACAGATTGATATAATGGTAAGGCCCACGTGGTCTCCAGAATCTGCTCCATAGACAGGAGTTGTCTGGGGAAGTATTCACTATGATTAAGGCTATCCCATAGTTCCATTTGACAGGCCTTTCAAACATATTGCGAAGAGTCCAAAGAGTTCGACAATGCTCTCTCTCCAAAGGTATCAAAACATTTTGTGTTTCTATCGACTACAGATTTTCTGTCTTGTGCTCTGTTGATAATAATGATTGACTGTCAAATATACATGTTAAACTGGGCTCTTATAATGTAAGGAGAGAGCAAAAAGTCAATGTACTCAAGGACAGTGGTGGCTGGTGACATTTGAAATTGGTGAGGCATAAATGTTCGGGACGAGAGGCCGGTGGCGAGCGAGCATACTGAGTGAGCCCGACCATCGTAAGGGGACCTCGGGGGTGTTCTCCCCGGAAACGTTTTGAAAAAAGAGTGGGCAAATGGCACATTTTCAAGTAAATCGTGACTGACTACTCCATGTGGTAGCAGGGATGCAAATATTATTAGTGCAGCAGGTACTGTGCCCAGGGCCCTACACACCCCAAAAGTGTTTTTGAACTAATAGGATAGCTGACGGGGGCCTATTTTCCTTGCTTGTGTTTTGGCACCCCGGGGCAGGGGCCACTACCACAGACTTTGTAAAACTTTGGCACCCTTGCCTCAAGGCTCAAACTGGCCGCGGCTTCTTACACTCAGTGGCATGTGTACATTCCAGTCTGCGTTGCTGAGATTTGTTCAGCTGACTATCACGCGGTTTTATACACATTTCCCTTGTGAAAGTGGAAGTTTAGGCAGACGCATGAAAACTAAACTAAGGAAAGAAATAAAAGTGGGGAATCAAGTTAGAGTCTCGGCATCAGTTCAACAACATACTGAGATTCATTCTGGGCAAATCACTTAGGGGCCAATTACGAAGTCGGTCGGAAAGGCTTCGAACGGCATTCGGTTTGTCCAAATCCGATTCGAAACCCGCGTTTCCGACCGACTCGGAAACACATCTGACTGACTATTACGATAGTTAGAAACAGTTCGGTCATTCCGACTCGGTTCCGATCGGCAGTCAGAGAAACCGAGTCGGTCAGAGCCGAATCGTACAAGTCTATGGACCGCTTTTCCGACCAACACATTACGATATCGGATTCGGACAGCCTTTCCGAATCAGTTGTCCGACACGGATCGGCTGTCGCAGTCTGACTTTGGGGGCCAGTAGCAGGCTCCCATTCACCCAGAGACCTCTGGTTGGGGCCCGTGGGGGTACCCATGGGTCCCCTCTTCCCAACCATGCATGGTGTGGCAGGCACCTAGGGGTGCCCACCGCAGGGTGCACAGTTTTCCGCAACCACTTCTTATTTAAATGGGAGCCTGTGTTGTCGGTCGGAACACAGACTCCCATTGAAGTCAATGGGAGTCCAACCGAACGGTGTTCGGAAACATCGTAATTGGTTGGTCGGTCCCCGAATCCGATTCGGTCAGAAATGATTCCGAGACCGAGTCAGTCAGAATGCTCTCTGACCAACATCATAATGAGGCCCTTAATCTAAATGTGCCTAAAAAACACGACTGTGTCCTTGTGTAATATACCTGGTGCTATTGAAAAGCAATCCAATGCCTTCTCGTAAAGTTCACGCTACATATGAAAACTGCTATTTTGCTAATAAAAAGAGAGCGTTTGCGGAGGAGAGCACTAGCATCTACAAGTGAAACATGGCGCTCTCGGGGGAAAAACAAAGCATGGCTGTTGGGTGCATACATGGCAGCAAGAGACGTGATCCAGGCAGGAGATGCTTGAATTTTAAAAGCCAAATATGGCTTTCATGAAGCTTTCTCCCGTGACCTGCAAATGTTCCCACGTCAATATAAGCCAATTGGCAAAAATACATTCTCTCGATTATTTAAAGAAAAAATCTTAATCTATCTCCTTCTGCTTTCCAAATGTTAGTATGGATGCAGATGTTATGACGGCGGTGAGGAATGAAATCATGCCTACATACCCAGTGTGCTTCAAAAACCCTGACATTGCACATAGCTAGTGCTGCCTGTCTCTCGGGTACTGCAACATCTAGAGCAGGGGCCTGTGCCTGCAAAGCTGGTGTCAAGCAGAAAGAGAGTATTTTAATGCAGAAAAGGACCTCAATACCCCAGTTTCCTAATCTGTTGCTTGAAGTTTGCAAACAGATATTCCAGCTCAGCTGAAGTGCAGTTATCTTGCATGTACATTTCCAAACACTGTCAGGTAGCCATAGGCACAGATGAGCTATTTGGGATGTGTGTGAGGAGGAGTGTTTGCTGTCACAACAACTCCCTTCAGGCCTGGGCCCCCACACACACCTTTCCACACAGCTCAAACAGCACACCAGAAAGAGTGGTGTTCAGACAATGAGGAATAATGTACATTCAAGATGTCTGACACTGGTGCCTGGTGTCAGAGGTGACCACAACTCCCATCATAGCTTTATGCACCAAACAGCAGTCCCCAGTGTCAACCATCTTGCCAGTACATTTCCACTGACTGTCAGGGACTGCATTGTGCCAGGTGTGCTGTTTGAGCTGGGTGGGAAGGTGTGTGGTGGACAAGGCCCGATGTGAGTTGTAGCCATTGCAAATACTCCTCCTCCCACCCAGCCCAGATAACTCCACTGGGCCTAAGCCTCCCTCACAGTGAAGGGAAGTGAACTAGCAAGATGGCTGACACTGCTGCATGGTGTTGAACTTTAAGCCAACTACAATCAAGGCCTTGTGCTTCCAAAACCAGTCACCAGTGTGAGACATCTTGACAGTGCAGTCCCAATCACTGTCAGGGAAACACAGTTCTGGGTGGGCTTGTTGTGTTGGGTGTGAGGAGGAGTGCTTGCTGTCACTACAACTCCCATCAGGCCTGGGCCCACACACACCCCTTCCCGCACAGCTCACACAACTCAAACAGAACACCAGAAAGAGTGGTGTTCAGGACATTGGTACTCACTGTGAGGTATGCATAGTTCCAGGTGGTCTGTTTGGGCTGGCTGGGAAGGTGTGTGTAGGACAGGGCCTGATGGGAGATGGAGTCAGTGCAAACACTCCTGCTACCACCCAGCACAACCACTTCATCTGGGCCTATGACTACCTGACAGTGAATGGAAGTATAATGGCAAGATGGCTGACACTGGTGCATGGTGTCTGGAGCACAGGGCCTTGATAGGAGTTGGCTTCAAGGTCAACACCATGCACCAGTGTAAGCCACCATGCCAGTACACTTCCCCTCACTGTGAGGTAAGCATAGGCACAGAGGAGTTAACAGGGCTGGGTGAGAGGAGGAGTATTTGCAATGGTCACAACTCACATCATGCAATGTCCAAAACACACCTTCCCACCCAGCATCAAAAGCCTACATTGAGCTCTGCTTTCATGACAGTTATTTCTCGTGTCAAAGCAAGATGTTTGTTAATGATGACTGTGCTGTGTCTTGTCCACAACTCCCTTCATGTCTTTGTGCGCCAAACACCAGGCCTCAGTGTCAGTCATCTTGCCACTACATTTACACTCACTGTTAGTAAAGCATACTTCCATGTTGGCTGGTTGGGCTGGGTGGGAAGGTGTATGTAGGACCGGGCCTGATGGGAGTTGGAATAATAGCAAACACTCCTCCACAACACAGCACAACCACTTCATCGGGGAATATGTTTACCTGACAGTGAGTTGATGTGTACTAGCAAGATGGATGACACTGTGGACTGCTGTCTGAAACAATCACAACAACAAAATGTGCCGTAGTGATACAAACACCAGCCACCAGTGACAACCATCTTGCAAGTACACTTCCCAGCATTTTCTGGACAACACTCTTCCAGGTGGCCTGGTTGGACTGGGTGTGAGGAGGACTGTAAGTTTCACAAGTACACCATAAACACGCAAACCTCAGCACATTAAATTAGTTTCCCAAAAAATTGCAGAAAGCAGAGTTTGTGATCTCATCCGACTATGGAGTAAATGTACAGAATACATGATCTGTGTAGGCACAAAGCTATATACACACAAAAGAAAGTAAGGTGAATACTCGTCGTAATTTTTTATATAAAGGTGAAATACATACAACCATGTATCAGGAGCACATTCACTTTGTAAAAACTGCCCTCACCCACAACAAGTTGTGGCATGCTTCATCGTAGGGCTGCTGCAAAATGCCTCAGCGCAGACCAACGCTAGAGGCGGAGCAATAGGGAGGGGTAGACAATACAAATAAATAAAGAAGGAAATTAAAAGGATCCTAAATAGGTGCAGACAATGACTGTTAAAACTAACAAAGGTATATCGTCATAACAATTTTATTCCTGGATTCCCTTGTCAGGATCAAAAAATGGGTAAAGAGTACCCCCGGATGGTGGTGGCGTGAGTGAATTATGCACTCTCCACCCCTCCGTTCTGCATAGAGGCCAACATGTTTCTGCCGGATCCCGTCTCTCTACCGGCATTCGTCAGGACAAAAGGATCCCTATGCTAAATTTCCTTACTGTCACATATACCCCTAGTATTACCACTGTACTAAGTGTTACTCCACCTGTAAGTATGGTGCAGTCCAGTACACTTACTCATGTATGAGATCTGCAAGTGAAGAGAATAAAAACAAACAGTGAAACGGGTCTGTACAGTAGTAAACAGACAAACAACATAAATAATACAAGTGAAAAAATTGTGCTCTCAATGATACCTTATAAAATCAACCCACTTGGTGCGACACGGGCGTCCTTTTAAATTAAATTATACACCCTCTATTCTGGGCGAACAATGGCCCTATTTATCTATTATGAACACTCAGTGCGAGTGTCATATATCCAAACATTACGTGCCTATGTACCAAGGCGAAAATGAACACATCTGTATAAAAATGGTTATGCTGGTAATCATGCCCCAACAGTACTCATAATATTAGGCGTATCGTTTATTGTGCTTCAGATCACACATTTCCGTCCACTCGGCACGCCTTACCGAGTTTATTGAGTTGAGCGCCAGAAATGACACGGGAGTAGAGGGCGACCCCCTATAGTCACACACTGTTAGGAGAAATAGCCATTAGGTGAGTATAAGTAATGCACAAGGCTCACTCTCGAGGTAAAGCTAGCCTCGTCAATAGTACTAGTCTGCGGTGAAGCTGGTCCGGTATGGCATAAGTAAAATCCACTCGCACCTGCAACAACCTCAAATATCCAAGACAAACTGCCAGTAATGCCTGTCATTGTCCTCGTATTAAAAAACCCCGTTCATGCTTGTTAACCCCATCTCCTTACTTCGTCAAGGGTGGTCAGCCACCACCACATCGGTCCCTCCAAGTGCCGTGTAGGTACACAGCCAAATGGCTAACCGGTTCTGATATGAGGAGTAACTTCCCGTCACGTGGGTCACGTGTGATGCGTGAGTCACGTGGTGCGTCTGACGCACAGGAGATGCTCCGACAGGAGCAGAAACTAAAGCAGTGACTTACACTCTATTCCTCGCGGTGTGCATTCTATACCAGTGCGCAATGGTTCCTACAAATGACCCCGGGACAGCCAACGAAGCTATAAGTGGTGTATGTTAAAAAATCCCTCAACCCATCAAAAGGTATTTTACAACCGAGACGAGGTGCCCACTCAGTTACAGTGAATATTGGGCATGAAGCAGAAGTGATTACTGCTGCAGGGTTGCCAATTATATTCTATAAAATTCTATTGAACCCAGTGAACAGAGTACAATGAGCATAGCTCCACTCAGGAGTATGCCACATACAATCAATAGATGGATTATGATGAACTTGTTAAAGCTGCTCATTGAAACTACCCTGCTCAAGTCACTCCATCCTGACTAGAGTAGTGAATCGAGGTAAGTATTTACTATAAAGGGGCTCACTGACTAAATACTAGCCAGGTGGCAGGTAAACAAATCTAAGGGTTCAAAATAGCACATAGGCAGCCACTTGTGTAGAGTAACCCAACAATGCAAAGTACTTAGGCATATGGAGAGGGACCAATGGACAGAAATTAGTAGTATGATCATACTACTTGGAGGAGGGCAAAGTAAGGTGTATTCCTTCTCCCCCTTAACTCGTGTACAGAGTAGGCACAAAGCTAAGCAGCCACACATTTGGCTCCTCACAGCCATTCACGTCTGTGTAATGAGATGAGATCAATAAGCACCTCTCCCACACCATTACCACACATTTATGGGTAAAGTAACTGACTGTGATGGTGTAGGTAGACACACCTATGTGACTGCTAAAGACATGGACTAAGCCCAGTACCCAGGCCTAAAAAAAACAAAATTGGGAGCTACAGAGTATGTATGTTACTGTGAAAGTACAGATGTGGACAACACCAACCCACATGTGTCATTCACAGGGTGTCAGGAACCAGTCAATGTCTTTGGACATGTAATGTGACCTAAACACAACATGCCCATTTATGCACCAAGCTGGACATGCTCATCAATCCCTTCTTGTCCAAATTACATTGTTCTCCAAAAAAATAGGCCAGCATCATGGATGAAGGAGGCCAATCTATCTACATCAACTCATCATTAGGTTCATTTGCCATGTAATGTTTTTGATTTTAGGGGCAGTGGTCATTCACATCAATCATTGTGTCATTTGTGTACCCACAGGGTGAGCTGGAAACACCACTGGAACTAACCTGGACAGCCAGTCACAGACTCTGGTTGACCAGGAGCTCTCCGGTGTAGATGTCTCTAAACCATCCTCGGACGACGAGGAACGACCGGGCCCATCATGTTTGGGTTGCCAGATAGCACCAGCAGCGGCTACAGCAGGATCCTCTGCAACCACTCCCGCCTCTGCTGAAAAAACCCAGCTGACCCCTACCCTGATGAACACAGCAGCCCGGGACACCACTAACAGCTCAGCAACACAGGGCACTCTGGAGTTGGTGGACTGCAACACCCCCTGTCAATGAGGAAAGAGGCTCAGTGTTGACTGTGCCAGCACTAACTGGCCCAGCTCGGGTGGGTAGGAGTGGTGGGAGGGGCCATGGGGACCTGCAGCGTCAAGCAGCTAGTGCTGCTGATGAGGAGCACCCAAACCTTTCCTGGATCATCAATGCCTATGAGGGATACCAGGGAGAATTCGGCCAGGTCGTCGGTATCCTCAGGAACATTGAACAGCTGCAGGCAGCTCATAAGCAACGACTGGACACTTTCATTTAAAAAATTGATGAAATGACTGCGATGCACCGGGACATTGTCACCTGCCTCTGCCAGATCGCTAACAACATGTCCACACCTCCCTGTGTACCCACAACATCCAGTGTCTCAACATCTGCACAAGGGAGGGACGTGTAGTCTAGTAGAGAACCCCCAGCACTGCAGCTGCATGCACCTGAGGGTCTCCCCGCAAAACTCGGGAAGGGTCGTCCGAGGAAGAATCACTGAGAGACAGATGGCAATGCAACACCCCCAGGAAGTGGCAATGCGCCCCTGATATCCTCCATTGTGTGCCAAGCATTCACTTTGTTGACTGTCATCAAACTGTCCCACATTGGATGGAGGGTCAAAGTTGGTCTTTAAACTCAAATAACTGTGGCTTTACATTTGAAGACTTCATCTACAAACACTTTCAACTCCTATCTGCATTTTTCTATTTTTTTGTTGTGAGTACACCACCATTGTGTGGAAATATCTCCTACCTTCATGCACAAAAATAAATCACTTTTCACCAAAGTATTTGCTCATGTCGTGAATTTGGATCACAAATGTACATATTGTAATGACTTGCAAAATCACAAAGAAGAAAGTGTCAAAAACATCGGCAACAAATCACTTCCAAAAAGTAAACTAAGGGCTTGTGAGTAAATGTACCTTGGCACAGCATCATAGATAGACACAACCAGGTTATCACACAACCCTTAGTACATGGTACACATTCAATGGAAGTCTATTGTATACAAAACGATCACCATTTGCCAGCACAATTAACACTCATTGTTAGCAAACCAGCTCATCATGTCCAATTTTTGTTCATAATTCATAAAAAGCTTTGGGTGTGTGACAACAGACAAGGCACACCTCAATGTGGAGCACAGGTTTATTCCCCAGATACAACCAGGCACCTTAACACAAACTCAGATGACATGACACCGTAACAAGATGCCCACAAATTAAAAAAAAAAAGACCATCAGGTCAGAAGGAAGTGTGTGACAGGGATTTCCGCAGCAGTTCTATGTTGTAGTATGTCATATCATCATAGGTCTGGTGACCACACAACTCTGCAAAGGAGATGGCAAAGTAGCCTGGTAAGGAGAAACATAGAACAGAGTTAGGAACTCAGGAATAATGTAGCTTAATATTGGAAACTATGTCAGCTAAAGCACAAAAATGTCAGTGTGAGCACAAGCTAGTATTGAGGGTAGCACTATACATGTTAACCTGCAAATTTAATTTAACCATCTCAGGATGAACCTCAGGACTATTATCATACAGACACCAGCATACATACACATTCTACAACAGCAACACACAAACAAACAATTTGGGTTTGTCACCTACTATCATTGCATACTTACACTCATGTGAAAAAGTTGTGGACACATTTTTGTCTCAAATCCCTGCCATCATGCTCATCACCACTGGCATAAAGTCCCAAGCCTGGATCTTCCCTTGCTGGTGGCTGCTGGTGTCCGTGGTCCAGTATGAGTGGAATCGACTTCTGTATTGCGAGGTTATGGAGCATGCATGAAGCTGGGATGATCTTTCACACCTTCAAATGGTCATATTGGAGGGCACCTCCTGTGCGATGCAGACACTGGAATCTTGTTTTCAGTAGCCCAAATGTTTGCTCAACAACTTGCCTGGTCCTATCATGGGCCTCATTAAACCACACTTCTGCAGGGGTGACAGACAGTGTTGTGCAGTGGAGTCAGCAACCAGGGATAGTTGGGGTATCCAGAGTCTCCTACATAGAACACAGAAAAGATTTCAGTTGTCTGACAACAGATCACTATCTATAAAGAAGAAAAAGGTGCCCCTAATTTTAATTTCAGGTCCAAGAGGAGGGGGAAGAAACATGTATGAACAAAGAGACCTCTAGCTGACCTATATTTCTTTTCTGAATAGCCAATGGCTTACGTGCGCCCCACAAGAAAATAACTTTTCATAACTATAGTGAAATCATATAGAGATGACAAAGGTAATTAGATAACCATTATTTTTTATTTTTTATTTATTATTTTTCATTTTCGAAAAGAACCAAACATTTTTTTTTCCATTTAAGAACATATTGCATTGACAAATCACAAAGTTAAATGATATTAACAATTCCCCAATTTTTTTTTAGCATAAATATACAAAATTGAAATGTAGAACAAGTCTATTCAGTATCATTGATATACCCCAGCACACTCATACATGAACCACAGCATACTCGCTCCATACCATACCACTCATTCATCTGACATGCAAAATGCAGAATAAAAAAATACAATTTTAGACAACATAATGGGGATCCGACAGTGAAGGAAAGAAGAGTACCTTCGAAAAATCAATTCATCTATAATAAAGAAGCATTTCATAAATCACAGCAGTGTATAGGAATCACTGTTTCATTTCATTATTTTATATGGATATCATAACTATTTCTTTTCCAATCATGTTTCATTAGACGGATTCCCAAAAGATAGATGGTCAGCTAGAGGTCTCTTTGTTCAACAGATCACTATCTGACATACAATCAACACACACCACAGCATACACATAAAACATCACCTACCAACAAGCCAGGCCTGGTCACTTTGCAGCTGAGACATCATATGGGGGATGATACTGTTCCTCAGGTTGTAGGCATCATGTGCCGAGCCAGGGAAACATGCACAGATGTGGGATATGGACATGCCAGCCTAACACACCACCTGGACATTGATGGAGTGGAAGTGCTTCCTGTTGCGGTAGACCTGTTCATTGGCCTGTGGTGGTACCAAAGCAACATGGTTCCATCAATTGCTCCAATGATGTTGGGTATATGTCCCAAGGCGTAGAATTCCCCCTTGATGTCTGAAAAGTCACCTGGTGTTGGGAACTTTATGTACTGGTCCAGGTAACGGAGCAATGCCTCCAACACATCACGAAGGACATGGCTGAACATTGCTTGGAACATTCCACCAGATGTTGCCACAGTATACTGGAAGGAACCAGTGGCAAAGAAATATATGGCTGCCATAACCTTCACCTTGGGGGTCAGTGCAGTTGGATATATGCGACCAGGCTGCAAATGAGTTGACAACTGCTCAGACAATTGTTCAATTATTGGCCTTGTGAAGCAGTATTTCCTTTTGTATCACATTCTTCCAAAGTCTGCAGGTCTGGAAAGGGCCTGTACACTGGTGGTCGTCTGCAATACCTATGTGTAGAGTGTAAACACAGTTGGTGTTAGTTCACAATGTACAAACCAACATGCATTTAGACAAACAGAACATGATATATGAACACAAATTATACTTGAGAACATTGGATATACATGTTTCAATGATTACAGTTAATTTTAGATATATATCACAGCATTATGACCCTTGCCAGATCTGTTACTAAGGTATGGTGACACAGCAATTAGAGTGCCATAGTGAAAAATTGACTAGTGTCTGTTACCATTCATGTTAATCAAGCATCACACACTCAACAACTCCCCAATAAATAAGCCAAGATATAGATTTGTGATAACAATTACATGGTTCAAATGTACACACAATTGGATCATGTAATGCCAGATATGTGGGACACCAAATACACACAGTGTCTCACAATGTAAATTATGCACACCACTGTCACAGGGTGTACACTGTCATGTTGTCATGTCTGCAATACACATATATCACATACTCAAACCATCAACTATGAAGGAGTTGCATATATGACACCATCATCTACTTAAGTTGGGGACACAAAGATACACTATTCAATCACATTACAAACACAAGCTGATGTGGCTGCATAATATCATAGCCTACTCATTCAACGGCAAGTGCATTATCCATTACTTAGACACAAAACATTTACAGTCAGGAATCACACAGATTGCACACTGGGTCACACAGTCCATAAATGCAGTGAATATGTCAAGAATGCACTTGTACATCACCAAAGAATCATTGGCACTGTGATCAAGCCTAAGAGGGTAAATGGAGAAGTTTGCTTTCCTGTTGGTATTAGCCTCAAAATCAGTGTGTCATGTGCCCCTCAAGGTAAGCTCCTCATGGGAGTGTGAGTTATTCCTTTAAAGGTCCTTTTCATAACTTAAAAACTGCCTACACACATGTAATGCACAAAAATACATCAATTACAGAAGTGTCTGCCCTGCCGACCGATTATTCAAAGGACGCGCTAGCCGCATCTTCACCGATTCATACACAGCAATTGGCTGCAAGTTGTTATGATGACAGAAGCGGGTGAATATTCAAAGGACGCACTAGTGGCATCCTCACCGATTTGGACACAGCCATTGGCTGTTGGTTGTAATGGTGTCAGACGCGGGTGAATATTCAAAGGACGCGCGAGCTGCATCCTCACCTATTCGGACACAACCGTTGGTTCTTATGGTGACAGATGCAGGTTTCAGATCGTGTCCTCATTGCGTGGAAACCGACTCAGTAACCTCCCATTACCAATGTATCAAAGTCAGTCGCGGTCCAATGATGAGTTTTTGTACGTCACGGTAGGCGTGTCGTCTGCAAGCAATGTAATGCTTTGGACCAATTCGGAAAAAGCGACCGACGCGAATCAATAGCTTTGGCCGCATGAAATGAAGACCGCCTCTGCAAAATAGATATGTCTGTCTGTTCCCTACAGACTTCACTTGCCTGCACTACCTGCATCATTCCTGCACCTACCCATCTCTCTGCTGCTGTGTCCACATCCTCTGGGAGCTACTATGGCACGTACAGTTGGCAGGGCCCCAGCTTTCACCGAGGAGGAGAACCAGGCCCTGCTGGACACCCTACTGCTACTGTAGAGCCAGCTGTATGGCAAACCAGAGGAGCAGGTGAGTTGATGATTACACTGCATTTCCATTGGACATGTGCAATTACCATGCACTACTGGCAATAGGAATCCCATAGGCAAGCATGTAAACTGTTTTTTGTAAGTTTAAAAGCGTGTGGATAACTGTTCTGGGCAGGGACACTGCTGTAGAAGTGTGTGTACTGGGGTAAACATCTTATCACTGTTCTCATGGGATGGAGTCATCATTAAACATGCATGTTGTAGTATCTTAGCCTGCTGCCTCTTTTACAGGTTGTATGACACCTAAAACCACTGTTCAGTTTTAAAAGATGCATATGCACAAGGATTATTAGATGCCTGGTTATGCCCCTTTCATCAGGAACATGTGAGGAAGTTATGTTTAGGGTAGTGACAGTAGTGCCATGCTCATGTGATCAGCACACATGTGCATTGTGATCACTTTCAGGAGTAATGTGATTGCTCGACATGTGTCAGTACATTGACTAATGTACGACCTGTTCTCAGTGTGGTTTCAACAAATCTGTAAAGTATGTTGTTATTGGAGCACTGAAGTGTGTAAAGTGCATGCTATACTTCCCGGCAGCAGGTGACGTCTATGTTGAGGCCTTGGTGAGTTTTGCTTGGTCAGTGTGCCAATGTTAGGTCCCAGCCGTGGTGCTCAGTGTAATCAAACGTATCCCATGGGCCAATCACAGGTATGCTAACTCTGGTCACCTGTCACACTGGCCTTTCACATGATTGTGTGGAAGATTCCATTCACTCCAACCAAAAGAGTGAGTCCATGTGTCTGACTCTGTAACAGTGACAAAACATGCCATTCACTGACAAACACAGGTGGTCACTAGTGGAAACATGGCTGAAATTGTAAGGTATGATGTTAGATACACATTAACAATGGTTGACATGTGTGTAAATACTCTTGACTATTCATACTTGATGGCTTTGAAAACCATGTGTATGATGCATCACTGTCAGATTGAGAGATGTCAAATGTGCAGCATTTTGGAGTAAGTTACCAAAATGAGATGGAAAACAAGAGCAATGTAAGCTGTACAAAGTTTGCAATATGTCGAAAAGAAGTGAGGGACATTCAGACTTAGCCCATACTAATGGGGACTTCTGCAGTCTAGACAGTATTGGTACGTTGGGCCTGATTCACAGAACTAACTTACGTCAAAAACGTAAAGTTAGTACTTTTTGGTATTCACAGAATACACTTACTCATTTTGGTATTCACAGAATGAACTTACTCATTTCGGTATTCACAGAAGTTAGTAGTCCTAACTTTAGGACTCCTAAATGTCTTCTGTGAATACCGAAAGTCTTAAAGTTAGGATTTTTCTCAGTTTAGGAGTAGTAAAGTTAGGAGTCCTAACTTTACTACTCCTAAACTGAGAAAATCCTAACTTTAAGACTTTCGGTATTCACAGAAGGCATTTAGGAGTCCTAAAGTTAGGAGTCCTAACTTTACTACTACTAAACTGAGAAAAATCCTAACTTTAAGACTTTCGGTATTCACAGAAGGCATTTAGGAGTCCTAAAGTTAGGACTACTAACTTCTGTGAATACCGAAATGAGTAAGTTCATTCTGTGAATACCAAAAAGTACTAACTTTATGTTTTTGACGTAAGTTAGTTCTGTGAATCAGGCCCACAGTGTTGACTGGACTCATGAAGAATAGAGGTTCAGTACTAATAGTATGTACAGACAATGCACCTATACGGGCCAGTGGCATGGTGTTCCACCTGAAGCATTGTGAAGATACAGTCATCGGACTTGGAAGTGTGTTGGCCATTGATCACATCTGAAAATGGTGAGCTGTTTAAAATGTGCACAACATTCTGATTCTTCTTCATGACACTGTGCATATATGACACAAGACAGTGTGCCACGTGCCTCTCACCCTAGCTATGCCTACTACTTGGTGTCTCCACAATAAGAATCAGATGTGCAACCTTACATTAAAGGACCAAAGTGACAGGACAAATGAGCACAATCACTGTTATCTGTGTGATATGACTCATACAATGACTACACCAGCTTAATGTTTGACAAGGAAGTCATTTGACCTGTAACATTAGAGCCAATGGTTCCCAGGTTGATGACTAGAGATTGCAGAATGGATACCATGTCTCAATTCAATTGTGTGAATCCTATTTCCATTGTGAGCTCTAAACTCCCTTGCAGGAGATGAGACAGGTATGTCAGGACACAAGACCGTCAGAAGCAAAAGATAATACATCACCTGTTACATAGTGACGTAGTTGACATTGTGGCTGTGGCATTTGATGTTGATACACCCAATGTTGCAGATAAAATCATGTGTGAGGGAGCAATGGTTAACTGGCAGACTAACAAGTGCCATGTATGTAAACGTATCAAGAGGTAATACCACTAGTCAAAATTATGTATTTGTTTGATCTGTGAAGATTTGTGATGGTACCTATGTGTCAAGTAAATACGGATGACATATGTGAATCTTTCTCCTTTTTGTTCACAGCATCAGCACCGGCCAGCAGTGGAGGCAGTGCCACGGATGAAGGGGGAGAAGTTTGCCAGACAGGATCCAGTGCTGAGTCTGAGGAGGAGGGACCCAGTGGCACGGAGGGTGAGGGGAGCCACACTGAGGGCATGTCAGACGTAACATCTGCAGGATCTGAAGCCTACTCCAGCTACAGTGATGACTTCCTTCTGGTGGTGGGTGACCCTGGGACTGAATCCTCTACATCGGAGTCCACCACCACCACTACCATATCCACCCTCCCAGCTGCTCCCAGGCTCAGTGTCCGTGGCTGCTCCCGTGGAAAGGGAGGTGTCTCCTTTGCGCCAGGCACCTCACCCCCTGCCACAGTCTCCCCTGCTGCCCTGAGTGTGGAGGCCATTGGCATCCTGAGGCAGATATCTGTGGGGCAGACAGCAGTGCTGAATGTCCTCCAGGTGCATGCCAATCATTTGACACAAGTGGTATAATTCCTGGAGGGCATTCACTCTGACATGTCTGCCCTACAGAGATCCAACAAGGCTCTGGCCTCCACCCTGATGGCAGCAGTGTCCCAGCTCCAGCTGTGACACCCCCTCCTGCCTCTTCCCCATCCACAGTCCCAACTACCCTCCCTGACCCAAGCACAGGCAAATGTACGCATGTAGCCACATCAACAGCCACATGCAGCACACAAACACACATACACAAGGACAAATCCACACACATGCACACTCATACAACAGACAGCACACTCACCACCAGGAACATACCAACAGACGACACACATGCATCCACAGACACTCCGCAGACCTCAGAACCCTCTGCCTCCACAACCCCTACCCTTGCCTCTCCTGTTCTCCCCTCTGCCCAGACACTCTACCCCTGTACCCTTGACCTCTTCCCTATCTACACCTACAAACCCTCTCCCTAGAAGAAGAGGCAATCCACCCTCCCGGTCCTGCCATCTACATCTGCCCCCCCTGAGAAAAAACAAAGCCCAAAATCACACACCACCAGTAAATCCACTCAGTCTCCCAAGTCCAAACCCCATCCACCAACCCATACTTCCCCAGCTTAGTACCTCCCGCACCAAAAAAACCTCCAAAACAGTCTGAGCCCCTCCCTATTCCTGTCCACGCCATACAGAATTATACCATCCCCAAAATGGTCAAATCCAGCCCATCCTCCCTCCATCCAGCCCTAGCACTATAGCTGCCCCCCTCTGCAGTGGACCCACCACCCCCTCAATTTGGCACTACCACTGCAGTGGACCCAACCACCCCTCCAGATCCCATCCCTCCCAAAACCCAAACCAGTCCCCCTTAGACTTGTTCCCTTGGTGCCTGACCTGACCCTAGATGCCCCTCCTGTGGGAGGTGTCCTTTTGCTTGCAAGCAGTGAAGGCCATTACATATGTGGCCCTCAAAGTCATTGACTTTCATTGGAATGGCCTTTGGCCTATTTCTCATCATGGTATATTCTGAATAAAGCATTTCCTATTTATTTATTTTTAAATTCTGTGTCCTCAAAATGGATTTCTGGTTAACTGTCATTCGTGTGTAATATGTGAGGTAAGTAGACAATGATTTCAGTATGGTGTGGATTGCATATGGTCCATGGAGTACAAGCACTTTGTCAGTATGTATCCTAGAGTTTTGTGCCTACTTTGGCTAGATGTCAATGTTAACATTGGTATTGTCTATGAGTGTGACATGAAGTCACACAGCTTTGTTTAGGAAACACAATTTCACATGGTTCATGGTTTCAGATGTCAACATTGTGCAAGTGTGGTAAAGTACAACAGTTTAGGAGAAGCATGCTGCATATGTTTGTGATGTGCAGAAAGACACCTGTCTCATCAATACACCTGGGTACATATGGAGTTTGACTACATGGTAGTCACTTTGGACACACCCATCTACACAAAGTAATGGGCCAATACTTGTATGTAACTTGATAGTGGTGGACACATGTCTGTGTCTTCTTTAGATCTGTTAGACTAGTGGCAAAGACAACTGTTAGAAATGGGGGTCTCTTGTAGGCAGAGGTAGGTACCTTTGTCCAAGTAGGGACCCTTGCTTCTAGTCAGGGTAAGTGGGATACACTTCTAAAATAACCCCTGCTCAACCCCTTGGCAGCTTGGCACAAGCAGACAGGCTTATCACAGAGGCAGTGTGTAAAGCATTTGTGAACACATACAGTAATACAGTGAAAACACTACAAATGGACACCACAACAGTTTAGAAAAATAGATAATCTTTATCTAAACCAAACAAGGCCAAAATGACAAAAATCCACAATACAGTAATAAAAAGACTTTTAAATTGCAGAAATAGTTCAGTTCAAAGCAAATTGCAAATGTAACACTTTTCACACAAAGTACTTTGGATGCATCGTGCACACTAACAAAAAGGGCCGCAGGGAAGGTGATGCGTTGGTTCCTTGCAATCAGGGAAAGTGATGTGTCGGTTTGTTGCTCCGGGGAGGTGATGCATAGGTTCCTTACTGCTGCGCAGGGGAGGTGATGCATCGGTTCCTTACTGGAGAGGAGGTGATGCGTTGGTTTCTTACTGCGTGGGGAGGTGATGCGTCAGTTTCTTACTGCATCGCCCAACGATGCGACAAACCTGGTGCCTCGATGCGATGCGACGATCTGGGACAATGCATGGGTTCTTGCAGCCGCACAGCAGTGATCTCGGATTCTGCAGATCGGTGCACTCGATGCGGCGTGCAGCGATTTCTTGAGCCGTGGGCAGGCGCTGCGACGATTTCTTCGGCGATGAGTCGGAAACAGGTGTGGATGCATCACGCTTCTTCTTGTTGCGTTGCTTTTCCAGCTCCCAACAGCCAGAACAATCTCCAGAGGCCCTGAACAGCTACAGGCACCTCTTGGCAGGTTAGAACTTGGCAGAAAGTAGCCACTGCAGGACAACCCCAGCTAGCAACCAGCACAGGGGCAGTATTCCTCCTCAGTTTCTCCAGCTCCTCTCCTTGGTAATAGTTCCTCTTGATTTCCCAGAAGTGATCTTTGAAGTCTTTACTATCCCTGAGACTTCCAACAGGAGGCAAGCTCTACTTCAAGCCCTTGGAGAAAACTCTAACAGAAGGATGATGAAAGCACAGTCCAGTCCTTTCCCTGCCCAAGACAGAAGCAAACACTGCAGGCCAACCCCAACAGCACACAGCACAGGGACAATACTCCTCCTCCAGCTTTCCCGGTTCTTCTTCCTGGCAGGTTCCTTAGTTCAGCAGTGATCTGAAAGTCTGGGGTCTGGACCCCTCTTTTTATACAGCATATCTCTTTGTTCTCTCCTGGCCCAGGGCTCTGAGCCCAGTCCAAACCAGTTCTGGGGGGCACTTTGCAAGGGCACAACAACCTCCATTGTCAGTGTGAGCCCTGGCTCCAGACACACCACAGGGGGGCGGAGCCATCAGTGTGGAAGGCAGGCACAGCCCTATTCAGGTGCAGGTGCTACTCCTCCCACCCCTGCAATTGCAGACCAGGCCTATTCAGCCTAGCGCTGACTCATCCAGACTCTCTGGAGCCCCTGCACATCCCCAGCCCCTGTCACTCCAAAGCCAGATAGTCAATACACATCCTAGCAGAGGCACACTGGATGGCTAAGCAAGAATATACCTACTTTGTAAAAGCTGTATTTTCAAACACAGAATGTAAAAATCATTCTCACTAAAAGATGCATTTTAACATTCAGAGTTCAGGCATACTAAACTTTATTTTCCTACCGTGTTCCCAGGGGTAGTTAGGCTTATAAGATGTTATAAGCAAACTCCCCATTCCTTCCTATGGGAACAGATAGCCTTGCATAGTGAAAAACAAAATTGCCAGTATTTCACTATCAGGACACTAGGGCATGTCCTACCTTTCACATACACTGCACCCTGCCCACAGGGGTACCTTGGGCCTACCTCAGGGGTGACTAACATGTAAGAAAAAGGAAGGTTAGGGCCTGGCAAGTGGGTGCACTTTCCAAGCCGACATGGCAGTATCAAACTGCGCACAGACACTGCAGTGGCAGGTCTGAGTTACATTTACAGGCTGCTCATGTGGGTGGCACAATCAGTGCTGCAAGCCCACTAGCAGCATTTGATTTACAGGCCCTGGGCACACACAGTGCACTGTACTAGGGACTTACAGTAAATCAAATATGCCAATCATGGAATCACCAATCCATAAACACAATTTACAGGGAGAGCATATGCACTTTAGCACTGATCAGCAGTGGTAAAGTGCCCAGAGTCATAAAACCAACAAAAACAGGTCAGAAACAGAAGGCCACAAAGCAAAAAATCTGGGGATAAACCTGCTGTAAAAGCCAGGTCTAACAACAACCTTGCCACAGGTGGCATGCCACTGTAGGCAAATTCCCTTCATGGCTGTGTGCTCACATGATACATTTCCTGTGCCCATGGTGAGTGTAAGGTGAGCAGTATTCTCACAGTCTTCTGACCCTGTTGCCTCCAAGGACTCCACTTTCTACAGATATTCCTGTTCGTCAAGGTGTCTGTGGTCTTAATAGTCTAGTGCGTTCTAGTTTATATGTCAGTCATGCCATCTTGCTTTTGTTTGGGGACATCATGTGGATAGTGAGTTTTGTCTGTCCAAGCTTGGATTTAATAGTTACAACCACACATCAGTCGTAGTTCAGCATATGATTTGTGTGTAGGTTGTCATTTGTGCATGACTGACAATGGGCTCCTTTTGAGCTATGCTTGATGCTCTTCCAGATCACACAGAGCTGAACTAGGAGAGCTGTTATGTCTGTTGGGTTGCCCTGTGCTACATGTGGTAAGCCAAGTGGACTGTGAGAGCACAGAAGTGTTGTGGGCCCGTCTGCTGTGCAGATGCTACAGGAGACAGTGTCACACCCATGATCTTTGTTGCCACACAGGGGAGGAGGTGGATTTTGGAATGTGAGGCCTAGCTGCAGATGTGTTTTGAAAGGTTAATGTTGCATGTGCTCAGGTAGCTTAAACAAGGTTAGAGGTGAGAGACTAGTGTTTCCAATTTTGAAATGGAGTGGAGACATACGTAATGGGGGCAGGACTAATTTAGAGATTGTCAGAGAATGTAAGGTAAGAGTTAAGTTCATAGGCAGTTCTTGTGTAGGAGACGTGAAGTATCCACATTGTTCCAATGTGAGTGGTTTTAAATGCTGGGGTGAGATTGTAAGACAGGTTAAATCCTGTGCAAGGTATGCTAGGAATAGGTAGATGTGATAGGGTATAACCAGCTAGACAAGGTTGTGTTGTGGCAGTAGATGAGAGCTGTACTCTGTGGCACTATGGTGAGAGATGACTGTAACAGGGCAGTTTCAATGAGTGAGGATAGTTTTTAAAGTGTGTAAGTCAATGGGGTTATGGAGCATGGAAGTCATATGTGGATGTGACAGGGCCATAGTGAGACAAGGTTAGACTTGTCCTTTGTAACAAAGTGGATAAGTGTATGTAAAGGGTATACACCAGTTGTGCAATTTAGGGTGCAGTATGATTAAATGTGAGGTGTTGTCGAGGTGATGTTTGTTGTGTTTGAATCTGTGAATGCATTTGTGTTAGAAATGACAATCTGTAGAACTTAAGCAGAGTAGGGTGGGTGTATGGTTATATGCGAATGACAGCCATATTTATTGAGCGATGTAAGTGTCTTGTTGAGAAATGTGGTGATGTGTTAAGTGTGCATGTCAGAGTCGACTGTGATGCTGCACGTTGTGGTATGAGTCCAGTCCAAGACATTACTGAGGGTGCAACTGGTCATGAGAGTGGTCCATTTGACATGTTACGTTTGATGTCTGATGAGGTGGTGATGAGTACAGAACATTGTGTCCATGTCATGTATGTGAGAGGTGTTGTGTACATAGTGATAAAGAGTGGTGCTGTGAATGTAGATGTGGATGCAAGAGTTTGAGTACAAGGCTGGAGCTTGTGGGGCAGACATGCTTTTCCGGCTAGCTGCACCAGAGAGTGCTTATGACGTGCTTGTGTGTGTATGATAGTTTTGAGAGATGAGCATGTACTTTGAGTTGAATGTGAAAGGGGTCATACCCGCACAAGTAGAGTTCATGCAGGCCATGAGGTAATGTTTAAATGTACATATGTGTAGATTATGTGTATGTAAGTAGGCAAAAACAGTTGCCGGAAAAAATATAAAATATGAAGATGTAGTATGTGTTTGCTGCAGCTTGCTGTCTGCCAATGAATGTTTATGACTGATTGTTCTGATGGCCGCTTTGAGTACACTGGTATATGCAAAACCTATTGGCATCACAAGACAAGTTGCCTCCACCTAGCCTTGTTCTAGTTGTGAGTGGGCATAAGTGTTGAGTTACCCTTTGTAGGTTGTTGTCACTGATTGGTCATTCTTGCCCTTGGATACTGCCCAGGGAGGGAGGTGGTGATTGCTTATACTGAAATGTCATGATGCCGGAACTTTGGGTGGCAGTCAATTGCTTAGAGGGCTATAGCCCCTTCAAGTGAAAAGTCAAGTGTGTGTGTTGTTGTGCCACCTGGGGTCAGACTACTCCAGAACACATCCCCACACTTCTCAGTATACTACACACACATGGGTATTAATGGCATTCTGACTGAATGTCCGAGGTATGGGGACACCAAGGGAGATGGACTCATTGTGATGATCTCTCTGGTTGTGCAGATGAAAACACATTGCACTGTAAGCAAACACACATTTGACACTGGAACAGTACACCCAGTTCCATAAGTGTTTGTATTATCAAGATGTTTGAACCTCTAATCTGGTTTGGCGAGGGTAGCACTTGTGTGTTTCCATAAGGGCTCCCATGCTGTTCATTAAACACTGCCCTAGAACCTGAGGGCAATATGTCTTTGTTGAAGGTCTCCTTGACGTTTTCCTAGATTTTGAGACAGTGTTTCAGTGCCAAATATGGACAAAGCAGACTTCATTCATTCACAAGATGTACCCATATCCCCTGGCTTCAGGATGGCTATGTCCACACAAAAGAGAGGTAGGAGTGGAGGATGTAGCTGTATAATCTTGTGCAAGTGGCACATGCTTAGTGCAAAAAAACTGCCCTCACTCACAAATTGTAACATGCTTCATCATTGGGCTTGCTAATTAACACCCCTGTGTAGACCAACACCTGGGGTGGAGCAAAGGGGAGGGGAAGACAATACAAACATACAAATAATAATGGGATCAAACAAATAATAAATGTGCAGTTAGTGATCATTAAAACTAGCTCGGGTATATCCACTGCTACGCTTTATTCCTGGATTACCCGGCTAGGGTTAAAAGAGAATAGGACGGTGGTGAAAAAAATTGTTAGTAACCGTTCACCCCTCCTTACTGCATGTTCATCAACATGTTTCAGTTGGTTTCCAATAGCCCTCAATAGAAGGTCTGTACGGCTTTTAACAGGACATCTTGAACTCTTTTTAAGACCACTCCTGTCCTACCTTAATTCTGTAGGTTATTTTGGGAATTTCCCTTTTCATTCAGGGGATATGTAAAACATACTCCAGTGGTATCTGTGAATATAAGTATTGCCAGAATCACTTATAGAGTAGACCAAACAGCAGATAAATAAAATCACTGGACAGATACAATATATCCCCAAGTGTCTACTCGTGTTAAGCACTGGTACCACGCTATCCCTCGTGTATTATGCCCCCTTTATGGGTCTATGGGACATAAATATTTGTTTGTCCCTACTCAAGGCTTCAGATCCAATCAATCCAATAACCCAGTCAATCATTTTTAATTTATAATTTTCAATATGTTTAGCAAACGTTTTTGCACCGGTATAAATGCCCCTCTTTTTGTTCAAATCACCCATTCTGATTCCTATTCTATTGCCTTGTTATAAAAAGGCCCTATCCAGTGTCCCAATTAGTACGAGGCACTTACCGAGTTTCATCAGTATGTGCACTCGAAATGGCGTGGGAGTAGGGGCGGCTCCCTGTAGTCACACCCTGTATAAGTTAGGAAACAAAAGTTGTTAGTTTAATGTAGCGTATGCTCTCATTTCTGTTTTTGAACATTTGTTCTTACGAGGGGCTCGTTTGCATCGTTGTAAAACCGCTTCCTCTTGTCATGCGGGACCAGTATTGAAATGCGCAGCCACCCCTTCTGATGGGTTACTAATGCCTTAATGCAGTCTCCCTCGCTCTTCAAGGGCCGTTTTGACCACGTTTCTCGTTCTAAAAAGGCCCACACATCAGTCTGATGGTGAGGGTATTAATGGCCCCCACCCCCGACACCTTACTTCTTCAAGGTGAGACTGCAGCCTTCGCACTGCTCTCCTCGTGCCTCGTAGCTAGCGTTCTAACATTGCCGGCTCGTCTTGTTAACAGGACTCTTCCGATCACGTGGGGAGGCCCGGCCACGTGATCGGAGGAGTCTGCAATGGTGCACACGCTTGTTGGACTTGCAGGATTGGTTTTTCTAACGCTCCATCTTGTAATGGCACGTGAGTGAATTTATATGATTGATTCGCCCCAGGTAGTGCAACCTGGTCTCATTTTTTCAATCTTCTATTGTGCTTCATATTGTTACACATTCCAAGTTGTTACGAGGTGAGTAGAGGGTGTAAAACTTAAAAATTACAGGAACCGTTACCATTCAGTGTGTACCTCCATGCAAGGAGAATGTGCTTCTTGGTTACACTCAAGCTATTTATAAAATTTGTGGCACATCCTAGTGCCATGTTTTCTTTATACTGTGCCACATTTTTAGTTCACGTTCCAACGTATATCAAGGTGACTAGAGAGTGTGTAAGAAATGCAGGAACAGTAATCTCTATGTGTCTACATCAATGCATGGTGGATGTACTTCTTAGATACACATATGCTTTTCTAAAACTCGTTACACATGACCCTGATTGGCGGAGTAGAAATCAATACTCTAATACTATTGTATAGGGTATTGTGTTAATGCATGCTTGACCAATATGGACTCATGCATCCTGGGAAATGTAGTGCATTCCTTCATTGAATTCTGGGAATTCGGAAGGGGGTGGTGGGACTTGAATGTCACCTATTTAGTGACTTCCACAGGTTGTCGTCATTCAAACCGGTCTCATGGCTGTGAAGCCTATATACCCACTTCTTTTCCCTCAGGAGTAGTTGTCTTTTGATATTTCGTGTGGTGTTGTGAATGTTTGGTTTATACAGCACCATCCAAAATATGTCAACTACCGAATTATGTTCTTCTAGATATTGTGTGGTGAACTTGGTATTAGTTTTTTGGCAACGTATACTGCTTCTGTGTTCCATGATGCATATTTTTACTTTTCAGGTTGTCATACCAACATATCGCATTTTGCATGAACATTCAATCAAATATATGACATTATCCAAGTTGCAATTTGTGTGTTTATTCTGCACCCAAGGTTGTGTTAGCCCCACATCTATGCTCTTTGTATCTTTTGTTCAGTTATATATATCACAAGAGCCACATCTAGTGTGGCCTGTAACGGGAGAATTTCCCCATAGGACCTGGGTTCTGTCTGGTATTTTACAGTAGGGTCTTGTATGCACCAGTAAGTCTCTCAGATTGGCACTCCTTCTGAAGGAGAACAATGTATTTTCCAGATGTAGATCATTTGAATTCAGAATCCACCAGTTTTTCAATATGAGGCGTCTGATATTGTGTGAAGATGTATTGAAAGTCGTGACACAGACTGTGGTTGTCACGTTCAGTTTTTCAACTTTGTCCAGGAGGATCTCCCTATTCAGATTCATGTCTCTTTTCCATGCCTTTTTAACCACTCTATCCGGATACTGTCTCTCACAGAGTTTCTTCGAGAGTAGAGTGGATTCATCCAGGAAATCTGTTTTATGTGTGAAATTCCTCCGTAACCGGAAGAATTGTCCCACGGGTATGTTTTCCCTCAGAGATCTGGGGTGGAAGCTGTCAAAGGATAATAGGGCATTTTTATCTGTTGGCTTATGGTAGACCCGAGTCGACAGTATTCCTCCCCTTGGCTCGATTATCATATCCAAAAATGGGAGCTCTGTCCGTGTGATGGTCGACGTTAAATGTAATAAGGGATTCCGACCGTTAAGCTAGTATAGGAAATCTCTTATTGATAGTTCATTACCCCTTCAAAACAGTAAAACATCATCAATAAACCTACGCCATAAGTTACTATGGTGGAACCAGGAGCTATCCTGGATGTGAATGTACTCCCTTTCAAAAGCCCCCAACATACAGTCCTGCCAGGCTTGGGGCAAAAGTACTACCCAAAGAAGTACTATGGGTCTGTTAATGGATGGTCCCCTCAAACTCAAAAAAGTCCCTGGTGAGGGCAATCTCAGCTAGATTAATGATGAAAGATCTAGGTGTATTGTATGCCCATTCCTCTGCGTAAAAGAGATCTTCCACGACCATCAGGGTCTCCCTTTGTGGGATATTGGTGTAGAGTGATTTGATATCCAATCCCACGAAGAACTCCATGGAAGGATCAAATGTAATCTCTTTTATAAGGTTCAAAATGTCTCTCATATCTTGTACATAGGCTTCCATTTTTTGTACCAAAGGTTTAAAGTAAAGGTCATAAAATTGTGACAATGGTTCAAGTATCGATCCTATCCCCGAGACAAAGTGTCTCCCTGGTGGTGGTCTGGTAAGTTTATGAATTTTGGGGGGGTGTAAAAATATGGGACCACTGGATTTTTATTGCACAGGAAGAGCCCTTCCTGTTGCAAGTTCCAATCGTTACTCACTCCCTCCTCAACAATGGTGGCAATCTCTTTTGTTATCTGTGGTGTAGGGTCCCTGGGGAGAATGCTATAGTTCCTCCTATCTGACAGAAGTCTCACACATTTGTTAGTGTAAGCTTTCTTGGTTTGTGGGACTATTGCTCCTCCCTTATCTGCCAGTTTTATAACCAGTTCTGTATTTCTTTTAAGATCTTCCTATGCCTCCTTTTCCTCCTTCTTCAGATTCTTAGAAGGAGAGAATTATTTTCTACTTAATTCCTCAATATCGTGGATCACAGGCTGTTCAAAGGTAGCTACCTCTAGGGGTAATGTGGAGATAGGTGGGGTGAATTTTGATTTTGGACCCAGCGGTGTGTCCCTTCCTGGTGTCCTGTTATCCTCCTTTCCTTCAAAGAATATTTTGAGTCTTATATTTCTGAAGAATTCAGCTAATCCTTGATGTAGTTGGAAACTATTCCGTATGTTCGTGGGTACAAAACCTAGGGGGTCATTACAATAGCGTGCGGATCACCACCGCCCGTATGGCGGTGGCGATCCGCCGCTATTTCCCTCCACCCGCCACACATTTACCCCCGCCATATTACTATGGCGGGGGGGACCCCGGCGGACGGTAAAACCGTCCGCCGCTCTCGCCGGTCGACTCGTCGACCGGCGGAAAGAGGCATATATGGTGGCGGTGTCTGCAAGACACCGCCATCCATATTACGATGTAGGCGGAGAGGTGCCTTTTCATGGCGGCATTACCGCCATGAAAAGGCATGCGATATTTGCATTTGGGGGCCTGTTGCGGGCCCCCAGGATGTTGGGGGGTGGGGGTGCACATGGGGGTACCTATGGTACCCCCTGCATTTGAATGCACAAGGTGGCAGGCACCGCGCGGTGCCTGTCACCCTGTGCATGCAAATGCACAACATGCATTGCAGCATTGTGGCAGGCGGTGCTGTGAGCACCGCCCGCCACAATGCTGAGTATGAGGATGCGCCCGCCAGTGTGGCGGGCGCATCCTATCCGAATAGCGGGACCGCCGCACATGTGGCGGGCGGTCCCTTTCTCCGTTGCGATGGCGGGCGGACTTTGTCCGCCCGCCATCGTAATGGACCCCTTAGTCCCTTATTCAGGAGACTTTCCTGGGGTCTTTTCAGAGGGGTATCTGTGAGGTTGACCACTAATGTCATTCTCTGCTCGTCCCGGGGCCCTGGTCCTGTGACATGCTCCTCGCTACCCGCTGGTTCAGGTCTTCCCTTTGTACCCTCTGCTGTCCTCTCTGTTTTCCTCTGCCCCTTCCCCTTCCTCTGCCTAAAAAAGGGTTCCGGGGCTGATGGAAATTGAGGGTTCTGGAATCCCTGCATATGTTGAAATGGAGGCATTATGGTTGGCCACCCATATCCCTGATTCATATAACCCGGAAAGGGAGAAGTGTACATCGGGCGTGGCCCTCTTTGGAAGCCCCGCCCCCTGCCCTTTCTTCGCAGGTTGTATTCATAGTCGCTGCTGTCACTATTACTGCTTTGGGTATCCATCTCTCTCTTCCCTCCTTGGGAACCCCTTTTCATGTCAGCTAATTTTTATTGGATATATTCATCCCTAGTGTAGGGGTAGACTTTCTTCTTTGAGAAAAATTTTAAATCCTTTTGCAATTTGATGATTTTGGATGGCATTAGGGACTCTTTGTAGTATCCTAATTCACTACTGATTTCATCCAGTTTTCTTTTGTACGTGCCTATAATCACATTCGTCTTTAATCCTTGCTCATGCTCCTGTATTTGGATGATTAATGTGTCTCCTATCCTTTTTGCAGTATTAATAATGAGTATTAACCAATCCCTCATGCACTTCCAGGCAATGAGTGCCCAGTCTTCGCGAAAAGTGGCATATTCTAGGAAGATTAAGGGTTCATTATTCACTAGTAAACATTGTGGTGCTGCATTCCCTCTCAGATATTCAGTGAGGATTGCTCCATGTAAAATAGTTTTTACGTGTGTTTTTTTCAATTCCATCAGTGTGTCCCATCCCTCTCCCTGGGTAAGGACTTAGTTGATTGTTGTGTCTCCCAGTAAGGAAGAGCCAGATAAAATTTCAGCTACTGCTTCGTCTCCATATGAAAGACCTTGTTCCTCTGTCATCATGGCCAGAGAAAATTCCAAATGACCTGGTGATTTAAGATCCAAATATTGAGTGGGTGACACCTGTGTCTAGTTGCCCAATGGCACTTCCCCTGTGGCTCACCTGCTGCCCTTACACTCAAATCTGCTCAAAAAAGGGGGTAGAGGAGTACTTCCTACCTCAACCTCCCCAAACTATCACTGTCCACACAAAAGAGAGGTAGGAGTGGAGGATGTAACTGTATAATCCTGTTCAAGTGACACGTGCTTAGTGCGACAAAAACTGCCCTCGCTCACAAATTGTGACATGCTTCATCATTGGGCTTGCTAACTAACAACCCTGTGTAGACCAATGCCTGGGGTGGAGCAAAGGGATGGCTATGTCAATTGTGTTGGAGAGCCACAGATTGAGCCACCCCTCCCCCCCCGGCATCCTCACCAGTGCTAGCAGCTTATTTTACACAATAGGCTGTGCACTAGACCCTCCAACACTGTTCGTGGATCCTACGTCCTGAGACTCATGCGTACTCCTCCTATTCTGCAGGACAGAATCTGCACCTTCAAAATGGGATTATTATTTTGCGGCACACACTACAGCTTGAGGAGCTAGATGTTGTAATGCTGTGAATGACATTCTCTGAAGATGATACTGTACGCATACAGATTGTGTCTTGTCTGCAGCGCCCCCAGTCCACACATGGTGACTGTATCCTACATTGTTGTTGGCCCATGCTTCTTTCAAAATCCAGATGAATTTCATTGACAAATATTTCAATGACAACTGTGACACAACCACTTCTAGGTTGTTGTAGTGGGTGGCACTGAAATCAGTACTGAGTGGCTGGGTCTGTGGACTTGTGTATTGTCTGGGCCAATATCCTCTGGGCTTTACTGTACACAGAGGCATCACAATGTCATACTTTTGTGAGTACATTGGAATTCTGCTGCTCTGCGATGTTTTATTGTGTGTTGTGGTGGACTCATGCATTCACTTTGTGATACATACATATATATGATTATGGCCATTCCTGTTCCAAAGTCAAATGTGTGTTTCTCCTAGTATTTAGCGCGCTAACTGTACCTACCTGATGATGACATTCCCTCATTGGACATACACAACATGCAATGTAACCGTGGTCGGTTTAAGATCACAATGATGTTCAGGTACTCTGAAAGTAATTGGCACACATTCCGTGATCATCCCTTTCCATGTAGCCTCTGTGCATTTCCCTGGCAATGAAGGTTTCAAAAAGCACATTGCTGCTGATCAAGGAGGTTAGACTGATGAAATGAGACTTGCCTCCCTGCGAGGCCCCTACATGCAACGCAACCTCCATGCTCCTGCCATGAGCTGACAGTGATGGGCGGGTGGGGGAGATAACACTGCTTCTGTCAGGGCATGTGAGGCAGGGTGCCAAGGTGAATATGTCCCAAAGGCTGGCCCCCAGCCTCAATTTACAGCACAGCTGTAGAACGGACAAGATACTGGCACCACATTGCAGTGACCTGGTGGGACTTTGGAAGTAAGTCAGTCTCTCGGGGTGGTTTTCATAGGCCCCAAAAAGAGCAGCCCACCAGTGACTCTGGTGCACCAGCACATCAACCAATGCCCAATTGCCTGTATTCCCAATCCAAACCTATACAGAATACTCTCTGATAGAACTCAAGGCCCAGAGGGCTCAATGTGCTTCAGCCCCTCTGTCGTGTGTGTCAGCCCAGGCTGAGACAGCTTCCACACACATACACAGACAGTTCTTGAGCTGCAGTGGGTAGCTCGTCTGTCGTCTTTGTGCAGCAGCACCTGAGTATTTCACAGGTTTTTAAGTGCCCATTTACTAGCTGATGGGGCTTTGCTGGTTTTTCAACAGTACCTAGAGCACCTGCATCTCCACTCTGCCCATTTCTTATAGTTGACACATACATTTGCTGCCACAGTGTGAGAAAGAATTTCCTGCCAAGTAACATTAAGCTTTGTTTTCTTGCTGTTTTGTACAGCTTGTACTCCACACAGACGTATTGAGGCACTTTGCATGAGCACCAGTTACATTAGTGAAGGACACATTGCTGGGAGTATTAGCCTCCGAACCCACAATTTGACACTACTTTGCTGGTAGTATTAGCTCCCCAACCACCACATTGGTTAAACATTGCTAGGGATATTTGCCCCCCAACACCCAATTTGACACTACATTGCTGGGGGTATTTGCCCCCAACCTCCACATTGGCTCAACATTGCTAGGGGATTTGCCCCCCAAAATCTAATTTGACACTACATTGCTGGGGTTTTTGCCCCCAATCCCCACATTGGCTCAACATTGCTGAGGGTATTTCCCCCCAACACCCAATTTGATACTACATGCTGGGGCTATGCCCCCAACCCCCAAACTGGTTCAACATTGTTGAGGGTATTTGCTCCCCAACCCCCACATTGGCTCAACATTGCTGGGGACTGTTGGACTTGGCCCTTTTTGCAGGGTCATCCCTAAACTTTTTGCCTTTCTCCTAGCCTTTTTTCTGACATGGTGTTGGTGGTTTTAGGACTCTGGGCACTTTAGCACTGCTGTTCAGTGTAAAGTGCGTGTGCTCTCTGTGATAAATGTGGTAAGATTGGTCTACACCTGTTTGGCCTATTTAATTTACCTGTCAGTCTCTTGTAAAGTGGTATCTCATATACCCAGGGCTGGTAAATTAAATGCTACTGGTGGGCTTGCAGCGCTGATTGCGCCACCCACCAAAGTAGCCTTTCAAACCTATCTCAGGCCTCTGCCATTGCAGGGCCTGTGCGCGCAGTGTCACTGCCGCTGTGACGTGGCACCTAAAGTGTGTGCCATGTCCGTGACCCCCCTTTTACTGCATGTCAGTCACCCCTAAGGTAGGCCCTAGCTAGCCCTATGGGCAGGGTGCATTGTAGGTAAAAGATAGGACATGTACCTTAAGTGTGTGACATGTCCTGGTAGTGACAAACAGCCATTTTGGTTTCTCACTACTGTGGGGCTGCCCTCCCATAGGAATGCATTGGGGATTCCCTGATAAGTGTTTCAGTGGTAATTCCTGATATGAGAGGCGCAGCGTGGTCAAGTTTGGTATGTTTGGAATAGTAATAATAAATGCTACGCAATGGTGTGCGCGGATTTATTATAACTATTTTAGAAATGCCACTTTTAGAAGTTGGCATTTCTGTGTGCTATGTGTCTGCCTGCCTGATGTAAATTGCATGTCTGGCTTTTGGGTGACAGGGGCTGGGAGGTGTGTGTGGCTCCAGGAGGGGCAGCATGAGTCAGCGCTAGGCTGAATGGGACATCTGCATTTGAGGTAGTGGGAGGAGAAGTCCCTGGTCCCTGAATAGGTCAGTGCCTGGCCTGTACAATGCTGGCTCCGCCCCCCTGTGGTGTGTCTGATGGCAGAGCCCCATCTCTGAAAGGAGGGTGGGAGCACTGTAAGCAGAGTGCTCCAAAACCCCCCAGAACCAGTTGAGACTGGTTCCCCCAAGCCCTGTGCCAGGGCAGACAAAGGAAAACTAAGTATAAATGTAGGGGCTGGGACCCCATGTTTGGGAGGGAGAGCTGTTCCTGGACCTGTGGGGGCTTGCTGCTGCTGGGGCCCAGGAGGAACCGCCATGGGAACTTGCCTCCCTGCTGGAGGGCCCTGTGTGCTGGCCTCCCTGGGCCCAGCTATGCCCTTGGACCTTAATCTAAGGACTTTTGGCTGCCCTTGCGCCCTGTGAGCGCTTTATTCTACTCTTGCCAAGGAAAAGGAGCACGAGGGCTCCGCAGCGCTGAGCTGCGATCTTTCCTGAGGGAATCCTGATGTGGGGATTCCCCCTAATGGAGGGGAGAGAGCGGGAGCCTACCCCGCATTGCGGTGTGCTTTTGGGCATTTATGCTGCTGTAAATAGCGGGAGCCCACCCTGCGTTCGTGCAGCCTTACCGGCGGGAGCCCACCCCGCCCTGTGGTGAGTTGAGCAAGGCAGCGGGAGCCCATCCCGCAAAGGTGTTTATTTCGCGGCGGGAGCCCACCCCGCACTTGCCACAGAACAAAAGGGAAGCACCGCCGGCCCGACCCGGAAGCCAGGCAGAGTCCACCTGACTGTGGGCGGGGCTGGCCACAGAGACCGGAAGACTACGCGGCCGAACAGGGCTCCCGGGAGCTTGGGAGAGCCCCGCGTGTTGTCCTGCCAGCACAGCTCTGTGGAGCCTGAAGTCCGGCGGGAGCCCACCCCGCCTTCGTGGTCCTGCCAGCAGGAGGGAACCCCGGTGAGTGCCGCCGAGAGAGGAGGGAGCCGCTACGAGGTCGGAGTCCTCGCGGCTCCCCTGTGGTGATGTTCGGGGGCCCGGCGGAGGAAGAAGTCAAGCCTCCGGAAGCCAGGTAAAGCCTGGCTGTGGTCAAAGGTTCCTCAGGAAGCAGGAGAAGAGGAGGGAGTCCCCGAGGGATGGGGGTTCTCCGGAGCATGCCTCCCAGGAGCCGGTGTCCCTTTTTTTTCCCAGCAGAGCGGAAAGCCTCGGTGAGTGGGGCTCAGTTGTTAACTTGGTGGGGGTGGTGTCGGGGCACATTGTCGGTGCCCGCCCCCTGTGGTCACAGCTGCCCCACCTGACAGTGGGCAGCTGCAACGTGGAGCCCCATTTGTTTTAAAGTCATGGAGTGGGGCTTTAGTGGCACAGTAAGTGCCAGTGCCTGTTTGGTTTGCAGCTGCACCGCAGTTGCGGGCAGCTGCACCGAGGGGGCAATTCGTGCTAACAGCCCCAGAGCAGGGCCCCAGAGGCACGGTAGTGCCAGAGCTTGTTTTTGCCTGATTCCCAGCTGCCCTGCGAGAGCGCTGGGCAGCTGCAACATTGGGGGACAGTTCGTTCTAGGTGAAGAAGAGGGTGAGTGAACCCCATGCCCTAGCGCCTGTGCGCACTTTGGTGGTTGCTGCTGAGGCAGCCAGGGGGCCCTTTGCGAGGTCCCTCTTAGAGCCCTGACTTTGCGGGACATAGGGCATTGGAGTCCTAGAAAAGGCCAGTTGGCCTGGGGTCAGTTTCTGAGGTGGGCCCTACTGGGGTGTGATGCATAAAGTGGGTGATGCCTAAGGTGCTGTGTTACTGTGGTGCCCTGTGTAGGCTTGTGATGCCTATTGCGTAATGCGGCTATGTTGGTGATTCATTGCCCCATGTCATTTATGTGATGCCTATGACAACTGTGATTTATGCACCGTGATTTATGGCGTAATGTGTTTATGCTACTGAGGTTTGGGCCTAATGTGGTAATGCCTAGTGTCATGCTATGATGTTCTGGGGTAGTACCTATTGCATAAGGTGTTTATGCTGGTGAGGCCCATTGCGTAATGTGTTTATGCTGATGAGGTTTAGGCCTAATGTGGGTTTATGCTAATATGATAATGCTTAGGACATTATGGTACCAGTAGTTACTGGTTGTGTTTTGCATTTACTTACCTGCATTTTGATGGTTCTGACCGTGGCCCGATTGGCCCGATTGGCCTGGTCCTGTATATAATCCCCTGTGAATATTGCCCGTGCCAGTTGGCACAGTGTAAATGTGTGATTAGGTTTCTAATGTGTTTATGATAATACAAAGGCTATTTTTTATATAACCTTGTGTGGAGTTTCTTTTGTAGTGTGCCTAGTGTGTTGCTGCTGTGAGGGTGTGTTGTTCAAACACTTTACACATTGCCTCTGGGATAAGCCTGACTGCTCGTGCCAAGCTACCAAGGGGGTGAGCAGGGGTTATCATCAGTGTGTAACTCCCTTGCCCTGACTAGAGTGGTGGTTTCTGCCTGGCTTTGGCGCAAGCCTTAGCCAACCAGAAATCCCATTTCTAACAGGGACATTTGCCCCCAAACCCCCAATTTGGCAATACAATGCTGGGAGCATTTGCCCCTAACCCCAAAATTGGCTCAGTATTGCTGGGGGTATTTACCTCCAACCCCCAAATTGGCACTACATTGCTGGGGGTATTTACCCCGCAACATCCACTTTGGCTCAACATTGCTGGGGGCATTTGCCCCCAGGCCCCCAATTTGACAATACATTGCTGAGGGCATTTGCACCCCAACCCCAAAATTGGCTCAACATTCCTAGCGGTATTTGCCCCCCACCACCCAATTTGACACTACATTGCTGGGGGTATTTACCCTGCAACCCCCACTTTGGCTCAACATTGCTGGGGGCGTTTGCCCCCAAGCCCCCAATTTGACAATACATTGCTGAGGGTATTTGCTCCCCAACCCCCACATTGGCTCAACATTGCTGGGGACATTTGCCCCCAAACCCCCAATTTGACAATACATTGCTGGGGGCATTTTCCCCCAACCCCAAAATTGGCTCAACATTGCTGGGAGAATTTTGTCCCCCAAGCCCCAAATTGGCTCAACATTGCTAGGGGTATTTGCCCCCCAATACCCAATTTGACACTACATTGCTGAGGATATTTGCACCCCAATCCCCACATTGGCTCAACATTGCTGGGGGTATTTGACCCCAACCTCCAAATTGGTTAAACATTGCTGGGGGTATTCCCCCCAAGCCCCAATTTGACACTACATTGCTGGAAGTAATTTCTCCCCTAAATTTGGCTGTAGTTGCGCCCCTGCTGTCTCTTGTATTGTCTTTCACGGGGTAGTTGCGTTATTGTGTGGGGGTAGGTGTCTAACTTACCGTCTGCAACAAACGCATTGGTTGGGGTTGAAGTACTCATCGTAGATGTAGAGTACAGGTATCACATGCGTGATAGAATGCATGTCTGCACAGTCTCGGTTGCAGGAATCATGTTGTGGCGCGATTCAGAGCTGAAATACTCCCCTTCCGGCTGCTCCGATGTGTTGGTTGGGCCGACCGATTCGGCACATAGGAAGTACGCATCATACTTGGTCGGTCGGATTCAGACTCAGAAGTGCCTCCAAACTACTCCATTTTGCGTTTCCGGAGGCTTCTCGTTAGAAAAATGACGGATTCTGAGTAACCGAGTCGTTCGGTAAGTAATGGGTTTTGGGCTTCGTAATGTGTTGTTTGGGAAAACCGGATCCCAGTACGAGTCGGTTGGAAGGTGCGAGTCCAAAAGGCTCTAGGATGCCCTTCCAGACGACATCGTAATCGGGCCCTAGGTAAGATTCTTGAAATGGTATTTCACTGTATTGAGAGAATTACTAATGCAAAACGTCCAGAGCATTTTCGGGCCCCCCCTGGCACTAGCAGGTGACTTTAATATCAAGCTGGGTTCAAAATATACTACATTGCCTGATATGAGTTCCTAAATTGATAGCTCTCCTTTTTAGCTACAGCTGAGGCTTTATTTGAGTAGTGGTAAGGAACAACATGTGAAATGAGGCTGAGATCAATTTGTATAGATCTTCGTGTCAGGTGTTCTTTGGGACTTAATTCAAGATTCCAGCATTAAAGATAGTATATACAGTGATCAAAATCCATTAGCTGTCACCCTCTTTAATCATGTGTAGGAGCGCTAGTACAGGACAGGACTAAAGACTATAGATAGTGGGCAGAAGAATTAATTGGCAATCTGTGAGCCTTGAGAATTTAACTTCCAATGTAATTATAAATACAGTGATGTTTTAATCGGTTTTGAGGATGTCTGTCCTTGGGGTACATTTTGGAAGCCTATAACAACATCAGCTTCTGTATTTCTAATTTATTAAGTACCTCATAATAGAAACACATTCTGACAAATAGAAATATGTGGTTTGACAATTCCTGTACCATGGCTAATAATAATCATCATCTTGCCCTACAATGGACACTGCCTTCTAGAGATGAAGTTACTTTATGTAGATTGCAATATAAGAGGGCCCTTAAAGAAGATAAAGCCATGTTTTTTTTTAGTTGCAATTTTCTATTGAGCAAACTGAAGGTATAAAGCATGAACACCTTATGATAGCCAAACATAACAATTCTGAACAATGATAGACTGGATGGTGCAATACAATTTACAGAAAAGGGAAGGGTGAGGTATCTGGATACATGAAAAAACGCAGGATCCAAGAGAAGCTGACATCCAGTATTGATAACACAGAAGTGACCAACCTCCTCAGTACCAGTCTGCCCCTTAGAAGTTGTATTAAAAAAGGGGCTCATGGGCTAGGGGTCCTCGAGTAGGGGAGTACAAGGGGAGAGGTACTGGAGGACGTTCCCTGTGGAGAGAAGTGGTGGGGAGGTGGGTTGGGTTTCCAGGGACCAGGTGGTGAAGACAGCAGGGCTGGAGGGGAACCGGGATCACATCGAAGGGGGAGAAAGTCCTCCACTGTTGGTGCGGGTGGGTCCCATGTCCATTGCTTGGTGGATGGGGGATCCTGGCAAAAAATGGCACAGGCGGAACTGGGTGCAATGTTGGTCACCCTTGAGGAAGGAGGGAGTCCCGCCGCTCTGTGGGCCTGCATGTCCAGAGGAAGGGAGGGAAAGGAATGGTTAAAGGAGGGGGTGGGGAAGACGAGAAGGGCAATTGGGAAAAGGAGAGGGGAGGTGGGAGGAAGGAAAGTAGGAGAGGCTGTGGAGAAGGAGCGGCCACTGGTACTGTGAAGTGATGGGGCGGGGGCAGGGGGAACACACAAAAAAGGCTAGTAAAAAATAAATAAAACTGCACTTACATGCTCCGATGGCTGCTGCCTTCCTCCCGATCCTCACGCCCATGTCAGGAACCTGGTGCACACTGTGCAGGCTCCCAGCTCCCAATCCCAGCTCTGCTCACATGCTGGGAATGCTTTATCCAGCATGTGAGCAGCGCTGGGATTGCTCTATGAGCCTCGGTTCGGCACTCAGGCATAGAGTGGGAGCCTGTGTTTGTTTCTCCACCCAGCTGTACAACACAGCTAGGTGGAGAAAGGATAAGTGCGCATGATGGTTTGGCCGGCCCTCTGGGGCTGGCCAAACCATCATGTGCATTTAGCAGTGCCCACCACTGTGGCTGTCCCCGCTCCTCCATCGGCTCAGCTTGCAGGACACAAAATAAAATGATAATAAAAACATTTTATTATAATTTTATTTGTCCTTTCCACTGCTGGCTTTCAGCGGGGGGGGCAACACTCCTACACCATAACGGAGGATCTGCCACTGCTGGGGAAGGAGAAGGATAAAGCCATATTGAAGAACAATGCATGGGACAATTTACATGAGGGTAGTTGCTGCAATGACCTTAAAACAATCTGGTAAATTATAAACCAGCTACTATTTGGTGAGCCAGGTATTCAGACAGAATATCGAGTTGGAAATGTCGAAAAATGTGGAAATTCCATATAGGTACCCTATATAGGCGCATGTAACATTGCAAGCTTTCACCTATATTCTTCCCTACATTACATACATAACGGTTCTTAGGGACTGACCTTTTACCTAGATACAACACTGCATTCAGAATGCGGGTTTCCCCCTAGTTTGAATCTCATACATTATGCATGAGGCTTCTTGGAAGCACAGCAGGACTAACATCTCCTGTATAATATCTCTGTATAAAGTTCAGGCCCGACGTCATCCTTTAGGCCGACACAGTAACACAGCAAGGTAGGACCCCTGGAGAGACCTATGGGTATATGTACATCACATCTTGCTTAGAAGGACAGAGGAGACCGCGACTTCCCGGCTGACACACTGACCAGAGACGCTGAGGTTCCTGCATACAGACACTCCAGCTCGCAGTGGTCTAAACATCCCTCGTGGGGTGTCCAACTCAAGACAAGGACGGGGTCCCATATTCTCTCATTCTCAGGTAATGGGGTTGACTAGATCCTAGAGGGATTCTTGGCATAACACCTACACAGATGCTAGGTACATTTAGGTACATCTAGTTAGGGAGGCATTGTAGGAGTAAGCACTTTTTATCGTGTGTTTTATGTACTTGTATATATTCATGATTTCTGCAAGATGGTAAAACTTTACCATCCCTTTACTATCGTAGTACTTCTAATCATATATCTCTGCTACTGTCTAATGGTTGTTGCAGCTCATCTATTCTACACTAGAATAACAACTGTTCAATAAATTCTTATTGAAAACGCAGAGCCTGTTTATTCTGTGTATCTATCTGAGACAAACTAAGTGAGCACGAGTGACTGAGCGATAGGTAGTATATTGTTTCCACAATTCTGAGGGATCACGGTTGTCATGTTCTGAGGTTGCCATAATCTATTCTCTCCGTGGTAAGAGGAGATTATAGTGGCACTGTGAGCTAGCTGATACAGACAGGCTAACGTATCTGGTGGGGGTTCACAGAATCAGTCTGCCACCATTCCCACAGTTTATGTTATCCAAATGCGCAGATCCTGTATAGGTTATATAGGAACTACATGACATGGCGCCACCAACATTGGTTGGGTACTTATTTAACAGTAGAATCTGAGTAGTTCAGTCGTGCTATTCTCAGAGACCCTTACTCACAAAACACCAGAGACGTCTGGAGTGGGTGGGCACAAACTCCGCAACAGCTGAGTAGGCAAAGAATCCTATTTATTGGCTGTTGGTTAATCAAGCTTGAAGGACACAGTGTTCCTAAAATTGTGCAAAAACACCTTCTCTTAGTTTCCTTGAAAATCTTCTTCCTCTAAAAAAATGACTGAAGACGTAGAAAACGCGGGAGGAGTTGTGCATAGTTTGCACCTCTCAGATGTAGAAGAAAATGCAGATGCAATTCTGATTGCAGAAAATCTTAGAAATACAATCACCCTGAAACTACTTGCACATGGTGTAACAGCCAGGGGTGGCATAGTAGCTTTCGTGATTGAGGCACACGAATCATGTAGAACAGAGGTTTTTTATTCGTGGGTTACATTCCCAGCAGCAAATGCAAGAACAAAAACATTTCACTCCTACCCAGAAGGAGATGCACCAGCGGAATATTGTCAGTTTGAGGACATTGAGGTTCCGCTCACATACTAGGAACACTTATACTGGTTTAAAGGCGCCCTACCCCATATAAGAAGAAGAGTGAGACTCGGCCCGCACGTAAGAGAAGGGGCAACATAGCCAATATTAGCGGCCTACACACCACATCCTGACATTGAAACTAGGGGTGGGCGGAATTTGCGTAGTCGCGCTACGCAAAGCTCTGCAAAATGGTAAAAAATCTCCGCGAGCACGCAAAAGTTCCACGAACACACGGAATTGCTTGTTCCGCCCGTTCGCGATGCTTTTTTCCTGTTCGCGAACGCTGTTTGCGTGCTTGGGGAGAAATATCTCGCGAACACGCATTTTGAAAGCGCAAACAAGCAAAAAACTCTGCGAAGCCACGGATCGTGGAATTTTTGCCAATTCCGCGTTCTCCGCGGAACGCGAAATTACCCAAATTCTGCAAATTCCACGAGCGGAGCGGAATTTACCGCCCAGGCCTAATTGAAACAATGCCAACAGGAGACTTACTCACACAACACAAAGAATTAATAAAAATATACAGAAACTTGACGCAATTCGTCATGGGGACACTTACAGTCCAACCAGCAATGGTTGCAACAAATGGAACTCAAGCTCAGAGTACAGCAACTAAAATCACACCACAAACACTACACGCAGTGATGGGTAAAATGCCCACAAAACGTGAACAAATGCCATTCTGGGTAGCTCAGAAAAAAACACAGCTAGAGGCAGTATTCCCGAATACTACCCCGTATGAAAAACACAGAATGCTAACAATCTGCTTGCCCATGGGGATAACACCACAAATAGAGGATTGTACCACTTGGGGTACAGTCTTTGCTGCCATTTATACCAGAACTCATGATATCCCGTCATTAGCAGTAGTACCAGAGACATTGAGACAGATACAAAACGAGTACGGAGCAGAGCCTGCTCTGAACTTAGGGATGAAGTTACTAGGTAACTATGCCCAGGTATCAGCCATAATATTAGCTAATATTCAAGAGGAAGCAGCTTCAGTGGCTATCCGCCAATGCCTAAGGGAGTTCAGTCCTTTAGAACAAGAACATGAACTACCGAAAATAATTGAATTTGCATATGCAGAATTAAGCAGAGACAGTTTGGGTGGGAATGCTTTAAAACCACAACTGATGTGGAGTCCTGAAAAGGACCCTTCCAAGCAGATACCTGCTTCAACAAAGAAGTAGTGGGACAATAAAAAACAACAAAACTTTAAAGGAAACAGATCTCAATCCAGAGGTAGATCTCCTCCACAGGAGCCCTCCGAAAGAGGTATAACCTTAGGAGTAGGGATAATATTAGGAAACCTGCTAGTTATCAAGATACTGATACACGTTCCTCTCGTTCCTTTCAGGGTTCATCGAAAAACTCCAAGAGGGAAGGACGGTCAGACAGACAAGAAGAGCGTACAAAGTCCAGAGACAAGCAGCACGCTCAAGATTACACTTCTAAAAAAAGAAGAGAAACCAAAGCAAAAGCCACAGTTCAAATAGAAGAAGGTTGCAGGTCTAAGGATCAGACATGCCCAGAATTCTGAGGACTCGACTACTGAACGGGGAATGGGCTCTGACGATGCTAGACAGTGCGGCAGAAGTAACAATAGCTCGCCAGAACCTGATGGAATTTCTGGTGACAGCGGACTTGAATGATTATATCACGGTAGAGACACCCGATACTAGGGTAAGTGTCCCACATAAGTTATATGAAATAACACTCCAGGTGGAGGGGGACAAATGTAGGACAGTTAGAGGTCTCTTTTGGGAGATTCTGTCATTTGGATATGACATTTTGTTAGCTGAACAAGATTGGCCGCCAGCATTCGTCATGGATTGCCCTAAAGGAGAAACGGTAATTTTACCTGCATTCTCAGACCATATTCCCAGGCACCTAAAACACACATATGCGCAGGAGTGGGCGGTAGCCCAAGCCCCTGCATTATACAAAAACCTTGTTGGATGGGATGAGGATTCAACCCACCACATAATTCCTTTAAAAAATACTCCAACTGCACACAGGCAGTATCCAATAAAGCAAGAAGCTAAAAAACAGGTCAGGGAGGTCTTAGATCAACTTGAATACCAAGGGGTGATCGAAAATTGCACCTCATCGATGAATAATCCTTGGTTTCCGATCATGAAACCTGACAATTCATATCGTTTAGTTTTAGATTATAGACATTTAAACACTTGCACTAAGACATTTGCAGTCCAAAATGCACACAGTGCCGCATTAATTAATAATATTGTGCGAAAAAAATATAAAACGACACTTGATATCTCAAATGGATTTTTCTGCCAAAATATAGCGCCTGAAAGCAAGTATCTAACAGCATTCTCAGCGCTAGGGTCCCAGCGTCTATTTTGTCGACTCCCCCGGGGGTATAAGAACAGCCCAGGGTTGTTTTCGGCCAGAGTAACTGAGTTACTTCAAAATTTGGATGAAGAGGCATTGTCCTATGTGGATGATATTTATCTAACGGACGATGACCAAGAGGAGCACTTGAACAGAGTGAATACCATAATTTTGGGATTTGCATCTGAGGGCTACAAATTCAACTTTAAAAAATCAAAAATTGCCCACCTCGGTGTCCTGTTTTTAGGATATGAGCTTTCAAGTGAAGGGAAAAGCCTGGCAGCCAATTTTTTAGAAAAGTGTGCGCTGCTCCAACTTCCAAAATCATTGACAAATTTACAATCAATCCTGGTCTTCCTAAATTTTGGTAGAACATACATTTTAGATTACGCAGAAAAAGTAAAACCTTTCTACAATTTAATAAAAACTGATTTTTCAGTAAAACAATGGACACAGGAACATACAGATACACTTCGTTCCTTACAAGCTGACATGATAGCTTCCAAACACTTACAGACACGCGTAAACATACGCAACCTGGTGATCGGTATAGTTGCGGGTCAATCTGGGTACACCTATCTAACATATAATGAAGGTGAAACGGTAACAATTGCATATAAATCGCATTTGTACACAAATGCTGAGATGCGCTTTGCATCTACAGAAAAGATTCTGACAGCAGTACAAACTGCTGTAGTGAGAGAAAGAGCACTGGCTCAGGGGAAACAAATAATAGTAGTGACTCCGCTTCCAGCCTTAGAGGCTGTGACAAAGGCAAGCGTTCCTAATGCCAAAGCCTTACATCCGAGATGGATACAATGGGCTAATTCTCTCACTGCAACAGATGTGGAATACAGGTACGACCCAAATTTAAAGACACAAGCATTTCTGCAATACAAACAAGAATATCCTCTACCAAACGAAATAATGCCTCTAGATCAGTATGAATATATAATTTACACTGACGGATCTGCTCAACCGGCCATAAGAAGTAAGCAACAATATAGCGCGGCATGCGCAATCGTTAAAGGTCGCATGCGGGATGGAAAGTTGCACCCAAGTTGCACAAAAACGCATTCTCTAAGAGACTGCATGGCACAGCTGGCAGAGTTAAAAGCCTTGATACTGGCACTGGTAAATACGGATCGAGAATTCCCCACACTAATTGTGTGCGATTCATTTTACTGTGTACAGTTATATAATGAATATTTGCAGCACTGGGTTCAAAACGGGTTCAAAGACGCAAAAGGTGACACAATTAAGCATAAAATGCTATGGGAACAGGTAGTGGAGTTGAAAACCGAACTACCGAGAGTCACGTGATACATACACTGAGTCATCAGCATGATGGCGTTCACGTTGAAGGGAATTCATTGGCTGATGAAGCCGCAAAGGGGGCTGTATGCACGGCTTCCGTAGCTGCAATCACTTGTTCTAAAACGAGAATAGACGGTGAGATTATGGTGGCTGTCATTGCTTCACGCAAAAACAGCAAAGCAGCACCAAAAAGGTTTCCACTCAAGCACTCCTACAAGTTAGATGCCAATAACATTCCATTTGTTCAGATTCCTGGAGTGGGGATAGAGTAATACCAAACAGGGATCGTAGGTTAGGTTTAATTCTAGCAGCACACGAAGGGATAGGTTCTGCACATGCAGGAGTTACGGCGACTGTTTCTTTATTGAAACAACACTATTGGTGGCCTGGGTTAACTAAGCAGACTAAAGACTATGTTTTGAAATGCGACATCTGCCAGCAGATGAAAGGTTCCACCGTAACACGTCCAGCACAGACACCACTATTATTATCTGACAAACCACTAGCGTGTGTTTACTTGGACCACTGCGGCCCCTTACAAAGAGAGGGGGCTTACAGGTATATCATGGTTGCAGTGGATTCCTGCTCAAGATTCCTATGGGTGTGGCCCCAACACTCGGCTGACGCTCGAACTGTAATAAAAGATTTGTGAGTCTTTATAGGGACATAAGCAATTGGCACATTACATTCTGACCAGGGCCCTGCGTTTAGCTCTCGGGCTTACAAGGAGGCCATGCGAGGATTGGGTGTAGATTTGCGGTACTCCTCTCTATACCATCCTGAGGGAAATTCGGTCATGGAGAGGAAAAACCAAGACTTAAAGCAATCTTTAACGGCTAGAGTATTAGGCACGGGTGAGAGTTGGATAAAACATCTATATGGAGTGCAGCGAGCATTGAATAACATGCCAAGAAGTTCTCTAGGGGGGTCACTCCATATGAGGTCCTATTTGGGACAAGAATGTGGGTACCTGATCTTGATTGTGAAGGCGCAGTGGCGGATGAAAAGCCTTTTGACATCCATGATCGTTTGGCTGTTTTACAGGATCTAAGTGAGTCCAGGACACAACAAAGTAATGTCCATATGAAGCAGACCGCCACTGGGGAAGTCAAATCAGTCACAGCAAGACCTGTCTGGATCCCAAAAGTTGGGGATCTGGTCAGAGAGAAAATAGCGGACAAGAAAGAATTTGGGCCATCATACAGAAAGCCTGTACAGGTCCTAGCAGTTGAAGAAACAAGAACTGTACTTCTACCGCCTCTTGCCGGAAAAAAGGGGAAAAGATTTGTCTCAATCGACCTAATCAAACCACACTATGTGGCCGATACTGAGTAGTAGGCCACGTGGACTCCAAAGTAGCAGACGCCCTCCTCTCGCTACAATTCAAGAAGTTCAAACGGAGAAACTCATCACTTTCGAAGAGTCTCCTGCACGGAATGATGGACTATGCAATAATGCTATGGAACTCGTTCCCCTTGAACCTGAAGTTCAAATTCAGAACCAAAATGAAAGACAAATTTCAATTCGACCAAATACAGATGTCTACATCAACATGCCTCAACAAGAGCAAACTACGATTTCTACAAATCCTGATGCAATACCAACAATTGATCGAACTGCTTCTGGCTACTTCATAAACTTTGATACGTTTTCTTTGGATCCAAGTGAACCAGAAGCGATGCCGGCCCAAAAATCTCACAAGCAGCAAGTTAAAGACTTTCTGAACTTTCTTAAAAAGACTTACCTGGTGTCACCTTGGGTAGAACTATGGGTAATCACCGGGATACTTTTCTTTCTTTCCTGGTTAGGTTTAGTAATAGTTTTTAGCATGCTTGTTAATGGAAAATACCTTCGACAAAACTCTGCAGCCCAAAAGGTGAATTTAATTTTAAAACCACACCAATCATCTCATCGAGAACAAAGAGACTTGTCATCAGTGAACATTACAGCAGTTCCTATACCTGATGGTATAGTTTGGGACAAGGTTGATTTCGATATATTTGGTCCGACCGAACTTTTGAGAATTCCTCATTTATTTAAAATATCGTTGAGTGATATCATTACCTCAAGTACATTGTCCGATGATTGGGATTTTGAAACTGTAAATAACATGTTGTATAATTTGGAAAAATCTGCTGCATTTTCTAATAGTGAAACATTGGAAAGCACATCGGATTTCGAAACAATGTATTGTTATCAACACTATGGTCATCACTTTTTGCATAAATCTGCTAATCCTAGAAATGTGTTCACTTACCACCAGTGGGAACATTGTCCAACACCGCCGAAAGGCAGTTCAAAAACATGTACACAAAAGTTTCCATATTTTTCAGGGTTTAATATGTCTGACCCAGCATCATATTATTACAAGGTTGCACCAACATCAGCACAGAAAAGTATGTAAACAAACACCAAACAGATTTACTCTGCTTCCTTTATTGCCCAGTTGTCTGAACAAGGTTTCGACTTATGGAAAGACACCATAGACGTAAAATCAGTCTGGGGTACTAGAGAATGGCAAGTACAGGGAGTAGAAGCTTTGTTTAGAGCATGCCTTATCCCGCAACAAATCATGTTTTTGAATGAGACAGTGCAACAGACTTCTTGCCTTGGACTAGCCAAGAACAAAGACTTGAACACACCTCGGCTGCCAGCTCCATCACACACCGAGGGTAACATAACATCACAGAAAGAGATTACATTGAATGACATTATACAATACAGCAGATCAGACCCCAATTGGAAGAAATGGTTGATTTGGCCCACAGACACTAATAGTTTCAGGCGAGATTCATGGGTAAAACCGAAAGGGTTCGCTATCCATAGGCCAGATCCACGTTATGTACAGAGAGAACATCCAGGGGTAGTGACATCCTACAGTGTTGGGAAGTTATGCCTTGATTGGCTAAAAACCTCAACACTCACAAAGGTGAAACAACACTTATCCTTACTGTCACAGGATGTGGATCTCAGGGATTTTTTACTAGGTCCCAGGAAGCCACGTCAGAAACGTTTCATTTATGCTGTCTACAATGAAATATGGAAAATATACCAACAAGATGCCGCAGAGAGATTACGTGAAATAGACCGTATAAATCTAGAAAAATCTCTAGCAGTGGTAGACAATGGGTTAACTACATTGACCTCCAGGATATATTCCTTAGGCAACATTGTATCTACTGCGATAGACATACTGGAACAAGATTTGGCCATATTACAACAAGGGCAATCTCAATTATGTTCTATTATGTTATTAAGCTGGACGCTGCAATCTTTGCGTGCAGGCTATGTGCCTTGGCGTTATATCAACAGTATGTCTCTGTTTTCTGAATACAATCTAACAGATAAACAGATAGAAATGGCACAAAGGGGAGCAAAATATTCAATGCTGCGTATCGAAAAACTGGATAGATTAACATTTACAGTGGCAGAATTACTGTCCACAGAATGGCTAATCCATGGCCACATAACTCTACCGGTCACTACTTTTCAGTTTCAGTATTGCCTTGAACAAAAGCAGGCAGGCAGATATGAAGAAATGGGTAAGGAATACATTAAGGAATCATGGGTATTACCTTAAGATTTTGATGCCGGAGTGGGGATCGAGAAGTGTTTCTAAGCGGTACAAACTGTGAGAACGCTTTAAGTGGATCACTCATATGGCAGGATATAATTCTGCACGGGGCTTGTAATGGCTCTGTAGCGAACCTGTCCTGCCATTTGAGGGGTGCCCCAGCTGCAGTGATTACTCCAGCATTCAGGCTACTTTCAAATGGTAGTTACTTGATGCTGAACAGTCAAGGCTGCTGCGGAATGCTCCCGGGCATCGCATATCTGGTAACAGTGAGCTCCAGGGTTACTTGTTGTATGCAAGTATTGTTTCCACCGACACATACTGGCAGGGAGGCACCGTTATGGCCTTCACTGAATGTTTCTTTAATACTCTAAGCAGAATGAAAGCCATGCTTTTACAGAAGTCTGTGCCCTTACCTGCCGCTCGAGAGACTTTTGATCTCCAGATCGCAAGGTCTTCGGCAGAGATACAGGCGCTTATTCATACAAACTGTCCTTTCCATTTCGCAGAAATGGTAAATTGTATCTTTAACATGTCTGATATAACAGGCATAGTCCACCTATTTAAGACTATAGGTTCTGGACTTCTGAGCACCTTTCAGATGGTACTTGGAGTAATACCAAACTTCATACACTCCGTATTTGGAAGCATCTGTGGAGGACTTCCGCTCATCCTGTGTCTAGTAGCAGGTATCCTGATTGTTTTACATTTACTATGCAATGGACGTCCCAGTCACCAAGGAGATGGAAAGAGCACTGCTGGAGCGTAAATACCGTGACTGCATGGTACAACATCTAGGCACGCCTCGCCTAAGAGAACTAAGGGCATCTTGGTGCCTGTCATTTCGAACAGTCTGAATGGACTGCATCTTACCTGTCCTCCGATGCCTGTTTTGCAGAGAAGAATGCATGTTAGACCTTTGTTTGACACTCCCATCATGTGCGCAACCGGACGTGAATGCATTACTGGACCCAATAACGGCCCATGTTCTGCAGTGTCCTCAGCGTATTCCAATTTTGATGGCGGCATTCCTTGAGCCCCCACAGGTAGTAATAGCACCTGTTGGTATGGACACCGGCTCCTCCTCTGACACCCAGTCTTTGGACGGCGCACAGGCTGCCCCAGCACCGGCTGCGGACAGTGTGGAACATCATCTGTGCTCGATTGACGTACTCTGCGAGGTGCTACAGGGGCCGTCTACTGCGGAAGCAAGCAACGAAAATGTTGCGTCTACCAGCCAGGACACATAAACATTTGACTCATTTGGCTTTCGTGTGCTGGAAGAAATTCACCTTTTTAAAAAAGAATAAACTCAAATTTGGAACTCAAAAAAAAAATTGACATTCCTTTCATTTATGGGGCATACATGGCTTTCTAATGCTTATAGTGCTTCGAACTATAACTAAGGACACTTTAGACCTATGGCTTGCAATAAAATTCTTTTTAGATAGTTTTAAGTTTTTAGACATTTTTAGAAGTTTTAAACATTTTTAGCTAAACAGATGTTTTTAAACTTTGTGCGTACCAATATCCAGTTAGGCTAGTAGTACGGTAATAAGTTACATATGTCGTCCAGTTGGAAGAGGAGTGGGTCTTATATTCCATATAGGTACCCTATATAGGCGCAGGTAACATTGCAACCTTTCACCTATATTCTTCCCTACATTACATACATAACGGTTCTTAGGGACTGACCTTTTACCTAGATACGACACTGCATTCAGAACGCGGGTTTCCCCCTAGTTCGAATCTCCTACATTATGCATAAGGCTTCTTGGAAGCACAGCAGGACTAACATATCCTGTATAATATCTCTGTATAAAGTTCAGGCCCAACGTCATCCTTTAGGCCGACACAGTAACACAGCAAGGTAGGACCCCTGGGGAGACCTATGGGTATATATACATCACATCTTGCTTAGAAGGACAGAGGAGACCGAGACTTCCCGGCTGACACACTGACCAGAGACGCTGAGGTTCCTGCATACAGACACTCCAGCTCGCAGTGGTCTAAACATCCCTCGCGGGGTGTCCAACTCAAGACAAGGATGGGTTCCCATATTCTCTCATTCTCAGGTAATGGGGTTGACTAGATCCTAGAGGGATTCTTGGAATAACACCTACACAGATGCTAGGTACATTTAGGTACATCTAGTTAGGGAGGCATTGTAGGAGTACGCACTTTTTATCATGTGTTTTAAGTACTTGTATATATTCATGATTTCTGCAAGATGGTAGAACTTTACCTTCCCTTTACTTTTGTAGTACTTCTAATCATATATCTCTGCTACTGTCTAATGGTTGTTGCAGCTCATCTATTCTACACTAGAATAACAACTGTTCAATAAATTCTTATTGAAAACGTCCAGCCTGTTTATTCTGTGTATCTATCTGAGACAAACTAAGTGAGCACGAGTGACTGAGCGAAAGGTAGTATATTGTTTCCACGATTCTGAGGGATCAGGGTTGTCATGTTCTGAGGTTGCCAGAATCTATTCTCTCCATAGTAAGAGGAGATTATAGTGGCACTGTGAGCTAGTTGATACAGACAGGCTAACATATCCGGTGGGGGTGCACGGAATCAGTCTGCCACCAGTCCCACAGTTTATGTTATCCAAACACGCAGATCCTGTATATGTTATATAGGAACTACACGACAATACAGTGATCAAAATCCATTAGTTGTCACCCTCTTTAATCATGTGTAGGAGCGCTAGTACAGGACAGGACTAAAGACTATAGATAGTGGGCAGAAGAATTAATTGGCAATCTGTGAGCCTTGAGAATTTAACTTCCAATGACTAAAAATACAGTGATGTTTTAATCGGTTTTGAGGATGTCTGTCCTTGGGGTACATTTTGGAAGCCTATAACAACATCAGCTTCTGTATTTCTAATTTATTAAGTACCTCATAATAGAAACACATTCAGACAAATAGAAATATGTGGTTTGACAATTCCTGTACCATGGCTAATAATAATCATCATCTTGCCCTACAATGGACACTGCCTTCTAGAGATTAAGTTACTTTATGTAGATTGCAATATAAGAGGGCCCTTAAAAAAGATAAAGCCATGTTTTTTTTTTATTTGCAATTTTCTATTGAGCAAACTGAAGGTATAAAGCATGAACACCTTATGATAGCCAAACGTAACAATTCTGAACAATGATAGACTGGATGGTGCAATACAATTTACAGAAAAGGGATGGGTGAGGTATCTGGATACATGAAAAAACGCAGGATCCAAGAGAAGCTGACATCCAGTATTGATAACCCAGAAGTGACCAACCTCCTCAGTACCAGTCTGTCCCTTAGAAGTTGTATTAAAAAGGGGCTCGTGGGCTAGGGGTCCTCGAGTAGGGGAGTGCAAGGGGAGAGGTACTGGAGGACGTTCCCTGTGGAGAGGAGTGGTGGAGGTGGGTTGGGTTTCCGGGGACCGGGTGGTGAAGACAGCAGGGCTGGTGGGGAACCGGGATCACATCCAAGGGGGAGAAAGTTCTCCACTGTTGGTGTGGGTGGGTCCCATGTCCATTGCTAGGGGCATGGGGGGTTCCTGTCAAAAAATAGCACAGGTGGAACTGGGTGCCATGTTGGTCACCCTTGAGGAAGGAGGGAATCCCGCCGCTCTGTGGGCCTGCATGTCCAGAGGAAGGGAGGGAAAGGAATGGGTAAAGGAGGGGGTGGGGAAGACGAGAAGGGCAATTGGGAAAAGGAGAGGGGAGGTGGGAGGAAGGAACGTAGGAGAGGCTGGGGAGCAGGAGCGGCCACTGGTACTGTAAAGTGATGGGGCGGGGCAGGGGGAACACAAAAAAAGACTAGAAAAAAATAAATAAAACTGCACTTACATGCTGCGATGGCTGCCGCCTTCCTCCCGATCCTCACGCCCATGTCAGGAACCTGGTGCACACTGTGCAGGCTCCCAACCCCCAATCCCAGCACTGCTCACATGCTGGGAATTCTTTGTCCAGCATGTGAGCAGTGCTGGGATTGCTCTATGAGCCTCGGTTCGGCGCTCAGACATAGAGTGGGAGCCTGTGTTTGTTTCTCCGCCCAGCTGTACAGCACAGCTAGGTGGAGAAAGGCTAAGTGTGCATGATGGTTTGGCCGGCCCTCTGGGGCTGGCCAAACCATCATGTGCATTTAGCAGTGCCCATCACTGTGGGTGTCCCCGCCCCTCCATTGGCTCGGCTGGCAGGACACAATATAAAATGATAATAAAAACATTTTATTATAATTTTATTTGTCCTTTCCACTGCTGGCTTTCAGCGGGGGGGGGCAATGCTCCTCTACCATAACGGAGGAGCTGCCACTGCTGGGGAAGGAGAAGGATAAAGCCATGTTGAAGAACAATGCATGGGACAATTTACATGAGGGTAGTTGCTGCAATGACCTTAAAACAATCTGGTAAATTATAAACCAGCTACTATTTGGTGAGCCAGGTATTCAGACAGAATATCGAGTTGGAAATGTCGACTTACACAAATATCGAGTTGGAAATATAGTCACACAGAAATATTGACAGCAAGAATATCGTGGTCAAGAATATCGAATTTAAGGTAAGAAATATCGTTTTCAAAAATATAGAAATAATTAATATCGTTTGCAAAAATATAGTTGTTCAAAATATCGATTTTTTATTTAGTGTTATGTATTTTAGTTTATATTTTAAATGTATGTGATGTATGTATTTCTGTATAAGTATTGTTTATGTTTTTTAATATATGTGTTACATTTTTAGTAGTTATCAATTTTATTTTAAGTAAATTTTGCGTTTTTTAATTCCGTATTGGCTTGTGGGTTTTTAGGGGAATAGGGTGGGAATTATTTTAATTATAATAAATTAATGATTATTTTTTATTTGTTAATATTTATTTAATTGAGTTTTTATAGTGTTAATTGTGGGAAGTAATTTATTTGTAATTAATTATTAATTGGTTGTTAATTAATTTTAATTAATATTAAATAATTAATTGGTAATTAATTATGGTAATAGTATAATTTGTTTTAGGTGCGGGTTGTGGGGTTTATAGGGGTAAAGGGTGGGAAGTAATTTATTTGTAATGAATTAATAATTCGTTGTTAATTAAGGTTAATTCATTCATTGGTAATTAATTATGGTAATTTTGTAATTTTGTTTAGGTGCGGGTTACAGCAGCACCCGCCACAATGTCAAGATAGCGGAATGCGACCGCCAGGGTGGCGGTCGCATCCTAATCAGTGGTGTGGGACCGCCGCATGTCTGGCGGTCGGTCCCAGCACCGCTAGGGTGGCGGGCGGATGAAAGTCCGTCTGCCATCCTAATGGGCCCTTAGTCTTTTAGAGACAAATGCAAATAGATATTTTATTAGATCTAATGGTGAATCAACCAGCATATTTCCTCTTGCTAGAGGTGTCCATTGGGTGTGTGATGGCTCCAATTTTATTGCTTTTATACACCAATAGCCTAGCTGCCAAACTTAAGGATTGTTGGCACGAATGTCCAAAAATTGTAACCAACGCACTACTGGTTCTGCTGGATGTGTATGACAAAGTCATTATAGCCCCCAAACCATATGGGCTTAAAAGACTGCTTAGACTTATGTTGCATTTACGAATTGTATCAATTTGGACGACGATTTTAGTAACTCTTATATAATGATCCCAGGTACTAAATCAGTTAAAACCAGAACTTTTGTAGATAGCAAATTTATATTAGAGTCATGGCATTACCTTATCTGGCTATTATTTTCATTAATCCTTGAAATGGTCAAGAAGACCTAGAAGATTTTGCACAAATTTGCACAGGGAAGGGGTGGGGTGCATTTGACTTTGCCAAGAGAATGAGTAATACGCCAGTTAAATATACGTTAGCTGCCTATATAAATACATGTATCACAATTGTCACCTACATGTGGAAGTTTTGGGGCATATAGCTATAGCAAATCTCCAAATAGAAAAAAAACCAAGAAGGATATAAGGTTCACAGCATAATGCCCCTTCTTTCTCCTGCCATGCAGAACATGGTCTTGGCTATTTGGAGTACACAATTAAACTGCCTCCTTAATTAAACTGCCTCCTTTATTGATGTCAGTTTGCATTAAGCCTTCAACTATCCTCAATAAAGACCTCATTAAGGGCTAAATGAACATATCTTTTTATGAGGAAATTCCATGGATCAAATACATCAATGTGGTTTGTCAGACAATGACCAGGTACGAACTTTTTATTACTCCTTGGCTAATCACCAATAAGGAAAAATCAAGGCTAAGAAATGCTTGTTTACAAAAAAAACCAAATAAGTAGGGACATTGTTGAGATTTGTACACCTTCTGTTAGATCCCATTACGTATTCATAACTTCCAAGCATATGGAACGTTGTATGGGATCTGTATCTAATATATACGAAAGAACTCTACTGACCAGTTTATGCTTTGGAACTGTCTGCTATATAATACGATTTCCTAGGAGCTGGTTTAGCTCAGACAGTCTGCTAGTCGATCTATATTATAGCCTTTTATTACAAACGCCAATGCACTTTATATTGTTCTGTAAATTGTTTAGATATCCAAGGAGTAAACATCTAGTCCCAGTGCTTTAATAATATAATTTTATTAGATGAAGACCACCTCTGTTATTCTTATAATTTTTTGTAAGCCACTGTTATAATTAGAGAAAATATGAATGAGATAATTTAAATGATGTCTCTTCATTTATTTTACTGATGAATTAATACTGTGTTTTCTCTAAACATATCGATAAAGACAAAGTTTGTACATCAATGTTTAGTCTATTTATATGTATCTTGTTCTATTTTTGTGCTTTGCTGTTTAGGATCGTGTTTAACTGAACACTTTATTGGTTTTTATGTTTAGCAGAAATAAACTTCTTGTTGTAATATTTATCAGCACCTCTGATCTTGGATATTGTGCTATAAAATAGGGGACCGAGATTGGTGGTTGCTTTGGCACAGTGTTAGAACTAGCTGGAAAGCATCTCACATGAATAGTGGAGGGTTGGAGGTAAGAACAGGAATTCTGCCCCAGTGCTACTTTCAGGTCTGAATGATACCAGACAACAAAATCACCACAAGAATAGCTCTTTCCTGCATTAGTCTTTTCGCCAAATTGCAAAATGCTTTACTTGTATATAACTAGGGTAGCGCAAGGGACATGTATAGTTGAGGGAACATGGCGGCGGGCTAGGTTCACGCCGCTAGCTCCTCTCCACCCCCGGCACTTCTAAGATTCCTGAGCACTAGAAAGGGGTGAAGTCTGTGTAAAACTTACCGCACTGTCTACGGCATTGTCTACGGTGGCTGCTGTCTGATCGATCCGTCTGCGTTCTTTCGTTTTTCACGTTTCGCCGCTCCGAGCCCGGATTACGGCGTCCTCAGGGGCTCCGACTCCTTGCTTCCTGTTTGCTCCGCGTCTCGCTGCCTGACGCGGCCTCACGCTGCTGCCTCCCGTGGCTTGGAGCAGCGGGGAGGCCGATTGCCTGGGATTGTAGCAACTTCAAGTGCCAACCTGGCGAAGTGGAAAGGGGGACCCACGGCTGCTTACAGGGGTGCATACGCCGGGGGGGGGCTACTTCAGGCAGCGTCTGGGATTTTTTCCGACAACGTGCAACAGCAAGGATTTCCCTGCGAGGATCACCAGGTAGGATCTCCTACCCCTTTCTGAATTCTACTTGTAGCAGAGGTGATCGTTTTTATGTAGAACCAGAATTGGGTCTTTGCAGTAGAAGTAGGAGCATCCCCCCGGGGAGGGTCTATTCCGACGTGCTGTGGGAGAAAGGCCAATATCCTCAAGGGCATAGATTCTGCTGTCAACTGATGACCCCTAGACGGGTTAAAAAATCAGATAAAGGGGGCAGCAAGGGGAGTTCCCCTCTAGACCTTCCAGTTAAGAAAGGAAGGAAACTAGAATCTACACTACTAGCCCCAACACTTCCCTTAGCATCGAGCGTAGATGGTATAAATAAGGGGGTTCGGTCTGAAGACGTAAACTTCCCTAATTCCTCTGACCCCCATCAATCACCAGAAAGCCAGTGCTCTCAAGTGGTCACAGAAGGACGTCCAGTAGTTTCAGGGCAACTCAGCAGATATACCTAATGCAATAGAATATATAATAAGGAGGAATATTTGGAAGACGTTCCTATAGCAGGGAAGTTCGTCACAAAAAAAACAAGAAAAAAAGTAGGCAAGAATTCAAAAGGGAAACAGCAAACTGTTATGTCTCTGTCTTCGCGACAGCTAAAGGAAACTTCTACACTCAAAGTTACGCCCTCTTTAAGATCCTTTTTTAAAGTACAGGAGAAAACGCAAGTATTTCCTGCCCCGCCATTGAAGGAGCCTTGGCCTGCCTTAAGTAAGGGAAGTGTAGAGCCTTTACCAACTAGGGTGCTAAAAGCACCTGAGGCCATAATGGATACAGGGGGAATAGTTCGGGGGCCCGAGGGGTCTGAATTTGCTAATATTACAACAGTTAATATGTTCGAGGTACTGGGCGAGAACGGGCCAGGGTCTGTTTCTAGCTGCGACTCCTCGAACGCTATATTGACCCCCCCCCGGCAACAGTAGCAATGTCATCTGATCCTGATCAGCCGAATTTGGCACAAATGTTAGATGCCCCCTCCTTAGAAATTCGGAGTAAGTTCGCCATTTCAGAGATAAATCAGGCTAAGATTCAAGACTCATGTGAATCCCTAGAAGCTAAAATGTCCGCGATCACCGAAAGAACTTGTGCGATGGAGGCCTCAATAGAAGCATTAAATAAACAAGTTGAGGTGAACTGTACCGAGATCCAGGCTTTAAAAAAGGGAGAAAAGGACATGCTTGACAAATTGGAGACGTTGGAAAATAATTCCAGACGGAATAATATTAAAATAATGAACATTCCGGAGGGCACAGAGGGGGAGGACATTAAGACCTACATTATACATTTGTTAAGAGACTTTATCCCCGTGGTTGATGCTAAGGAATTGGAAATAGACATTCAGAGAATCCACAGAGACCCTTTCTCCAAGAACCCAAATAGGAAAAACCCTAGGCGAATCCTGGTTAATTTTAGAACATATTCTTTAAAGGAGCGGGTATTATCAGAAGCCTTAAAAGCTGGAACCTTTACGGAGGGGGATTGGACTTTCAGGATAAGGTCAGATCTCTCAAGAATTACACAGGATAGACAATGGGAGCTGGGTAAATTCATTCCAATTCTAAGATCTCTGGGTGCTACGGTACAGTTGAAGTTTCCTGCCGTACTTAGGGTAATGTGGAAAAACAAAATGCTTAATTTCAGGGACCCTAAGGAGGCCGGGCTCTTTGTTGAACAAATTAAAGCTCAGGAATAATTTGGTGCAGGAAGAAAAATTGCATGATTAGTATAGGTGCCGGGTAGGTGGGAGATGGGCTCATAGGGGTTAAGGTACATCAAACCCCATGTGGTACAGGAGGGTTCCCGTGGGAGGGGGGAGTGGGGAAACACAAGAAGAATGTAATTTTAAGTTTTCACTGGGTGGGGAGCAAAGTAGGGGAAAAAAAAATCCTCATGTACACAGTTTTTTCAAGGAAGTTGTTAATCAGTTAGGAACAGTCGGTAACCAGAGTGCGTTCTCGTGGCCCAGAGGTAGGGCAGGTTGGTTTGGTATAAATGACTGAAACTAGAATTTGTACTTGGAATGTCAATGGCTTAAGGGTCCCAAGTAGGCGTAGGAGGATATTCCAATACCTAAGACAGGCGGACTTTGATATCATGATTTTACAAGAGACTCACTTAACATCTGAGGAATGGGAGCTGGCTGTCGCAAAGCAAAGATGGATCGATAGCTCTCTACATACCAGACAACCTTTCTGTACTAAAGGTGTTGCTATGATTATTAAAAAATCTGCAAAAGCTATCTTAGGTGCTCCCAAGTTAGACAGTAAGGGGCGGTGGATTATAAATGATATAAAGATACAAAATGAGTGGGTGACTTTGGTGGGATACTATGGCCCAAATATAGATGACGAGTCATCTCTTAGTTCGATCTATAATCATTTATTAGACTCCAACTTCCCCATTATTATGGGTGGTGACTTTAATGTCCTTCTGAATCTGGCTCTTGATAGGTCCAGGTGGGGGGAGAGTAATACCTACGAAAATGGGCTCACTGCTAAAAATTATTATGGGGGATTTAAATCTGGTAGATATCTGGAGAATAAAAAATAAGACTAGAACTGGTCTTCAAAATTTTACATTTCATAATAAAAAATACAAACATCATTCTAGAATAGACTATTTTTTGATAGATTCTAGGCTGACAGAATTGGTCAATTTAGTTTCTCACATTCCAGAACATCTGTCAGATCATGCAGCGGTCCAGATAAATCTAAAATTTCCCAGGTATATAGAAACCAAAAGATGGACATTTGATAAAGTCATCCTTAAAGATGAGTCAGTGATCGAACAATTAAAAGCTGACACCTTGTTCTTTTTTAAGTAAATGATCAGTCGGCCCCTTTAGAGGTAATATGGGATGCCTACAAGGCTTATATTAGAGGCAGAATTATTGGTTTTTCAGCAAAAATTAATAAGGATAAAAAGGAAAAAATTAAGTTACTGGAAGCAGAAATTCGAAGAGTTTCGCTTAATCAAACATCCAGTCGAAGGAGTGTAGAGCAGAAGGAGGAAAGTCTAGAGCTACTTTCTAAACGACAAGATCTGGCTGATTATCTTGATAATATTACTAGGGTGCGATGGGAAGTTAGCAGATTGGCTAATTATGAATATGGAGAAGCTAGTGGGAAGTTCTTGGCCTGGAAATCTCGAGGTTGACCTAACTAGAAATTTGATCAAAGAGATATGCAATCTCGAAACGGAGAGATATGCTCAGAAAGGGCCAAGATAGAAAAGGAGTTCGAACTATTTTTAAAGATCTGTATACTGAAGACCTAGAAGTTACTGACTCCCAAATTAAAAATTATTTAGCTAAAGTCTCCTTACACTCATTATCGGAAGATCAGGCACAACATCTTAACAAGAAGCTTTCACTATCTGAAATTAAAACTGTAATAAAAAAGTTAAAGAGAGGTAGTGCCGCTGACCTCGATGCTATTCACAATGAGTTTTATATTGCCCTTAATGAGACGCTTGCCCCGTTCTTAGAGAAATTATTCAATAGTATTTTCTTAACTAACTCTTCAATTCCCAGCTCATGAAATGAGGCTGCGGTTTCTTTGATCTTAAAACCTAATAAAGATTTTTAAAAATGCGAGTCGTATAGACCCATCTCCCTGCTTAATTGCGACTATAAAATCTTTGCGCAAATTATAGCAGGAAGACTGAATAATATAATGGGAAAGTTAATTCACTCGGATCAAAAGGGATTTATTAGAGGGCGCCAACTGCATGATTTAACTCACGAGCTGATAGAAGCTATTGACATCGCTTCAGCCAATAGCTTACCACTTACCATCTTTGCGTTTGACGCGGCCAAAGCTTTCGACCGAGTGAATTGGCTTTGCTTACATCATCTAGTTGAAGCGTTTTGCTTAGGAGAGAATATTCTACGAACTATTAAGAATATATATAGAACTCCCACAGCTAGGATTATAGTCAATGGAAATCTAACTAAATCAGTTATTTTAGAGCGAGGCACTAGGCAGGGTTGTCCCCTCTCCCCTCTCCTCTTCCATCTGTACATAGAACCGCTGGCCCAAATCATTAGGTCTAGTGATGTCTTTGTCCCTTTTGAATATAGGGGTTGGTCAAAGAAACTAGCCCTATATGCCGATGATCTGATGATTTTCACAAAAGAATCACCAAAGATCTTGCAAAAATTGGAACAACTCCTGACAGAATTTGGGAAGATATCAGGTTTCTAGATGCTACAGTGTTATATCATGTGAGTGAAGACATCTCACAAAAAGTGAAGGACTGGTCTCACACACCACCTGGTGTCATGCTTCATCATAGACCAGTCCTCGCCCTCTAAAAACTTGGTTTGATAGAGGGCGGGCATGCACCTGACGACAGGGATGCACTTCTAAACTAAGTGGGGGCCCATATAAACAACAAGTGAATTAAAAGGCCATTATAGATGCCAAATTAATTTAAATGTGACTGTCATCTATATGGTGTTTAATAGAATGGTCGGTGCCGTAGGGATTCTATTATCCCTCCACCGAATCTGAAATGGTCGACATGTTTCTGCCTATCGGCCCTAAGGGCTCTACGGCATTCATCAGGACCTCAAAAGATAGTTGGCGGGCTGAACTCTTACCAAATTATGGTGGAAGAGTTCCCACTATGTGGGGTGAAGAATCACAATCCACTTAAAGCGGCCTTATTCTAAAGCCTGTAAAAAAAGGGAGGGAGACAAACATACAATCAAAAAGTAGCATCTAAATACAATATGGAAACCACTGGCAGTCATCCACATGCGTCAACCAGTATCGTGGGTGACTATAAGTGCACAGAATGTGTCAATCAAAAGTGCACTCAGTAATAAGTATGGAGACACTACCTCCACAAAGTGCTTACCCTAATAAATGGGACACGGAGCCCCATAGGAGGGTAAGTGCAGCAGACCCCTTCGGTCGAACTGTAAATGAAAGAGGAGAAAAAGAAGACATAGCGCCATATGAAATAATAGCGGAAGAAAAATCCAAGTAATCAAACCCAGAGGTACTTCGGTACCTCTTGAGGATGCTGGGTTCAAATACCAGCAACACAAACAAGAGCCAAACACTGAATGCCCAAAAGTCATACATACACGCATTCACACCCTTACTGTATCGTGATATGGCCACCGCAGTTACACCTATGTGTGCTTGCTTCCCCTCCTCGACGATAAATGAGTAGAGAAATCTCCGGCTATTTATAGTGCCTACGGCTGACAATAAGCGTTTGAAATAAGCGTGATCGGAATCAGGTGTTAGAAATCATGTCCGGATCCGGTGTAACAACCTGGTGATAGCTATATCCAAGTGTTAGCCAGGGCTGCCTGACAAGCCGATGGTGGTGGTAAGGCCCAATAAGGGGCTGGGAAAACTTGTAGGAATGTCTCAATGGAGCGCATGCGTACCGATCTTACGCACAGTCAAAGACTAAACGCATGCGCAGTGCGACCAGCGGAGCAACGCTGCTCATGTTTAGTAGAGCAGCGCTGTACACAAACCTGAACATGGCAGGCGAGAGGCAGAGTGTTAAACATTTGCACTCTATTAATCAGTGCAATGGGGAAATTAAAAGGTGTAAAAAGGTGTAAAAACGGGTGGTGTAAAAATACCCGGGTAATTAATAGACGTGACAAATATCACGTCTAGTTGGAAATGTTCCTATAACAGGGAATATATGACGGAGACCTTATAAATCCAGGGAAATATCCCTAAGTGAGGTGCACATGTTATCTTGTCTCAGTAACATGTAATAGCCCTCAAAACAGGGGCAGGGTGTGTATTCATATAATTCCCTAATACCTAAAGGGTATATGTTGGAAAACAGATACATTCTTAATAATTAAAAATATACTGAGACCGGAGGTAAACCAGCAACGGCCATATAAGAATGCCATATACCATAAGTTGGATGAAAGGCCTTATAAGAATGCCATATATCAAAAGATGAATATGAAAATAGGACATCAAATAGATATATCAATATAGTATTTCTAAGGTATTTATTGAGCCAACGATATCCATGGAATCTCATCATTAAGCCCTTTCCTCCAGGATTGAAGGCGATAGACCCATCTCTGTTCTCGGATATGAAGTGGTTTGGTCAGGTCATTTTTACTTTTCGCATCACTTCTAACACCACCCATTTCAAATCAGTATCTTTGTGATTTTGTTCTAAGAAGTGTCTTGTCAGTTTTGTATTCGTTTTTTTACATCGTATAGTACTGCGATGTTCACTGATGCGTATCTTAATTTTCCGTGTGGTCATGCCCACATACATCAGACTGCAGGGGCATGTGAGAAGATACACCACATTTTCTGTATTGCAGTTGCTGAAACTGCTCAGTTTCCAAGGGCGTATAGTTCCTATATTTACTTCTTTCGTTGTCATTGTTAAAGGGCAAGCTACACAGCCTCCGCATGAATAGTGCCCAATCGGTCTTTGGGTGTTCCAGAGAGTCATTTGGTCCTCCCTATCTCCTGTATGATCTTTAGCATGTACTAGCTTATCTCGCAGGTTCTTGCTTCTCTTATAGGCGAAAAGTGGTGGTTCCCAATGTTTATCAGCACCATCCAAAATATGCCAAATTCTCTTTATGATTTTCTGTTCAATGTTAGAGGTTGGGGTGTACGTGGTCACACACACTATTCTGTCAGTTCTCTCCTTCTCAATGTTTTCCAACAGTGCTTCGCGGTTGTTGTTCTTGGCTCGTTTTTTGGCCTTTCTTATCAATTTCTTGGGATAGTGTCAATCCAGTAGTTTGTTCTCTCGTTCATTAGCTTGCTCATTGAAGTTCTCAGTCTCTGAACAATTTCTGCGCACCCTGAGAAATTGACCCACCGGTAGGTTATTGCGAAGAGCTTTTGGGTGGAAACTTTCGTATAACAAAAGGCTGTTCTTATCTGTTGGTTTACTATGTACCTTTGTACTGATTCCGTCTGCGGTCATGCTAATGTCGAGATCCAAGAACACTGCATGATCTTTACTGATTACATGGGTAAATCTAAGATGTTGGTCTTTACTGTTGACCCATTCCACAAACCTTCTGGCTGTATCTTCGTCCCCACGCCAAACAATGAAAACATCATCGATATAACGCTTCCATATTCTCAGTTGTTCAGAGAATGGGTTGTTTTCATGGAATATGTGATCCTCCTCAAACTGGTGTACGTATAGACATGCCAAGCTAGGGGCAAAGGTACTACCCATTGATGTACCAGTGATCTGATGATACCTGTTGCGGAGACCTTTATTATGGAGTGTGCTGAGGTGGCGTTGACCGAAAACGTTTTCGACTTTGAAGGAACTTTATATCATCAGATCACTGGTACATCAATGGGTAGTACCTTTACACCCCAACCTCTAACATTGTACAGAAAATCATAAAGAGAAATTGGCATATTTTGGATGGTGCTGATAAACATTGGGAACCACCACTTTTCGCCTATAAGAGAAGCAAGAACCTGCAAGATAAGCTAGTACATGCTAAAGATCATACAGACTGGTTAGATGCATCATGTAAGAAACTGGTCCCAATAAAACAATGGACCCCCAAACGGACCAAACCTTCAGCCCCCTGGTACTCAGACAAGCTAAAAAATCAGAAATTGGCTTACAAAAGACTAGAACGGGCATGGAGGAAAGGGTATAAAATCAACGATAGAGAAATCTATAAACATAGTCTTAGACTTTATAAAGATTTACTCTTGGAAACAAAAAATAACTTTTTCTCAGAACAAATCCTCCAAGCTAAGTCTATCCCCAAAGAACTTTTTAAAACTGTCAAAAAACTGGCCTCACCTACGACTCCCAAGAGTGCAAGTAGCCCAGAGCTGTGTGAAAAACTTGCTATTTTTTCCAACAAAAAGTGAAATGTATTTTTCTACGTTCACCTCAGCTCAGAAGAGTGAATGGATACAGCCATCAGAAAAAGTTCAGAGCGGATCTAATCCCACATCAGTCCTGGATAAGTTTGCACTGTTGGAAGCATCAGAAATAACAAAACTTTTGAACTCTACCCGATCAGGATCCCCTACAGACCCATGTCTGGCTTCGGTTCTGAAATCTATTTCAGAAATTATAGGATCCGCCCTAAACCCCTGCTTAACAATATATTTACCACCGGGATATTTCCCAAGGATTGGAAGAAGGCCTCTATCCTCCCCTATTGAAAAAATCAACACTGGATCCTACGGACCCAAGTAGCTACAGACCAATTTCTCGGCTTCCGCTCCCTGCAAAAATCACAGAAAAAGCTATGAACATCCAGTTCAGTGCTTTTTTGCAAGTTAACAAGATACTCGACCCATCTCAATATGGGTTTAGGGGCGGAACATAGCACGGAGCTGGCCTTAATTAAATCCATAGAGGAAGTAAGGGAGGCATTGGATTGTGGAGGTAAAGCAATACTGATCATGTTAGATCTGTCAGCAGCCTTTGACACGGTCCATCATGAAGTTTTGATGGACCGTTTGTCTGAAGTAGGAGTACAGGGTGTTGCCTGGAACCTCCTGCAGTCCATTTTATCAGAAAGAAGACAAACAGTTGATTTGGATAATAATAAATCCAAACCGTTTTGCCTTCCGTGCGGGGTGCCCCAGGGATCATCATTAAGTCCAACACTTTTTAATGTATATGTGATATCATTGGCTGGCCTAATAAGATCCTTTGGTTTCCAACTCACCTCCTATGCGGATGACACTCAAATAGTGTTATCCCTTAAAGAAGGTGAGGAAAAGGAAACAGGAGTACGATTTCATGATTGTATGAAGGCCATATCAAGATGGATGTCGACTAACTGCTTAAAATTAAATTCAAGCAAAACAGAGGTTATTATATTTGGTAATAACCCACATTTATGGACACCAGATTGGTGGCCAGCAGATTTGGGCATTTGTCCCACCCCTGCCCTGAAAGCAAAAAATGTGGGGGTGTCCGTAGACAATAGACTCACGTTTAGTGAGCATATAAGTTCCGTGGTATCCGCCTGTTTTCTGATACTCAGAATTATAAGGAAAATAAAGCCTTATCTCTCAGTAGGAAGCCTCAGGACAGTGGTCACGGTGCTTGTTATGGCACGTCTGGATTACTGCAACAGCCTCTTTCTGAATGCCCAAAAACAGCATACTAACAGGCTTCAGATAGCACAAAACGCGGCAGCGAGGCTGTTGTCAGGGACACCTAAATTTGTCTCTGTTAAAAAGAATTAATTCAACTACACTGGCTTCCAGTGAAACAAAGGAGTACGTTTTAAGGCCCTTTGTATCGCCTTCAAAGCCCTTAATGGAACAGGCCCTGACCATCTGAGGCAAAAGTTTAAATGGTATATTCCTGGGAGGACTCTTCGGTCCACAGGAGCAAAAATGTCCAAATCCCCACATTTAAAAAGGCTAGCTGGGGAGGCAGGAGTTTTATCACATGCACATCCAAGGCTTGGAATGATCTGCCGTTCCATCTGAGGAATGCAGCGGATCTTCTTTCCTTCAGGAAGGGACTGAAGACCTGGTTGTTCACTCATTGATCATACTTCCCGTTAACTTGCAGGCAGTGCATAGCGCCAGGACACCTCAGGGTAATCGCTGCGCTCTAAAAATCTAATTAACATAACATAACATAACATACAGGAGATAGGGAGGACCAAATGACTCTCTGGAACACCCAAAGACCGATTGGGCACTATTCATGCGGAGGCTGTGTAGCTTGCCCTTTAACGATGACAACGAAAGAAGTAAATATAGGAACTATACGCCCTTGGAAACTGAGCAGTTTCAGCAACTGCAATACAAAAAATGTGGTGTATCTTCTCACATGCCCCTGCAGTCTGATGTATGTGGGCATGACCACACGGAAAATTAAGATACGCATCAGTGAACATCGCAGTACTATACGATGTAGAAAAACGAATACAAAACTGACAAGACACTTCTTAGAACAAAATCACAAAGATACTGATTTGAAATGGGTGGTGTTAGAAGTGATGCGAAAAAGTAAAAATGACCTGACCAAACCACTTCATATCCGAGAACAGAGATGGGTCTATCGCCTTCAATCCTGGAGGAAAGGGCTTAATGATGAGATTCCATGGATATCGTTGGCTCAATAAATACCTTAGAAATACTATATTGATATATCTATTTGATGTCCTATTTTCATATTCATCTTTTGATATATGGCATTCTTATAAGGCCTTTCATCCAACTTATGGTATATGGCATTCTTATATGGCCGTTGCTGGTTTACCTCCGGTCTCGGTATATTTTTAATTATTAAGAATGTATCTGTTTTCCAACATATACCCTTTAGGTATTAGGGAATTATATGAATACACATCCTGCCCCTGTTTTGAGGGCTATTACATGTTACTGAGACAAGATAACATGTGCACCTCACTTAGGGATATTTCCCTGGATTTATAAGGTCTCCGTCATATATTCCCTGTTATAGGAACATTTCCACCTAGACGTGATATTTGTCACGTCTATTAATTACCCGGGTATTTTTACACCACCCGTTTTTACACCTTTTACACCTTTTAATTTCCCCATTGCACTGATTAATAGAGTGCAAATGTTTAACACTCTGCCTCTCGCCTGTCATGTTCAGGTTTGTGTACAGCGCTGCTCTACTAAACATGAGCAGCGTTGCTCCGCTGGTCGCACTGCGCATGCGTTTAGTCTTTGACTGTGCGTAAGATCGGTATGCATGCGCTCCATTGAGACATTCCTACAAGTTTTCCCAGCCCCTTATTGGGCCTTACCGCCGCCATCGGCTTGTCAGGCAGCCCTGGCTAACACTTGGATATAGCTATCACCAGGTTGTGACACCGGATCCGGACATGATTTCTAACACCTGATTCCGATCACGCTTATTTCAAACGCTTATTGTCAGCCGTAGGCACTATAAATAGCCGGAGATTTCTCTACTCATTTATCGTCGAGGAGGGGAAGCAAGCACACATAGGTGTTACTGCGGTGGCCATATCACGATACAGTAAGGGTGTGAATGCGTGTATGTATGACTTTTGGGCATTCAGTGTTTGGCTCTTGTTTGGGTTGCTGGTATTTGAACCCAGCGTCCTCAAGAGGTACCGCAGTACCTCTGGGTTTGATTACTTGGATTTTTCTTCCGCTATTATTTCATATGGCGCTATGTCTTCTTTTTCTCCTCTTTCATTTACAGCTCGACCGAAGGAGTCTGCTGCACTTACCCTCCTATGGGGCTCCGTGTCCCATTTATTAGGAGTAAGCACTTTGTGGAGGTAGTGTCTCCATACTTATTACTGAGTGCACTTTTGATTGACACATTCTGTGCACTTATAGTCACCCACGATACTGGTTGACGCATGTGGATGACTGCCAGTGGTTTCCATATTGTATTTAGATGCTACTTTTTGATTGTATGTTTGTCTCCCTCCCTTTTTTACAGGCTTTAGAATAAGGCCGCTTTAAGTGGATTGTGATTCTTCACCCCACATAGTGGGAACTCTTCCACCATAATTTGGTAAGAGTTCAGCCCGCCAACTATCTTTTGAGGTCCTGATGAATGCCGTAGAGCCCTTAGGGCCGATAGGCAGAAACATGTCGACCATTTCAGATTCGGTGGAGGGATAATAGAATCCCTACGGCACCGACCATTCTTTTAAACACCATATAGATGACAGTCACATTTAAATTAATTTGGCATCTATAATGGCCTTTTAATTCACTTGTTGTTTATATGGGCCCCCACTTAGTTTAGAAGTGCATCCCTGTCGTCAGGTGTATGCCCGCCCTCTATCAAACCAAGTTTTTAGAGGGCGAGGACTGGTCTATGATGAAGCATGACACCAGGTGGTGTGTGAGACCAGTCCTTCACTTTTTGTGAGATGTCTTCACTCACATGATATAACACTGTAGCATCTAGAAACATGTAGCTGGGAGCGGCCCCATTTGTGATTATTAGTTTATGACGGAGGCTGCCGGCTCCTAGTACCCCGTGCCTCTGGTTCCTTTTCCCCAGATCCTTTCTGGGTTTTGTGGTTACAAGATATCAGGTTATCAAATCAACTCTAAAAAAACGAGATTATGACATGGAATTGGCAATCTAGTTCGCCTTTAGTACGCCATCAAATAAGATACCTGGGTATTCAAGTCACTCAGAATATCAATGATTTGGCCCAGGCTAATTTAGAGGTTAAAAGGAAGGAGATTAGAGCCTTATTGAAATCTTGGTGTAATCTCCCATTGTCAATCCTTGGTCGTTCCAATCTTGTTAAAATGTCGGTCCTTCCCAAAATGACATTTATCTTTGATGCAATCCCCTTATGATTTAGTTCAGCCTCCTTAAAAAAGCAGCAGTCAGATATCAATAGTTTTCTTTGGGCTGACAAAGGGGTGAGGATCGCATGGAAGAAACTGAGATGCGAGAAAGCAGCTAGGGGAATAGCTAGCCCTGATTTTGCGTTCTATAGTTGGGCTTTCCTTTTTAAGAACATAAGATCTCTGCTTCTTGATTCCACTTATTTTACGCCTTACCTTTTAGCCATGTCCAATAGTATACCCCTGGGGGGCAACGGGTTGCTTTTTAAATTCGGCCACCCTAAATTCTTTAAAAAAATTAAATTGAAGGTGATACGGTCGGCCTGTGATCTATGGTTCCAAATGAGGAAGCTGCTTAAAATTTCATACTACTGTTCTAGTGCTCCCATATGGAACTCTCCAGGCACGCCACTATGCTTAAATGACAGATTATCCGCCCCTCTATGGGAAAATGGATTTCAGAAGTGGGGCCAATTATTGCTTGATAACAAACTCTTGTCATGGGATGAGCTTAACTTTCAAACAAATCAAAGGCTATCAAGATTTAAATTCTATCAGCTCTCCCGCTGGGTTACAAATCAGGAAGGTAATGAAGTTAGTGATGAAGAATTGGAGAGTAGGTTTCTAGCACCGATTGGCCAGAGTAAAGAAGTGGCGAACTGGTACTGGACTTTGATTAAAGGAGACCCGCCACCATTGCCAATGGAGGAGCCCTGGAGAAGAGAACTGCCTTCCAGCGATATTGCATCCTTCTGGCAAGTATCTATATCTACTTTGTGGAGGGTTGTTAAAGCTGCATCATTAAGGAGAAATCATCTGTTCACACTCCACAGAGCCTATTGGACCCCGAAGAGGCTCTCTAAGATGGGAGGCAGAGAGAAGGTCTGTGTGAAATGTAACCTGAGAAGCGCAGATGATGTGCATATGTTTATGCAGTGTCCTCAGATCCAGGGCTTCTGGGGGCAAGTTGGTAAGATTATCTCAGAAGTGATGGGCCAAGAAATTCAGGTAAGCCTGGTGTTAATCATTTTTGGAATTTTACCTGATGACAGTAATACTATCAAACTGTCAAAACTTCAAGCTTCATTACTATTTGTTTTAATTTTGCTGGCAAGAAGAGAGATCTGTCTAAATTGGATAGTATCTAATGCTCCAAATATGCTAAATTGGGTGTCTTCTGTTAAAAGAATTCGCAAGTTGGATATGGGTTGTGAAGTGAAGAAGAGAACTAGATTTTGGGGGCTTTGGGATAAGTGGGCTAATACTTTGGGCTCTGCAACTTCCTAGTATGTAGAAAAGTCCAATGATTATGAAGCAAGTGAGTTTCTGGGATAATGGTTTAGGTATAAACCATGGGCCCGATACTATCTCTGACATTCCCAAGTGTCGTGAGGTTGGCGTCTCTAAAATCCTTGGAGGTGGAAAGAGCTCTGTAGGGTCATACATCCCCTCCACTGGGTCCAGGAGGGTGCCTCGGGTTCCGCTTTATGACCACTCACTTTATTTCTTTAATGAGGACAAAAAAAAAAAAAGGGACATGTATAGTTAAAGGCAAGCAGCTCAAACTTTCCCACTTAAAAAACAAGAACTATTTATTTCCTTGGAAACCAGGGAACATATTTATGGAATAGTGGTGCAGCGCAGCAAGTCACATGGCTGAGCTGCACTGAGCCACTGGGAAAGGGCAGGAAAGCACTGTATTTAAGGCATACAGCGCGTTCCTGACATACATAGAAGGAGGAAGTAAGGAGGAGATATAATGATATTTCTACTCGCTCCACCTCTCAAGGGGAGGTGTAACTTTTTGGTGCATTCATAGACTTACAAGGTCTTGTAAAACTGGGAATGCATCAAAAACCATGGGTGTTGCGTGGGCCCATGGAGAGCCTGGGCAGAGTAACACAACACAGCAAGTTGCTCTGCATTGCGTTACTCCATATTTTTGGAGCCACTCTAAGCCATGCAAAGTGCTTTTGCATGGCTTTAAAAATGTGACTTAAGGTTTGCGTCGCACTTGCACCACGTTGCGTGGTGCAAGAATGATGCAAACCAGGTCATAAATATGGCCCCTCATTCCTATCATGTGCATTGTGTGTGTGGTTGTGAGGACTGTAGAAAATCAAAGGAGAATTTACAATGCAGGTAGAGGTCAAACATTTCTTTTACTTAGACTGAAGACCCCATACCTCACCACTTTTGAAATGCACAACAATGCTCAGTTATCACAGAGATATTTAGTGCTTTTACGCCGCGTGCTCTCCCTGGCATTGCTTCACACCCTTCACAGTTGCAGCCAATGCCATAATTGCCAGAAATCTTTGATAGCCACGACCCTAGGTCTGGACTGAAGTGGAATGTTGCAGTTCTGAAGATTGGTTTTTTGTATGTCTCCCTCAAAAACCCACCTTTATTTATGAAGCCTATTCACCCCATTTGGGGGTTCTGCTGTGTCTCCTCTTCCCCATGTGTGGGTGGTATTTCACCCTTGACTCTTGCTTCTTCCCACTGGGCAATTTGTCCCAGAGAAGGACCTTTTATCACCCACAATGTGAACTCATCTAATTAATGGTTTCTGTCCTTGCTAGAAGCGCACAGGTGCAGTTTTTTAAACACATTTTTGTTTTTCAATGGTTTACAAAATACAATAATTATACATCCAGTTATCGTGCATTTTTAACATTTGCATATACATTGTTTCACTCGCTCAGATTTCAATAAAGTCTGTTCAATTAAACATTCACCATTTAACATTTCTTCTTCCTTGAAGAACTCTTCAAGGGGCATATTACTAAGGTCCGGCGATAATTATCGCTCAGCGCGCTTAGCGCGAGGATAATTATCGCCTGACTAACGCTAAATTTTATCACTGAGATAGCATGCTATCAGCACCGCTCATCTCAACAGTGATAAAATTGCAGCGCTAACTGCCAAATGTGCGATTATCGCTGGAAATCCAGCGATAATCACACAACTTTGGCGATAGCTTGCTGATAGGGCAGGACAGACTCAGCCATGATATCCACCTTCCATTGGATATCATGGCTAAGTCATACTGAGAGCAGGCGTTAGAAAAGTAGCGCTAACCGCGGTTAGCGCTACTTTTCTAATCGCTCTGCATGTTCACCTGCAGCTTGATAATAGGAGAAATGTCGGTTAGCGACATTTCTCCTGTTATCCGGGGAAGGAATGCCCACTTTGCATCTCATTAGAGATGCAGAGCGAGGCGTGGAGAAAACGGGTGCTAACATGCGTTAATGCATGTTAGCACCCGCCTTGGTAATAGGGCGGTAATATTATCTCCGCTTTTTTGGCTCTTAAAGCCGAAAAGCGGAGATAATGGCCCTTGCTAATATGCCCCCAAGTTCTCTGCCTATCCATTTCCCAATACTATTGAGTTAGAATATTGAGGCATACACTGGCGGCCCTCAGTATATTGAACTGGTGCGGCACTGAGGCTGGGATTGCACACAGCCTGATGCTCACGCATTCAAAATCTTTTTGTAGAGGTTGACAACTGTGGGACTGACTAGAGCATAGTTACTTAGGCTATGGCAAAGCTGTGCAAAATAACAATAACCCAGGAGGTTACAGTAATTTCTCGATACATGGAAAAACAAAGAATCAACAACAGGTCTCAGAGTGACAGCAGCAGGAGTTTCAGGAAATCACCTAAGTGAGAGCTGTGTCAGAAATCACATATTCACTCACTGATGCACCTACAAGCCCCACAATGCAACATGCTGTTGGCTGAAAAGAATAGATGATGGTATCCTATCTTTGAAATACCACAACACATAGCTATAAAATGCAAAGAAAATGTAGTTTCTGGCTTTCTGCCTTTTATTCTTGTCTGGTGAGTGAGAGCAGAGATGATCTTTCAGATACAAGTGCCAGCATCTCCTGTTAACGTGCTAACATTAATACTCCTTGGAATACCAGCTCCTTAAAAGGATCTATTTCCCAGAACAATGCCAGCATCCGCACGTTCGACGTGTCAAGAGACATAGAGAAAAGAGAAATAATGACCTTTCTCCCCCTTTTCTCTAGCCCATCCTCGGTCATTTGTGTGATTAAGGTGGCACACTGACAACTCCGCTGTGAATGTAATGCACCCTGCCTCAAACAAGTGCAGCACAGCCAGCAAGTGCTGCCCCATGAGGGCCGCAAACCGAGACAGAAATAGTGGAACTGCGTGTGCAACAGCTAAACCAAAACTAGAAAATGAACGTGTTGTGTGGTCCTGCAATCCAGCCTTGTTCAGCCTTTGTAAGTCTCAAGTTGGGTTTTGCTTTTCTCTGCTTATGATAAGTATTTTCTTGTATGGACCGCCAGATCAACTCCGTCTCGTCTTCCTGCTTCCACACCCTCCGCCTCCTTCGTAAGACCTTCAAATGGATCCCCCTCGAACACAGAAAACCCGTCACTCACACCCTGGTCACCAACAGACTCGACTACGGCAACGCACTCTACGCCGGAATAAACAAAAACCTCACCCACAGGCTACAGAACATCCAGAACGCCGCCGCAAGACTGGTTCTCAACCTGCCAAAACACTGCCACATCTTGCAGCACCTGCGCACACTCCACTGGCTCCCCGTCGAGGCTAGAATCACCTTCAAGATACTCACCCACGCACACAAGGCCCTCCACGACACCGGACCAGCATACCTGAACAGCCGACTCAAATTCCACGCACCCCAAAGGACCCTACGATCAGCCCATCTCTCCTACGCCGTGGTCCCCCACACCAGAAAGACCAGCTCGGGAGGCCGCTCCTTCTCCTTCCTCGCGGCCAAAGCCTGGAACGACCTTCCGCTCCACCTCAGACAGACAACATCGCTCCCCATCTTCGAAAGAAACCTCAAAACCTGGCTCTTCGACAGATCCCCTCCTTGATGGACTGGAACCTGCAACCCCCTATCCCTAGCGCCTTTTAGACCCTTACGGGTGAGTAGCAACGCTTAACAAACGCCTGATTGATTGATTCCTTTCTTCTGATTGTTTAACAGGCTGTCTTTTGTCTCTGCATCAGGGAGACTAGCATTGAGTTGAGCAATGGGCAGCTGAGTTACTCTTTGTTCATAACTCTCTTTTCCCAGGCGGTTGCTCATGCCATTAGAGTGTCCCCCTGCCTGTCCCTCTCTTTATTCAATTTTGCTTGGAATTGCACACATAATGTATTCCAGGCCCTGGTGAATTCTTCAGACCAACTCGTCTCCTCCAATTTGTGTGCAATATAGTGCTTTCTTGTCTGGCCCATTTGATCAGTTTCTTCCAACATATACAAACATCTGGAGCCATGGGTAAGTCGTCATTTCTAGCTGCTTTCTCCCTGTATTTCAGGATCAACGTCCACTCATCATCCACAGTTCTCTTTCTATGTCTTTTGATCAGTTTCTTCGTAATCCCTTCAGCTTCTTTTTATTTAAGATCATTAGTGCTGGGTATTTAGTGTTGGGTATTTACTGCTCATTTGACTATCCCTAGTAGGAGTAATACATTCAGGGGCAGATTTACAAGGAAAGTGGCGAAGCATGTAGTTAAGCAGAGAAGGCTAACAACACGCTCCGTCACTTTAGAAACGCAGGGCTGCACCACATTTACAAGAATACGGTGCAGCCCTGCGATTCCCCCTGCACTAGTGCCAAATTTAGCTGCCTAGCGCCAACGCAGGCACCCTTGCACTTTAGTGCAAGGGTGCCCGCGTTGAGGGCAGTGATTGTTTATGTGCAGGAAGGTGTCGCTTCCTGCACATAAACAATCTGAAATGACGGTTTATAACTTCTAAGTGTGCTGCTTATTGCAGCAGCACACATAGAAGTTGCAAAACATCATTTTTTTAATGATTGTTTATGTGCAGGAAGGGACACCTTCCTGCACATAAACAATCAATGGCGCTTTGCTGTTTCCATGCGTGCTGTACAACGCAGCACATATAAAAACAGCAAAAACTAGGAGAAATGTAACATTTCGCCTCGTATCGCCAGGGTAAACCCAGGTTTTCCCTGGTCCTACTTTTGGCGCTGCCCCATATTTACGCCACCCTTGTAAATATGGGCCAGCGTCAAAATCAATGGGTGTTGTGGTGGAATGCCCACAGCAACACCTATTGCCCTCCCCTTTCATGCTAAGTATAGCATAAAAGGAGTGCCTTATTTACAAGGCAGCGTTAAGCCACGTTAAGTGGCTTAACGCTGCCTTGTAAATAAGGCGAAGCCCATATCGCCACCACAACCTCTTTCAAAGTGACATAGTGGCAATAGGGGCTTGTAAATATGCCCCTCAGTTCTTCATGAGTTGGGTGTCCAATGCCTTCCATATCCCAGGCCATAACCTGTGCATTTATCTAAGTATATTAATGCTATATATACAATGGAACATCGGTATTTCATCTTCTTACATTAATGCTTGTAATCGTTTGAGTTTCCCTACTGTGTTCATTTGCCCTAATATGTTAATTCCTGCTGCAATGCACAGTGTTAATTTGTTTGATCTATCCTGCTTTATTCAGTTCCGATAGACTTCGGATTGGGATGTATGTTGATATAGCATCTCTGATCGCATTCTTTTCAGGCATCTAGCCCAAGAGTATGTGGCCACTTTTATTAATCTAATCATGTTCTTGTGTACAGGTGCTCCTATCACCAATACTTGAAGTGTCTCTTCTGGTTTCATGTATGTCTTTATCAGTTCTGTGTCTGGGGACGATGTATGTGCATGCTCTCAGAAGCAGTTTATGGATTGACCATTCACGCTCTCTTGGTTTTTTTAAGTCGACTTCTTCAAATATGAAATGCCTTGTGCTGTTAAAAGCCCCCTGAGCACCATTTGGGGGAAGGCTAGCCCTGAGCACATTTAGGAAAGTTAATTTCAGTCGCTCAATGCAAGTAGACATTAGTATGTATGCTCAATCTAAATATATAAGCATACATACATTTCTGACATTGCAGGTTGGTAAAATGTCATGATATTGTTTCCTGTGACATCACATAGTAGATCTCTGTCTATTGTGTTGATATATTGTAGGCCAACATACTGCTCCCTTCCGTACTTCAGGTAAGTGAGACATGTTTTTTATTCACAAAACCAAGGCCAGACTGGTCGTTTTGCCATTCTGGCATTTCACTCGTATTATTCAGGCTGTGGGCTGCTTTAAAAGTGGGGTGAGCTGCCGTGACCCAGTCGTGTGCCGACGGCCGGACTTTGAGGCCTCTTTAGTCCGGATCTGGTTTGAACTTGTTTTCCAGGTCTGCTCATGGTGTACCAGCCCAACCCTGAACAAAACTGAACGGAGAGTGGAAATAGCATGACCTACGTCATGGCTCAAAGCAGAACAAAGAAATATCATTTCTTTTACACACAATTACTTCTGCTTTTATAAATATTAGATAAATGGGCAGTATAAACAGAGACTTGGGGGCATATTATCAAGGGCTTTATCGCCGATTTAGCGGCACTTTTTGCCGCTAAATCGGCGATATTTTTAACGCCCTATTAGCAAGCTGTCGCTAACAGGCGTTAGCGACAGCTTTCAGGCGTTAGAGGCCGGGAATTACATCGCCTTGCATGTCAGCGATATTTATCGCTAATGACATGCAAGGTAGGCGTTCCCACTAAAAGCGACTGTAAACAGTCGCTAACACCACTAACCCCTATTATCAAGGCAGGCGAGCGATAAAATAAATTGCGCTAAGCGCGTTTATCGCTAGATTTTAACACCTGCTACTGACTATGACTTACCTGTTTAAGGTATAGGAGGTGGATTCTAATGCTGAATCCACCTTAGCGTTAATGCAAGAATATCGCTGGTTTTCCAGCGATATTCTCGCATTTTGCTGCTATCGCTGGAAATATTATCGCTATGGCGATAAACCTTACTAATAGGGTGTTATCTCAGCGATATTTTCCAGCGATAGGCGGCGTTAACAGGATTCGCGCTAAGCGCGTTTAGCGATAAATATCGCTATTCCTTGCTAATATGCCCCTTGGTTTTATGGATAATAAGATAATGTCTACAAAGACTTGTATATTCAAATTCTAGTCAGAGAGTAGCCCATCTTGTGTTGCTGTGTAAACTGTTTCACTAGATGTTTCCATGTGTTGTCTCACATGACTTGATTTGGAAACATGTATCTCAAAGATATGAAATACGAACATAGAAAATGACAGATTGTAGATAAATATATTCTGTGTTCCATGTTACTGGAAAATGTATTGCGGTAAACCTCAACCTCGTTTTTCTTTTACGTTTCCTGATACAATATAAATGCGGTGTGTATCAGGCATGTTCGTTGTACAGTATAACGAGATGTCTAGTTCCAAGTTTAACAATGCGCAAAAAATATTTCTTTTGTTCAGCGCTTTCCAGGAGGCATTATTAACTCTGTCAGGCGTACTCTTCTGTGACTAGCAACTCTCAGAGATGGAAACTCCTCTGGGAATATTAGAACCGCAGAGCACGGACTTGGCAGATAGAAAGGTCACCGTTGAAAGGTAAATAACCCTGACACACCAGTCAGGAGCTGACTCTCAAAAGTACCATGCTGTGTTTTTAATATAAAAATGTGTTCTTAATTAGGTATTGCACCATGGGATCACTTAAATTACTCTCACCCTGGAACGCAGAGAAAATGTGTTCACCGCACAGTCCTGAAGAATATTTCATTTTGATCCAGGGTTGCACTGCACTATCTTCGTGTTCATCGTTGGATTATGCCGCCCCAAAGGCAGCAATTTTAGGAGCAGATTTAATTGAACTAATGAAAGTCACTCGGTTGGGCTGGATGTGGACTTGTAATTCATTTATCACCCGACATTATCACACTGATAAATGAGGCCATTTTTATCATGTCTGAAGTATTTTCAATACATAACAATAATGACTTGTTTTGTATGTAGCACTTGCTTCCACAATGGCACCCTTCATAGCAGTGTAATTAACAGGATCACTATTATGGTAACTATTAGTACACAATGTAATGCCTCATATCTTAGATTAAGCACTCGAGGTCGTACATTAAAATGGATATTGCAGGTCACCGAAGATTTCGGTGACCAAACGAGGCCGAAGGCTGAGTTTCTTTATAGAATCATGTATGTCCTAGTTGACTTGCAATATCGTTGCAATGTACAGCAAGGGTGTACTCTTTCCTTATAATACATGGTCACACCATGACCCTTACCATAAACCACTGAAATCCTTGGTGTCGTGCTCTTTCATATGAAGGAGATAAGATGTTTGTAAACATGAAGAATACAATCATAATCTCTAGTGGAATATTAAATACACCAAAAAGCAGTGAGAAATTTGTTGCAAAAATGTAGAAGTAATATTTAAAAAAATACACAGAAGATCAGCATGCACAGAAGCACACCAAAAGATTCTATCATTCCTGCAATTACCGAAAGGGTTGGAAAAAATAAACATGTTTCCAGAAATATCTCCTTTTTGCTTATCACTTTTCATCTAGAAAAGCAGCAGAAGAAAGAAGAAGGAAATGTTTTATTTCCGTTTTTTAAAGTGCACCTTTAATTTTGCTCCATGACTTGTGTTTTCCTTTGGCTGCTGGCTCTCGCAGTAGGCATTATGACGTCAGAACTTCACTGTAATAAGTTTTTGCAGGTGAGCGGCTACATCATTTCTTTATTGCAGATGGCTTTGGATGTCACTGATCACTTGTAGTAAGTAAATTAGAGACAGCCTTTTAAACATGGGTTTCCAACTTCCATGCATTATATAGTGGATAAAAGACTAAGGGGCATATTCACGAGGAAGTGGCGGTGAGAGGCGTTAGCCTCCTTGGCTTAACGTCTCTCACCGCCACTTTGGAAACTCCAGGCTGCACCCTATTCTCAAGAATGTGTGCAGCCTAGCGTTTCCCCCTGCGACGGCGCTAAGTCTCACGACTTAACGCCATCGCAGGCACCCTTGCACCAGAGTGCAAGGGTGTCTGCGAGCAGGGAGGTTTGTTTATGTACAGGAAGGTGTCCCTTCCTGCACATAAACAAACCTAAAATGCCAGTTTGTAACTTACATGTGTGCTGCTTCATGCAGCACACATGTAAGTTACAAAACAGCATTTTTAAAAAGGTTTGTGTATGTACAGGAAGGGACACCTTCCTGTACGTGAACAAACCATGGCATTTTTGCTATTTCCATGTGTGCTGCACAAGGCAGCACACATGGAAATAGCAAAAACGAGGAGAAATTAAGCATTTCTCCTCGCTTCGCCACCTATAAGACCAGGATTTCTCTGGTCTTAATTTCGGCGCTGCCACCTATTATCGCCGCCCTTGATAATAGGTGGCAGCTTCGAATTCAATGGGTGTTGCGGTGGTACGCCCACCGCAACACCCACTGCACGCCCCCTTTCACGCTAAGTTTAGCGTGAAAAGTGCCCTATTCTCAAGGCAGCGTTAAGCCACTTAACGTGGCTTTAAACCACGTTAAGTGGGTTAACGCTGCCTTGAGAATAGGGCGCTGGCCCTATCGCCACGGGAACATCAAACAAAGTCACAATCCCATGGCGATAGGGGCTTGAGAATATGCCCCTAAGGGCCTTATTATAAGTTTGGCGTGGTGGCAGCAGGCCCCCACGCCAGCGCCCCGCTGCCACACAGCCAAAGCCATATTGAGACCACCCACCAGATTCCTACTGGAATCCAGGTCTGGCGGTCCTGCGCCGGATGGCCTGCAGTGGTGCAGTGCTAAAGCTCATACGTGAGCGTTAGGAAGGCACTGCAATGGGAACGTCATTGCACGTTTCTGCAGGGCATGGAATGTTAAGTCCATGCCCTGCAGGAACTGGGAGTGCATGCATACAGGGGGCACACCATATGCCACTCTGCATGCATATCCTGGTGCAAAGGGAACAGTGGGGCCTGTCGGGCCCTCTTTGTTTTCTCACCGCCACACTTTTCATGGACGGCTCACTGCCATGAAAACTGTGATAGTGAGGAAACTCCTAATATGCTTAGCGGTGCCACATCGGCACCTCCAGCATATTAGGGGCCTCAGACTGCTTCAAGACCGCTGGGGATCATGGATCTCTGGCAGCAGCAGTGGTCCCATGGCAGTCTGACCACCCTACTTGTAATAGGGTGTTCAGACCACCAGTGTGGCAGTAAACACACTGCCACCGTGGGTTTGGCGATCCATCGAACCGCCAAACTCATAATAAGGCTCTAAAGCAGCCTTATTCGAATTTGAACATATTCCCTGTAGACTGAATTCAAATACCTCTCGCAAACGCAACACACTGAATACATTTGTAAGCACAAAACACAAATGCATACATTCTTAACAATTACATTTTCCTTTAAAAAATTTTAGCCCGGGGCGTGGCCAGGCAAGATGGCCGGGTGGACGTGATCCACATCGGCTGCCGAGACTCGAGGTTATGAAGATTTGCAGCCGGTAGGAGAGGCAGCCAGGAAACGCAACCGAGTGGCCAGAAAGCAAGCCTGATGACCCCGGACCTGCGCGGATACAGTTAATCGCCCCGCGCAGCTGGGAAACTCAAGGCTTTCAAAGGTGGAAGGGAGTGGTGCGGGCCCATAACATGGAGCGGGCAAACGCAACTCTCCCGGAGGAGCGGAGCAACTGAAGCGGCGCAACAACGTGCATGCCTAGAGCAGTGGCCCTCACGAACAATCATGACGGATGCCGCGGGGCCCCCGGGGGTGTCCGCTGGTTAATTGGAGACGCGCACCGTGAGGGGAGGCCGCGGCATTGGTCACAGTGGTGGCCGCTGTGGCAATCACTCGCCGCGGGAGAACAGACGGTGAGCGGGGGCATTGCTGACGACGCCGGGCCTTCTGACGACTGATGCGGGAGGTGGGGGCCCGATGACCTGTGCCCTCATCCTTGGATATAATGCAGTGGAGCCCTTGGGGTGCCCTGGGATCGACGCCTGACTTCAAAATGGCGCCAGCAGCCAGGCGGTGATGGGAGACATAGCGGTGCTCCCAGGGGGTCCCCCCACGGTCAACACTAATTAGAGGCATCAAAATAGGGGACAGTAGGATAAAAAGCACTGGCCTCAAGGGAGAAAAACAAGCATAGTATGCTGAAACATTGGTTCCACGCCTGACCCTAAAATAACCGACGTGCAGTGCTGTGAGGACAGGCCTCTGAGAGGTGCAACTCTCCTCCATAAGGACTTAGGAGCTCTGGGTCTCAACAAGGGAGGGGAGGCCCGAAGTGGGACTCTCTCCCAAGAAGAAGAAGGCCAGCCACTGTGCACATATGCCACCAAAAAAGGCGACAGGCAAAGTATCCTCCTCCTTTACCCCCGCAGAGAAGAAACAAGCCCAGGACCAAGGGGGAGAAGTCGCCACAATGTCACTAACTAAAGAGGATTTTATGGCCTCTCTCAGGGAGTTCAAAACAGAGCTGCACTCCGAAATCAAGCAATGCATTAAGTCCTCTATGGACCAACTTAAGGCTGATCTTACCGAACAGATGAACGCCCTACAGCAAGATGTAGATTCAGTAGGCACTAGAATCAAGGAGGTGGAGGGCCAGACGCAAGAGTTGGACAAACGTTCCGCAGCCTCCCACGAATTAGTGAAGGAGCTCCGATCGCAGCTCCAGATGACTCTCCTGAAGACAGAGGATTTGGAAAACAGGTCATGGAGAGAGAACATAAGAATAAGAGACTTAGAGGAAGGAACAGAAGTCCAGATCTAGAAGCGTTCGTTGAGGGGCTCTTCGCAGAAATCCTCAGCCCGCGCTCAATGAAAATTAAAATCGACAGGGCGCACCGGGTGGGGACCCAGCAAGGTGGAGAATGATGCCGTACTCGGGACGTTCTAGTCAAGCTGCATTCTTTTAAGGTGAAAGAAGCTATCTTGCAAGCAGCACAGAAGAAAGACGGAATCTCTTTCCAAGGGTTCAAATGCCTGTTGTTCCAGGACCTGCACACTTCTGCGGGGACAGCATCTGAGACCTATTACAACTAAACTACGGGAGGACAATATTAAATATAGATGGGTGTTTCCTTTCAGTCTGATCTTTGAGTATAAGAACAAAACGCAGCACATCACGGAGCTGGAGGAGGGCCTGGGAATCTTGGGTCTTCAAATCCCCGAAGATGATCGCGGCCAAGGAACCTCGAAAGAGAAAGAACCAGCGAGAGGCACAATTTCTCAGTGGCATTCGGGCTCTAGGGGCAAACATTCTTGAACATAATGGGCCACCGACATTTGGATAAAGAGACTGTGGAGGTCCTACAGAGGAGAAGATACCACATGGAACTGCTTCACCAGTAGCGATAGAGCGACGAAGTCAGGTCTACTTCTGTTGTTATAACATGCGTTCGCTCTCAACCCAGGGGACAGATTGATCACTTTGCGGCTACCTCAGAATTTCGAGATCGACAGCCGAGGTCTCGGGCCCTGTCCAGGGCGCCCGTCAACACGACCTCTTCCTCATGCTACGTGGGATCTGGGGGCCTCCAGGCTGCCCAGCTCAGGTTTTTCTTGGTTAATTGTTATTCATGGTTGGGGGGGTTTAAGGGATGGTGGTGGACAATGTTGACTATCTGACAAGAATCGGGTCGATGCTGGGGTCGGGGTCTGTGTCTACAGGATTCAAAGAGCTCCACGAGGGGGAACAAGGGAGTGAGGGGAGGTCATGCGCAGTCATGGGTCTGTTTGGGAGGAGAGGGGGGAGGCCAATCATGGGATGATTACGATAGCTTCTTGGAACATGAGGGGTTTGAACTCGCCCCTTAAACGACAAATGGTATGGAACTACTTGCTAGATCACAACTTTGATGTAATAGCACTTCAGGAAACTCATTTAAAGAAAGCAGAGGAGCTACGGCTCCGCCACAAAAGTTAGCCCTTAATATATAGATCGTCGGTGGGGACCAAGCAGAAAGGAGTTGCTTTACTGTTCCACTCCGCGACAAAATTTCAGTCCGAGGCCATAAAAGTGGACAGAGAAGAGAGGGTGATCATGGTGAAGGGGAAGTTGAGGGACAGGCTATGCACATTTATTTCAGCATATGCACCCAACACAGGCCAACCGGCGTACTTGACCTCCCTATTGGACTTAGTGGGGGGTTTCGCTGAGGGCCCGACAATCCTAAAGAGAGACTTTAACCTAACATGGCATGCAGAATTAGATAGCACCCATCCCCATAGATCGGCCACAGGTAGCTTCCCCAAAGGGGTTAAACAGAAGATACAGGCATTAGGCCTAAAAGACGCATGGAGAACGTTAAATCCGACAACCAAAGATTACTACTTCTGGTCCCACGTGCATCAATCTTATTCGCAGCTGGACTATATATTTATAAGGCAATCGCTACTGGGGTCCCTTGGGGCGGCGAAGATTCTCCCGATCACTATTTCAGATCACGGCCTTGTTTCGATCTGCCTTTCCTGGGGGTGCACTACACCAGGTCCTCCGCGATGGTACTTCCCAGCGTCACTCATTAGAGATGGGGTTTCACGAGATGTACTCCGGGCAGCAATAAATGAATTCTTCCAGTTGAACCAACCTCAGGTGACATCCCCCCTGAACAACTGGGACACTTTCAAGGCGGTTCTTAGGGGCAAATGCATCGAGCTAAACTCTACTCTGAATAAACAGAGAACCAGGGAACAGGAGGCTTTAGAGGCAGAGCTGGAGGGAATTGAAAGAGAGTACAAAAATGCCCCCACACGGGCCTTGCAACGTCAATTAAGCGCCCTGAAAGGGAAAAGCACGGCAATCTACACCAACAGAGCAGAACACACCTTACTGAGGCTCTGCCAGATCTCCTACACTCAGGGGAATAAGGTGGGGGCCCACCTAGCTAGACAGCTCAGGGAAAAAAGGGAGAAGGAATACATAGGGGGCATCTGCGATGATGAGGGCAACATAACACATGCAGACGAGGCGAAGGCCAACATATTTGGAAGGTTTTACAGAAAGCTCTATAGAGGATCCCCTACAGATACACAGGCACAACTTCAATACTTGCACGCACTCGAACTGCCCCAAGTCCAGGCAGCATGGAACGACCAACTAAACGCCCCTATTTCAGCTGAGGAGGTAGGGAAGGCAATTGCAAATCTCAAGCCGCACAAGTCCCCAGGACCGGATGGCCTGTCGGCCCATTTTATAAAACGTATGCGTCGGAGATCACCCCACACCTCACATCTTTATTCAACGCAATTGCAGAGGGGCGCACGGTGACAAGATCCATGGCTGAGGCAGTGATCACCGTAATCCCTAAGACAGGGAAAGACCCCCAATACTGTGCCTCCTATAGGCCAATCGCTTTGCTAAACCTAGACGCTAAATTATATTCGGCCATATTGGCCGCTAGATTAGAGGACATGATGCCTTCACTAATCCACCGTGATCAATCGGGCTTCATAAAGGGGAGGCAGACCCACGACAATATTCGTAGAACAATACATTTGATAGAGAAGGCAACACAATATAAGATCCCGGCAATTCTCGTGGGTCTGGGCGCCGAAAAGGCTTTTGACAGGGTGGATTGGGCATTTCTCTTTTGCACCTTAGAGCGGATGGGCTTTGGGAAGGAATTTATTGGAATGATAAAGGCAAACTCTGCACACCCTCTCTTGAGTGTGCAGGTCAATGGGTCAAAGTTGCTTCCCTTCCCCCTGGACAGAGGGACACAACAGGGGTGTCCGCTCTCGCCCCTATTATTTGCTTTAAGCATCGAACCACTAGCGGCATGGATCAGGGCCACTCCGGAGATTAAGGGGATAGGCTTCGGCGGAGAGGAACATAAACTGTCATTATTCGCGGATAATGTGCTGATGACCCTCTCTGATCCCAGTCCCTCCCTGCAAGCGCTACAGATAGAATTACGCCGGTTCAAGGGTGTTTCCGGCTTTAAAGTAAACCTGTCTAAGTCCTCTATCATGAACCTTACGATCCCAGATAGAGAGATACGCACTCTCCGGGAGCAATCTCCTTTTCAGTGGGCTAGGCACTCCCTCCAATATCTGGGGATTCAGCTCACGCCAAGGGTGAAGGATCTCTTTAGGGCCAATTTTCCCCCAGGAACTCAAACGGTGGAGCCACTCTACATATCTTGGCTCGGGTGAATAAATGCTGTTAAAATGACAGTATTGCCAAAACTACTATACCTGTTCCAACCGCTACCAATAGACCTGGAGCTGGATTTTCTGCCTAAGTTGCGCTCTCTTGTCACTAAATATGTGTGGCAAAATGGAAGGGCGCGTCTCCCTTTCCATACGCTGCGTCGGACGAAGAGAGAAGGGGGGTAGCTCTCCCGGATTTCAGTTTATATTACAAAGCGGCCCAACTGAGGATTATAGCGGAGTGGTCCCTGAGGGAGTCGGATAAACACTGGCTCCACATGAACAGGGCAATAGTGGGAAGAACAATCTGGGATGTCCTTTGGAAACCCATGAAAGATATGCTGGCCAAAGCTTATATTAGCACGCCGACTCTTACAACACCCACGGTTTGGGATGGGGTCACGAGTGGCGGGGTGGACGTCTTTCCCTTCACCCTACACTCCAATCCACTTTAATCCAGAGTTCCCCCCAGCTTTACTAGACGGTCCATTCAACACATGGAGGGAGGGAGGTTGCCTGATGCTTTCGGACATGTTCCACAATCATGATATCCTCACCTTCGAGAGCTGTCAAAGGGACTTCCATGTACCGCCTAGCGAACATTTTCACTACCTCCAGCTTAAGCACTGGGTAATGCATCCTCAGATCAGGGAAGCAGCCACATGGAACCGTACGCCAATTGAGAATTTCGTGAGGAAAGTGGGCTCTATGAAGGGAGTAATCTCTTTCTTATACAGTCTTCTCCTTTCAACACTACACTCGACAAGGGCACGCTATGTGAGTTTTTGGGAGCAAGTGGTCGGGAGGGACTTATCCAAAAAAGAGTGGGAGCACGTCTGGTCAGACATCGCAAAGAGTAATCACTCCCTTGACCTGAGGTAAGCACACTATAAAACTCTCTTTGACTGGTACATGTACCCCACTAAACTCAAAAAGATATTTCCAGACACCTCCGATCTCTGCTGGCGGGGCTGCGGCCTCTTGGGGGATTTCCGCCACATTTGGTGTGACTGCCCCACAATAAGAACTTTCTGGGAGGATATTTTGGCTCATATTAAAGACATGTTGGGGTATCCCATCCCGACGCCCATAGAAGGAGTCCTTTTGGGAGTTAGAGACCCAGACTTGGAACACCAAACGAAAGCAGACAAGGCAATCATGTGGGCCTGTGTTGGGGCTGCCAAAATGGCGATAGCGGCCGCATGGAAAAGATGGGAGGCCCCAGCCTTGTCTCAATGGTATTTCTGCCTTTGGAGGATCCTCTCCATGGAAAGGTTGGCGGAAATCTTCAGAGATGATTATAAAAACTTTGAATACAAATGGGGACCGCTAGTCGCATATCTAACACGGGGTCTACCGTTGGCAGTGTGCCCTCCCTCTCTTAGGGCCTTACACCTCTTCCAGTTCTAGGACAAAATGTTGCACAGTCACGATTGGGCCACGAATAGAGGTGGTACAGTACCAGAAAAGAGCCCCCTGACACCAGCAGAGACTCGGAGTAGCCCGCAGCATCCCGATAGAACAATATGATTAGTTAGCAGACACCACCATAGTTGTTTAAGGGTTGGGTTTGGGGTGGGGAGGGAATGGTTGGGGTGGGGGTTACTAGTTCTTAGGACTCAAACGACTCTAAGCATGAGTTTATTATGGAAGGCGAACTTCTGTCAGCCACATGGAGATAAGGGCACTCACAAATGTTGAATCTGTACTCTCACTAGATTGTAATGAGAACGTCAGGATTGTATGTTATATACCATGTAATGTCACCTGATTTGTTATGCTTGATCAATAAAAAGATTTTTGACAAAAAAAACATTTTTAGCCCAAGGTAAAAATGCCAGAATCCGGGTCAGATTGGGATAGAAAATTAACCCAGCCACCAAAATAAAAGTGACCCCATTTAGTGAATTCAAAAACTAAAACAATGGCCCATGTTTGCAAATTGAGGCAGTTTTGAACTTGGAAAGACACGCTGTATAAGTGTTTTGCAAGGTGCAGGAGAGTGCATGCATTTGTGCTTGTTGCAGGCAATGTTTGTGTTCATATCAGGGAAATCAACAGTAAAAACTGGTCTAGCAGCCCATAAAATGGACCCACAAAAAGTCACAAAAACGGGCCCACAAGATGCCACAAAAATGGCTGACCCACTTATCTATGAGACCAGCTCATCAGACACTGGCTGATTGCTCTTTAGGACACTCTGACCCTGGTCAGAATGACAAAGCCTGAGGGCGCTGCTTGACGCCGAAGAAGATGGCAGCTGGCTGACGAGGCTCTGTGATGGTTTCCGAGTGATGTTTCCTTCCTCTCGGACACAGCGCTCCTGCACCTCCCACACTAAGTGCAAATTCTGTGGTAGTATGCCCTGCAACTGATCACCATTTGAATGCTGTACAGTAAGCTGTAAATACCACTTTTACTTCAATACGGCCGGAGCGTTTCTCTGACTGAAACTGCGCCCACCATTTTTTTCTCTGCCTGCGCTGCACTTCTATAGTTCTTTTTCTTGCACATACTGTGAGCGACTCTGCAATATTTACTTAGTTATTTCAGAAGCTTTTTGGTGCCCAATGCTCTTATCTACAGCATGCTCCTTCTACCAGTGGCCCCATAATGTTCTCTCTTCAGCATTACAGTTTATTACAAATTAAGTACGGCCATCAAAACAACTGTTGCCAAATTGATGCTCTCACTATTTCAACATGCTTATAAGTATCAGCTGGTCTTTTTAATCAATTATGACAACTTGAACTATTGCATTTGTGAATGTACTGCAACAGTCTTGTCACTTGTGACTTTAATTCATCCTTAAGGTTGTTGCTTCTTCAAGTTTAAAATGTTAATTACTACAGATGAATTTCTGTACTTTTCTACTTGAAAGTCACTATTCTATGTAATACAATCCGTGTACCTTATTGGAGCTGTTAGTCTGTTCCAAACTTTACATCTCTTTTTATCCTTTTTCACTGCATTTTATTCCATAATATTTTCGCAACTCTCAAATATTTACTTTGTATGGTTCTACTAATGCTTGCAAATTTCTTTATGCAAATACTCCCTCACTCCAGCATAGCCTACTACCACCTTATCATTTGTGTATATGGGGAGAACTAGGTCTGTTAGAGGAAACGCTGTCAACTCAACTTCATATGCTAAGTCTCCTGTTTTGGATTCTAATCCATTTTCTGTACTATAGAACGATATGGAGGACTCATAACATAATGCTCCACCTTCTACTTCGGGGGTGTTAGCGTCGAACGTTCCTCTTTAAACTAACAAACATTCATCTAAGCTGGCTGCTACCTCAATGCTTTTCTGAAACAAACAGGATAAAAAAGACCCCCCCCATGCCTGCTAAGCCTCCACTGTTAAAATTATGGAGTTTCTTTTGGAGGAGATATGAGCTTTTAAACCCAATGTAGAGGAAACGAATAAACGTCTCCAAAGTCTCGATGGCAAATGGTCTGCTATTGATGATAAAGTAACTCAAATGGAGCAGCAGGTAGGATCACTTGAAGCAACTACTAAGCAATTTCTTCCTATGCAGATGGAAATTTCTCAGCTTAAAAAGCAGATGGAGAACCTCGAAAATTGCAAGAGGCAAAACATTCTTTGCATTTATGGCCTAGCCGAAGGACTTGTGTGGTCCAACTCCATTTCCTTCTTCCAATCTTTTCTCCCGAAGATTCTGGACTTACCTGAAATGCCGCAACTGAATATTCAATAAGCACACAGACCAGGTCATAATCCATGTATTGTGACTTATTCTCAAAAACCAAGAGGGGTCTCATTGTACTAAACCCAACGCAGCCAAACACAACTTTCAAGAAGGCATGGAAGCTGTCGCCAAATGGATGAAAAGCAGCTGCCTACAACTCAACACCGACAAAACAGAAGTACTCATCATGGGCCCACACCCCGATGCATGGAACGACTCTTGGTGGCCCCCCGCCCTCGGAAGCCCACCCACCCCCACGGACCACGCACGCAACCTTGGAATCTTCCTGGACTCCGAGCTCAAAATGGACCGCCAGATCAACTCCGTCGCATCCTCCTGCTTCCACACCCTCCGCCTCCTATGCAAGACCTTCAAATGGATCCCCCTCGAGCACAGAAAGACCGTCACTCACGCCCTCGTCACCAGCAGACTCGACTACGGCAACGCACTATACGCCGGAATAAACAAAAACCTCACCCGCAAGCTACAAAACATCCAGAACACCGCCGCAAGACTGGTCCTCAACCTGCCAAGACACTGTCATATTTCCCAGCACATGCGCACACTCCACTGGCTCCCCATCGAGACTAGAATCACCTTCAAGATCCTCACCCACGCACACAAAGCCCTCCACAACACCGGACCAGCATACCTGAACAGCCGACTCAAATTCCACGCACCCCAAAGGACCCTACGATCAGGCCAGCTCTCCTACGCCGTGGTCCCCCATGCCAGAAAGACCAGATCAGGAGGCCGCTCCTTCTCCTTCCTCGCGGCCAGAGCCTGGAACGCTCTACCACTCCACCTCAGACAGACAACATCACTCCCCATCTTCATGAGAAACCTCAAAACTTGGCTCTTTGACAGACCCCCTCCTTGATGGACTGGAACCTGCACCTCCCCTCCTCCCCAGCGCCTTGAGTCCCTTACGGGTGAGTAGTCACGCTTAACAAACACGTGATTGACTGATACTGACTTGTTGAAAGTTTTGCAGGCAGTTAAATTAAAATGTTGCATCTCATGGCAAGGATCTCTACTTTTCTTCTCTCAAGACTACATTAAAGGCACGGCGGACAAAAGGAAGAGATTTCTAGACATGCAACCGGCATTGCATAATCTCAATGAGAGATTTGGGTTGTTTCATCCTTGTCTCTTCAAAGTGACCTATAAAAATAAAATCACTATGATTAAGATCCTGTTTGGTTGCAATGATTTTTGGACAATTGCAAAGAAGAAGCTATAGAAATCGTGAGATTGTCTTCTACTTAAATATACTTTATTAATACTAAAATAGAGTTGTTCTGCTCATTTTAAAGTTGTTTATAGAATGTTCTGAATAACAATATGTTTCTTTCTTTTTTATGTTTTTTGTTAGGTGCTGTTTCTTCTACTCGTCATTGTTATCTTTCATCCGTCTGGATGGTTTTGTCTTCCTCCCTCACCTGCCCTGGAGTTCCAGTTGGGTGTTCTGTCTTCTCCTTCCTGGCCTCACCACCCTGGATTCATGTTTGTGTTTTTGGTATGCAACCTTGTTTATCTTCTCTATCAATTCTATGTATTATCTCCTCTCTTCTTATTCTTTCTTTTTCCCTCTTTTCTATCATCTTTTTTCCCTTTATATCATAACTATATTCTTTTCTCATTATCTTCTGATCATTTTCAGAACATTTCTTGGTGTTATATTGCATTTTTAAGACTATATTATGTATATATCATGTTTTCTACCTTTAAACATTTGTTGAATGATGCTTTGTGTTATATCTTGGAATGTTAAAGGTTTGGGTTCACCCATCAAAAGGCAAAGAGTACTTGCCCACTTATCCAACCTTAAATCAGATATTGTGTTTTTACAAGAAACTCATGTGGCTGCATCGGAAATTCTAACACTTAAATGACAATGGGTAGGAAATGTCTTTTCTTCTCCTGGTAGGGGCAAAAGAAATTGAAGGCCCGATTACGATGACAGTGGGCCCACCGCCATCACAAACAAGTTTTCCGCCCGCCACATTTTGATGGCGGGCGGCTGTGTGGTGGTTGGAAAGATTGACCGACATGGATCCGACGGGATCAGAGGCAGAGTAATGCCTACACTGGTGGCGGTGCCTACCAGGCACCACCGTAGGCTTTACGATGTTCCTTTCCACCAGCCCTTTCATGGCGTGGGTGAAACCACCATGAAAAGGCATGCGTAAAGGGACTTTGGGGGCCCATTGCAGGCTCCTCTTCCCCCGGCCCTCCGATCTGGGCACTAGGCACCTATGGTGCCCCCCTACATGTCCTTGAGACCATGTGGCAGGCACTGCATGGTGCCTGCCACGTAGTGCAGGGATATGTGCAGTGTCCCTATTTTGCATTGTGGGGGGTACTGCACCAGCAGCACCCATCGCAATGCAAACTATAGGCACTGCGACTGCCGTGGTAGCGGTTGCATCATTATGCCTCGGTCGGGACCCCCGATTCCCGATAGGGTTGCAGGCACACGTGAGTCCACCCGCCATCCTAATCGCGCCCTGAGCTATTACTCTTTGTCATAAAAAACTCAATGTCACCCTACTTTCTCAGGAAGAAGATGATGTCGGTCGTTGGCTGATTGTTCATCTTAGAATTAACAATTTTCCAATCGCTTTGTTTAATTTTTATGCACCTATCAAAATTGATAATGGATTTTGGCCTGCTATTTCTGTTAAACTGATGTCTATCCCTACACAATATGTAGTTTTTGGTGGTGACTGCAACTTAGTTTTAGACCCCTATATAGATAGAACTGCCAATGTAACTTTTGGTTCCTATTTAATGCACCAGCAATTCACCACAATAATTCATCAAAGATCTCTCCTTGATTCTTGAAGATTATGTAACCCACAGTTACGAGAGAATACATTTTTCTCTCCTGCACATATATCCCAAATAGTATAGAATATCTGTATTGTTTCTAAATCATTAACATCACACATTATCCATGCAATCATTGGCTCTATAGCGATTTCTGACCATGTCCCAGTAATTTTGGATTTTGAATCGCTCTCTATCAATTTTGGCAATAGACAATGATGTTTCAATACTTCTTTGTTAATTAACCCGGTCTTTACGTCTACATTTTCATCCTTTATTACTGAATTATTTACCTTTAATTCAACCTTTGATCAACCTTTTCATCTAGTGTGGGATACATTTAAAGCGTCAGCTAGAGACTTTATTATATCTTACATCGCCAAGAAGTAGAAATTAAATTCTTAAAAGGCACTTGACATCCTCAAATGCATCAAAATGTTAGAAACTCTTTATAATACTACCAATTTTATGACTGATCTTTATAATCTTATTATAGAAATATTTAAATATAACAAACTCTCTACAGAAAATGCTACTTCCTATCTTCTTAGAGGCACCTCTTGTTATTATGGCGGCCAAAAGAAGGCAGGTAAAATATTAGCTAAATATTTTAAAATGAAAAAAGAGCACACCAAAATGTAATCTATTATAAAACAAGATTCTTCTTCTATAATCAAAGATGTGGAAGTTTTGGATGAATTTAAAATGTATTGCACAACCCTTTATGCCCATGAATCCACTCCAGATCATATTGCCATACAACATTATCTCTCCTCTATCCAGAAAAAGTTCCCAAATAATATCGATTTTTCTTCATTAGAGAGGGATCTCTCTCTAAAGAATATCTCTCAAGCGTTGAAATTAATTAAAACTGGCAATGCTCATGGACCAGATGGTTTTCCTGTAGAATTGTATTCCCACTTCTCTAAACGTCTGCTCCCAAAACTTCATTGTCTATTTACTCATTTCATTTCATCTAAGGCATCTAGTGGAACTTTTCAGGAAGCACATATTTGTCTCATTCCTAAGAATTACAGGCCAATTTCATTAGTTAATTCTGACTAGAAAATGTTCGCCAAAATACTTGCTCTTCGATTAGATCAATATTTATCCTCTCTTATTGGCAAAGAACAATCAGGCTTTATTACATGCAGAGGTACATCTGATAACACTAAAGTTTTCTTTAATATAATAAATGAATCTTATAAATATCCTCACTCAATAGCAGCTATTTCTCTTGACGCTGAAAACGTTTTGATCTCATGGATTGGTCATTTATTTTTCATACACTTTCTTGGTTCAGTTTTAGTCCCAAATTTATTTCCTATAAGGATATATAGGAAATAAATTTGGGACTAAAACCGAACCAAGAAAGTGTATGAAAAATAAATGACCAATCCATGAGATCAAAAACTTTTCTATATCCTTACTATACACTGCACCAACAGCTTATATTTTTGCTAATGGTCTTATTTCCACTTCCCTTTCTTTAAGAAGAGGTGCATGACAAGGAGCCCTTTTTCCCCACTTCTTTTTATTCTTGCATCAGAAACATTTCTTACAAAAATTAGACAGAACTCTAACATTCTGTGGTTTCAAACCCAAACTAAACTGGGTGTTTATGCTGACATACTTTTAATTCTCTCCAAACATGAATCCTCTCTCACTGCTTTCCTTTTTGAAGTTAAATCTTTTTCTACACTTTGTGGTTTTAAATTGAATTATGACAAATGTGAAATTTTTCTTCTCAACATTTTATGCTTTAAACAAGATTTCTCTCTTTTAAAATTTTGCTTGGAATACTCATAAAATTACATATTTAGAACTTTGGTTTGCACTTTCCATTAAAAATACTCTATCCCTAAATGTGAACTCAGTTCTCACTGTCTTATCCAACTCAACTGCTAAATGGCATCCTCTTTACTCATCCTGGTGGAGTAGACTTGACACTATTTAAGTGATCCTTGCGCCCATTGTTTTTTTATACCGTCTCTCTCATTACCATTACTGTTGCTGCATACTTTTTCAAAACGATTTATTCTATACTGTCCACCTTGTTATGGAACCATAAAAAACTGTGCATGTCTCTTCTTAAGCTTCAAGTGTAAACTTCCTCATGGAGGTGTAAATATTCCTGATTTCCAGTGTTATCATACTGCGTTTCTGCTTAAGCAAGTTTCTAAATGCATATTTGATTTGCCTTTAGACTTTTTTCCTCTTTGGAAAGATATTGAACTTTCCTTCCTTTCTCCCTTTTCATTCCAAGAATTTATTTAATTTACCTATAAAACACGCTATCTGTTGTCTTCTATTCATAACACTACTTATAAGCTTTTAAAACTTATACTTTTCTCACATCTTTCAGATAGCTGAACGGTTTCTTCAATCTTCTATTTGGCACAATCATCCTATAAAAGTTAATGAAAAACTTATTTTTTGGAAGTCCTGGAGAGATAAAGGTTTACTTTGGGTACATCAGCTTGGATCAAATGAGTCCTTCCTTTCTTTCTCAGAAGCACAATTATTATAAAATCTTCCACAAACACACTATAACAAATGGACTACCTTGAGCCAAACAATTTCTTCCATCCTATCTTCACTATCATTAAATAATTCCCCTTCATTACCACATCAAAATATTCTTCCTATATTATCCACTCACTCAAATGCTTCCTCCATCTACAAAATACTTAACAAACTTCTGGAACATAGAGACAAGACAGAAATTGAACTACAATGGGAACGAGATTTCAAGATTTCGTGAGCTGTCACACTCTGGGATAAACTTTGGATAAAACTTTGTAAAACATTAAGATCAGCCAACATGACTCAAACTCTCTTTTTCCTATATAAGAGGCTCATGATCACTCAATATTTTACATAAATTTAATCTGGATGTTTTATCAAATTGCTGATCATGTAATGCTACCTCTGCTGATTTATAACACATTCTTTTCTCATGTCCATATACCCACCAATTTTGGTTGAAAGTATGGTCCCAAATTAATACTATTTTTCATACTAATTTCCCATTTTCTCCTGCAAATATTTTTCTAGGAACCCTTTCAGCTCATTGGCACACAATTTCATGCAATACTGCTATAGTAGATGTATTATTTGCAGTCGCCTTTCAACAAATAACTAAGAATTGGAAGCAATCCCCCAACTTTATTTTCAAGCTTGGTGGTATAGTGTATGCTACAATCACTGATTAGATCGAGCATATATCACCACAATATCCCTTCTTATTAAACAAGATAGTATGTGGTCACCTGTTACTTTCTTTTTAGATACTTCTGCTCGTAATTGTGCTCGTCATCACCCACTGTTCAGGCACGGCCCGTGGTAGGAGTGCCGGTCGGGCGGTGACGTGGGGCGGGGGAGGGGCAGGGTGGGGGGTAGTAAACTACGGATTAAGGCCGAATACAGGTAAGTGAACATTTAAATAAATAAAACGAATTTCGTTGTGAGCGCTGCATCGCCAAATGCGATGCAGTGCGCGCAACGAAATTCGTTTTATTTATTTAAATGTTCACTTACCTGTATTCGGCCTTAATCCGTAGTTTACTACCCGCCCCACGTCACCGCCCGACCGGCACTCCTACCACGGGCCGCGCCTGCCACTGTTAGAAAAAGTTTCCAAACCACAGTGAAATGTTCGATTACTATATTTTTGTTTATATATGACTTTATATTGAAGATATGTTATTAATAGTTCAATATTTATATATTTTATATTTTTCTCTCCACTGCTTTTTGCTCTTTCAATGTATAATATGGATTTATTTTATCTATCTCTGTTTCTTCCCCTTTAGATATGTTCAAACTTTTTTATATGCAACTGTTTGATTTCATTAAATAATTTTACAATTCTAACTATTATACTGTTATATACACATTTATAACGTTCAATGTGATTGCATACAATTTGTTGCACTTTAATAAATTTCTTTTAAAACTTAAAAAGAATGACAAAGCCTGAATTTCTTTGAAGTAGATCACAGGTGTCTAAATAGTCGAGACTGATAGGCCTCTATAAATTTGGTGCACAATACACTACAGTATGGGTAAAACCAAGCATTGTAGACTCATAACTATGATAGAATTATGTGTGAAGATAATGGCTTCCACACCAAAATCATAAGTCTTCCATGTGCACTCCAATGGATTTCTGGTCTGGCCAAATTGTGCAAAGCAGTTTTTTTATTTAGCACAATGAAATGTGTTTCATGTGCAAAAATGTTTCATGTGGAAAAATGTCTTCCACTTCACCCCATGAAACACAGAGGCATACTCTTACTCTTATCATTCCAGCCTTTTAAAGGAGGAGTTTTACATTGACTTTCAATGTGGAAACCACATGCATTTTGTAAGTGTGCATTGCCTTTTGAATGGGCTGATCTCTGGAATTCTGTGCCTGGCTCTTGAGATGTGCTTCTAGCTCCCACCTGGGGTCAAGTGGAGGACGTTGCTCTGGCATTTCCCACTCCCTCCTCCGGTCTGACAATCTGTTCCTGGGAAAGGGGTGAAATTTGGGCAGGCACATGACTCGGTCCTTCCACTCATTCCTTCCCTTGCACTGCAGGCAGGAGGCAAATCTACCTCACTTTGACTCCTGCTACTTCTGCTCTCTGGCCAGCACGGAAGCAGGACCATATACTGCAGTGAGAGTAGCAGACACTTTGGGGTCCCTTGCAGCATCCATCAGGGTAGGAAGTACCATCCCACAAAGTCAACCTTTTACCAATATTTGTTGCCTTCATTCAAGTTGTCAGCTGGTAAATTGTGCGGGATGTCGTTGGATGTCACATAATTGTTTTCCCAAGTCTGTGTTCTCATGGTCAAGCACCCTTAACTTTGGCCATCTTCATCAAGGTATCAGATTTGGTGTGATTGATTTTATAGTCAGAATCTGCAGACATGTCATCCATTAGATATAAGGCATATGCGTGTACATTTGTTCAGTAAGGCACCAAGTAAAGGGTTACATTGTAAGCACATAAATTGAACTTTTCCCCCTGTGAGGCAGATTTATGTCTGGGGATTCGCGCAGGTTATAATGGCAAACAGACAACATGTGAGATAGGGCTACTCGGCCTCAAAGTATAAGGTTGAGGTTGCTTGCTCCCAGTGTTCTGGGGGTCCATACTACTATGGCTCTGCAAACTGGGCCATGTACAATCCGTTCTGCACTTGAGTCTCAGGGTAGCTTGGGCAAGCAGTCAAAGGCTTCTCAAGGAGGTAATGTGGGGGACAAGAGTTCAAAACTCAAAAGTCAATCAACGACCAAGTGCATTATTAACAGAGCAAAGCATAATACAACACAATTCAGTGGGGCTCAGATGCAAGATTGCAACTGTAACCAAAATGCCTAGTAAAGCCAGACACCGTCTATGGCGGTGTAGAGACTAAGGGGCCGATTCTGATCTCGGCCGGTAGGGCACCGAATCGGATTTGGCTTAACCGGATCCGATTCGGAGCCCTCTTTCCCGACCCATTCGTACATGCGTCCGGGCGAGCGAGTACGATGCGAGCGCTCGCGAAATCGCTGACCGACTCGTACACGGGTCCGACCCGCTCCGACCGACTCGCACGGACACTGTTCGCACCGCGCAATGGAGACGTTCCCCGGTCGGGCAAGTACGATGCGTGCCTCGAGCAGTCCGACCGACTCGCGCCGTCCGGCTCGAAAGAGCAGTCGGAGCTGGACTTTGGGGGTACGTGTCGGAACCCCTGTACGCGTAGCCGCGCGAGTCGCACACAGGGGGGACCCATGGGTCCCCCCTACCTGTGCATGTATGGCGCGAGTCGCTTCGCCGCGTACCCGCTGTGGGGGGCGCCCTTGTTCGCCTCGCAATCATTGAGTCAATGGGAGCCCGCGTACGCGTTGTACGACCGGCTCCCATTGACTTCAATGGGAGTCCGACCGAATCTAGTCCGATAGCATGCGTACGCATCGTACTCGTTCGGTCGGGCTGCTAGAGTCCGATTCGGTCAGAAATCTCTCCGGGTCCGGCTCGGTCGGAGTGATTTCCGGCCTGAATCGGAATTGGCCCCTAAATATCGAACTTTTAATATCGAACGGACAAAATATCGAGTTCAAAATATCGAGAGGACAGAATATAGAAAAGACATAATATAGTTGGAAAAATTATCGACATATAGGTAAGTAATATCAAATGTCATTATATCGAATTTTATATCGATTTTTTTTATTGTTTTATATGTTAGTATATGTGTTAAAAATATATAATATTTTTTTAATGTATGTTACAATTTTTTTAAAGTAATGGATTTTATGTGAATTAATTTTTGCGTATATTAGTTCCGTAGCGGGTTGTGGGTTTATAGGGGAATAGGGTGGGAAGTAATTTAATTTACATTATAAAAATTAATAATTTATTAATTAATAATTTAGGGGCCCATTACGATGGCGGGCGGAAGCACAACCGCCGTGCTGGCGGATGCAAAAGCACCAGTTACCGCCGGCACGCAGCAGTCCACACGCCCGCCCAATTACGATGCGAAAGCAGGCCAAACACCGCCGGCAAGCCAGCAACACCGTCCGCCATCAAAGTGCGCCCGTTCACGTAGCGGCGCAGCACAACTGACACACACCGTCCGACGAAACACGTCCCGCCCGGCGCATAAATTACGATGCCGCAAACAAACGGCTCCCACGGCTAAGAGACACCGCACGTGAAAGAGAGGCGGTAACACGGACGCAGAGCACGGACAACGAAGAAGCGGCACCCCGAGCATGAATCCAGCACTGCAGGCCCTTCCCATGCTTCTGCTGATGCACCACCAAGGACGCAACGTACCGCGGAGACGCAGGTAGGCACACACACAACAAGTGCACGCAAACAGCGCACACAGTGCAAGGGCGGAAAAAGCGGACAACCCCCCACCAGCGCGTGTACACTACACATCCACCATTGCATCCACATATGACACACAGGCCAAATCGTAACATCGCGGAACACATGTGTACACACCACCTGGGACCAGGAACCAACCACCCCGTCACGGCCCCAAAGCGGCGATGACGCCGCCACACATGCGCACAACGCAGAGGCCAACCGCAGCGCCATGCATGCGTCGCACACAGACACAGGGACACAACCAAGCAGCACACACATCAGCCCCACCCCGAACGCACATGACACGTGACAGGCCTGCCACAGACATGTCCCCAACGCCCAATTCACGGACAACACCCAACGCCACACAACCGACGCACACATGTCAGTGAAGTCACGCAACAGCAGGACACACCCCAGTGTAACAAACATGGCGTAGCACACAGCGGCGGCAACACCAACTAGGAGAAGCAGGGCCCCTTCGGGAAGAGGAACGCCAGTACCACACTGAAAAACCCATACCACCCTGCACATATGTACAAGACATATAAAACGGAACACCAAAGAGCACGGGGACCGACAACAGGTGGCCCAAGAATAACATTCACACACAAGGCCCAACGCAGAGCGGAAAGGCAGCCTGCCGCCCACACAAGGGAGAGCAGACAGCACTGAATGACCTTCCATTCCAACACCGAAACCACAGCCCTACGACAGAAGCCGGTGAATACAGCCATTGTCCAAGAATAGACCAACACAGGCATGCCGAGGAGACCGACCACAGGGCAGATAGCGCATATCACAGAAGCACACAACGGACGGGGAAGAAAGAAGAAAACACTCCCCCATGTCGGCCACATGCAAGTTAATTGGAAGGAGTCACACAGCACTGACCTTGAACTGTCTGAGAAGCATGTGGGAAGAGGGCCCGTGTCCTCCAAACAAGCCAACAGAACACAAGTCCTGTCTCCCTACGACTACACAGAGCTCACAGCAACCCCGGAGCGTGCACATTGCAGACTGCACACACAGCCGGAGCACGCCACCTCAACGAACCGCTGCGAAATGGCAACCGCAACACACCTACCCAACTACGCCGAACAGCTCAAGCTGTACAAAACCAACCTGTGCCATACATTGGGATGCGATCTCCTGTCCCTGCTGAACGTAAGTTACCGACTGACTTACCGCATCACATTGTTCAGCTGCGTCATGCCCGTCTTCTACTGTCGGAGGTGTCCCTACCAGCATCCCGTCGAGATATGCCTCTCCAACCCGGCATGTCTGAAGGCGGACCTGCTACCACTACTCCTCCCTCTGGACGCACACGACAGGGCCTGCTCTGCCTATGGGGGCATGGCGTATGTGGCCAACATCGCACCCGCACTGAAATGGGACCACTGTGCCTCCACACGACGGATCATCGATAACAGCTACATCGAATGTCACCCAGCATGCCCCATCATGGTCCTCCAAGGGACAACTTACGAACAACACCTTGACAGCCACCATCCGCTACATTGGCTGGCAAACATGTACACCACCAATGACATGGAAGCCCTGCTGGACGGCATCGCATACCTGACAACCTGTAAATACGTCGGACCACAACGCAGGTTCCCCGAGTGACCTATGATGTCCAACCCCGCACCCATGCTTAGCTTCCGCACGGACTGGCCAGTCACCACCACAACAGCCATACCAAACGACCGGCAACTGTAACCACACCATCAACGACATCGCCATGACATCGGATATGACCGGGACATGCACACTGTTCCCCATCACATCCAGGAACACCGCATGCATCGTGGGAGGCAGTGGCATGGGCTCTGTGTATCGCACCCACATGGACGGAACTGCACGAACAACCAGGACACGACATGGATCCAGCGCCCATGGACACACACACCGCTCAGTGGACATGAATAGGTCGCCTGGAGTCTGTGGGTGCTGCACCCCTCCCACCCCGCCCCGGGAATCCCATACCAGGACCTTTGCATGGACGACAAGTGCATACAACAACAACACGACCCCAGTGACTGTGACATGTCCAGTAACCACCACAGTGCAACAACAAGTGGCACGCCGCTGCATGCACGCAAGCACATGCCCTGATGTCATCTCACATGCACGCGTGCATGAGGAACAACCGCAGCAAACCTGTCACATGGAACTGAGATGGACTGTGCCCATGATGCCAAGCGGTCTGATAGGCTACATGTATACCGTCTGTGTCCAAAGTCCGCAGCTCCGCAGCTATACGTAAATGTACATTAGCACAGCCTTGGCCAAGCAGATGTCACTCTGAAGCCCACATCCCACATGCAACAGCCAA